>OX359266.1:53693576-54293576 GCA_947179155.2 Hedera helix | reverse complement strand
TGGTCGGGGAATATTCGTGCCGTACGACGGCGCCGAAATAACAAATTATTGGTGGACCCCATAACGGAATATTTGTCGGATATAGAAAACGACAGAAGTAACCTTTTTATATAAAAATAGTCAACGGTGTTAACTGTTAAAATACCGGTGATAAAAAAATAGTAGCATACGGTAATTTATGGTATTTTTCTGTAGCACACGGTATTGCACAGTGTCTCGTATTATTGGTCTGATAATTGACACCGTAACTGTTGCGCATCATTTCATCAATAATTGCCATTGCATAATATTTTATGTTATCAATTCAATAATTGTTATTACACAGTATTTTGCATTATTGATTCAATAATTATCATTACACTGTATTTTATATCATTGAGTCAATAATTGTTGCTGCACTGTTTTTAAAATTATTGAACCTAATAATTGTCACAGTAACAAATATACTGTAATTTATATTATTAAATTAATAATAATTTGTAACGTGTTTATTACATTATTGTTATAGCATTATTTTATATGTTGGACTCACATGAAGAATAAATAAATAAATAAATAAATCTAATTTTACTATTTGAAATAGTAACATGTGGACCCTATGTGGGGGGCCACATGAAAATTTAAAACGTGAATTGTGAAGGAAAAGCAGCCAACGGCTGCTGATGCACATTTCAACACTGGCGTGCAGCACGCCAGTGCCACCTACGACGCATAGTTATTTTTTTCTCCTGTAAATAGCTTGCTCAGCTGAATAGAAAAATCACACCTAAAATATAAAATTTTTCTATAAGAATTTTATGAGTTTTCTCTGAGAATAGTAAGGTTATTTTGAAAGTTTGAAAGCCAAAAGGAGTGCAAGAATTTTTAAAGTAAGTCTTTTATTAAAGAGTAGTAATTTCATAAATTCCTATTTTTCACGGTATTCACAAATCTTCCCTTAGAAGACTCTTCTTTGAAAAGATTCATTTTTAAAAGCTTTCTTTGGAAGATTTATTTTGGAATATTATTTTAAAAACTATTTTAAAGTAGTTATATTATACTACAAAAATTATGTTAAATATATATAATTTTGATAGTTCATATTATACGAATTATCATACACTTTGAAATTTATATGTGGTAATTACTAATTATATTAAAAATATATAGGTTGATCAACCTCATTTAAATCAATATCCAGTCACGTGTTAAGGTAAGGAATACCATTCATTTCAAACTCTTAAATTTACTGTGGTAAGGAATGTCATTTTTTACTTGTAAGGAATATCATCTTCTTTCATATTCTATTATTTAAACTTACCACGGTAAGGGATTATCATTCTTTGATTATAGAAAATAATATCGTTTCTTTCTTGTGCCATTTATTTCCATGTATTAAATTGTGGGAATAACCTTACGGCGCGGAATACCGCCTGTTGGTGAATAACCTTTTGTATTCATTCCTTATTAATTTCTGAGAATAACCTTACGGCGCAGATTACCGTCTGTTTGGTAAATAACTCTTCGTATTCAAATTGATGGGAATAACCTTACGGCGCAGATTATCGCCTGTTTGGTGAATAACTCTTCGTATTCAAATTAATGGGAATAACCTTACGGCGCGGATTACCGCCTGTTGGTGAATAACTCTTTTTATTTGTCTCGTGTGAAAATAATTTGTCTACACGAATTATCACATGACACTTTTATTCCATATTCGTAAGTGATATCATTTTCCTTTATACTCATAAGGGATACCATCTTTTTCATCTTCCATTATTCAAACTTACTATGGTAAGGGATATTAATTTTCTTCACCTTTTGTTAATCAAACCTGCTACGATAAGGGATATTATTTTCTTTCATACTCTTAAATCGAAACTTATTATGGAACTATTGCTTCTATAATTCCTGAAAATATTATATGTTCCATAATAGTTGAACTTCATTATTTCAACTGAACCTTCCTATTTTCTGAACCTTTCTATTGAACTGTAACCGTTATTCTGAACTGTGAATCTTGAATATCATTTTTAAATTTCACTCTACATCATGTTGACAATTTGGACATTATTTGAATCTGCACAAAGTAAACTTTCGATACTTATTGTTTATCTTGTTTCTTCTGTTCATCATTCGTATCACTGTTATTAATCTTCAAGAATCAATTTGTTGTGAATATCCGTGGCCGGGGGCACATATGTAATATAATTGTTGAATAGATGATAGGTTAAAGACGATATACTAGGTTAAAGGCGATACATCTGTTCGGTGTCTTTTATGATACGTGGTGAATGTTCTCTTTGGTCCGTAGTGCAAAGATGAACTGTTGGTTGGTATGATTATGACCAAAGGCTGAATCTGGTATAATCATGACCGTTGGTGTTATATTGAATGTCTTTGGCCCGTAGTGCAAAGATAAACTGTTGATCTGCATGATTATGACCAGGAACTGTGAAGTTGTATTATCTTGACTAATGGTATTTCAGATGATAAAAGTTGATGATATTTTTACTAAAAAGAGAAGCGAGTGGACATTATAGTCTGCATTATTCTTCTAATAGATTGCTCATTCCGCTGCTATTATTGATCTGAACATTGTTCAAGAATTTAACTGCAGTTTTTGATATAAACCTTGTAGTCTATTTTATTCTATCAAGAACTCAACTGTTGAAGGCTAATGATAATTTATTCGTCATTATCTTAGTCATGATATTTCTTACTGGGCTATTTGAGCTCACCCTTTCTTTTGTTCCATTGTTTTTCAACAGGAGATGAGAATGTAGCTGGGTCTAGCCGGGGAATGGAGTGAGAGTCCGAGGGATAGTTATTACCGTCTTCACGTGTTGTAAAATAGTGTGAAATAATAGTGAAGACTTAGTTGTGTATTATTATACACTGTATTGTTGAATGTTGAACGTTGTACTACTTTGTAATAATTTTGTTGTAGTTTTTTGACAACTCAAGTTTGGGCCCAGATTTGGGGGTGTCACACTATTGGCTAATAATAACAGTCTATCTGGGTTGAAACGTACACAGTTGGAAAAATACAGCGATTGCTTGGCTGAAAAGCATTACAGAATTTAGCAAAAAAAAAAAAAGCATAACAGAGTTTCATTCACGAGTTCTTTATCACGAAAGTTAGATGTACTTGATTTGGTACACTCCGATGTATGTAGTATGGAAGTAAAAGCACTTAGTAGTTCTTTTTACTTTATGAAATTCATTGATGATCATTCGAGAAATATATGAGTATACACTTTGAAGACCAAAAATCAAATACTTGATGTATTTAAGCAATTTCAGGCATCAGTTGAGAGACAAAACGGGTATAAAGCTAAATTGTATCTGAACAGATAATGGAGGTGAGTACATAGGCTCCTTTGACGAGTATCGCAGAGAGCAAGGTATTTGACATCAGAAGACACCTCCTAAGACTTCTCAGTTGAATGGTTTAGCAAAGAGAATGAACATGACCTTAGTTGAAAGAGTTAGAAGTTTGTTTTCACAAGCAAAATTATTGAGTTATTTTTTGGGTGAATCATTAATTACAATTGCGTACTTATTAAATTTGACACCATGTATACCGTTGGAGTTTGATGTACCGAACAAACCCCAAATATAATTACTATAATTGATCAAGAGTTAGAGAAAATTATATTAGACCAACTATTATACGTGCGTACAAACCTACACTGTACTGTGAATTTATCCATACACAAGGACGAAGCTACCTTGTGAGGTGTGGGGTCAATTGACCCCAAAAAATAATTGCTTTATAATGTAGGATAATTTTTAAAATTTTTAAGTATTATATATAAATTGACCCGCTCAAATTTTATAAATTTTCTACTATATGTCAAATTAAAATTTTATAATTTTGTCAATCAAATTTTAACCACTTATGACTCTTATTCCCTAAATATATGTATATCTCTGTATATAATATTTTTAAACTAAATAATAATATAATTTATATTATTTTTCAAAAAAATTAAAAAATTAATTACCTATGAACAATTGTGATATGAAATGTCTATAATGGGTCAATATAATGTATATATATCATATGTTATTAATTATTATATTGTCATTATAATATACTACATTTTCATTATATAGGTCGTTTAAGATATAATCACACATATTAAAAAGTCTTATTAATACTAATGTTAGATAATTAATGTTGGTTTAAAATTTCATTACTACTCTTATACTAATTAATTATTTTTTCTCAGCTCTCTCTCAATTATTCAATCTTTAAGGGTAAAGTATGAAATTATTAGATTTTTTTTTTAGAAATACGTTATATTTTAAAAAGAAAAAAAACTTCTAAAATGACCCATATAATAAAAAGAATGGAGTAGTATAATATATATATAACCCAAAAATATAAAAGTATTAAAATAAAATTGTTGGGGGATATTGTTCTCAAACCCCCCGCCAAATTATTTATATCTTAATAATAATTTTGATCTAACTGAAAAAGAATCTTAGCTTCGTCAGTGTCCATACACGTGCATCACTGTAGTTGTATGCATTTAATGATGCAAAAAATACTAAACACATTATGGAGAGAAAAATCTACACGTATTTTTATCCTGCTTTAATTCAAGAAATTAACTTAATATTTGTAATGCTAACTGCTAAGAAAAAATTTCTCCAAAAAAATCAAGTTGGCTGCTATCAGATCTGATTAATTTGCTTTCCTCCTTTTTGTTTTTCCTGAAAAGGAATCCGTGTGCCAGCCATTCTTTAAAAGTTGTCAAACAAATTTCAGTTTTCAGCTGAAACAATCAATATAGATATAGATATAGATATATATTTTTTCTTGCACAATTACATAATCTACTCAATTATTTTGCATGATTTGATTTGTTTACAGATTATGTATAGTTGTTAGGTTATAACTAAGGTATGATGTTAACTATCAAATTCAAAATGTTGGGAGCAAATGTCCAGCAGTAGTACTTCACATGCATGCAATGCAGTCTTATATATGTGTAAAGTTTCACGTCAAACAATTGAAATCTTGCTATATATACACCCTAAATATAAATTAATTTTGTGGCTCATTTATTCGTGGACAACTAATATATATCAGGCATACATGCAGGATGCTTCAAGAAAATATTGTGTCTGTATGATCTAATTAGTCAAGTATTTCATGATCACTTGATCAGAATACGTTGATTCAAGCTTTGGTTGGAGTGTTAATGGAATTGAATTGGGCTAATATATAATGTTTTGTTCAAATGATGTGATGAGATGATCATGTTCATATATACTTTATTAATCCTTGCAGGGACCAATTTATTTATATGAACTCTTCATAGTTGATTAATTATATTTTTTTAATTTAATGGGCGAGGAACAGAACAGAAGTGATAATTTGGAAATTTATGCCCGTCTCTTTCTCTTTTCAAAGATGCAATGAATTTGTAACAAGTTTTTAATTTTCTGTTGCTTGCCTCATCAAGATTGATCAGGTACTGCCATTGTAAGAATATCACTAGATAAAAATATTTGGTTTTTCTGTATAATACTAAATTATTCAGTAATGAATTGAAGTGATACATTTTTCCTATTTTTTACTGCTATTAAATGTCATTGTAATGAATGTATATTTTGTAATCAACACTATTGCTGTTTGTAATGAATGTATATGATTAACTATATACATATGAGTAAGGCATTTATAGTAGACGTTTATTATTAATATACTATCATTAAAATTTTTAGCAGCAATAATTTAGTTTCTGTCATATTTTTTTAGCCTTACCGTTAGGGCCTTTAATGGCAGACGATTTAACAAATAAATTATTCCCTGTTTTAGTTGTTAGAACAATACTCTCGACAAATATTTGATGTAGATGCGACCTCATACATACATATATATATATATATATATATATATATATATATATATATATATATATATATATATATATATATATATATATAGTTAATCAATTAGTATTTTAAATTCTATAATGACATAAAGTTTGTAACATTTTATTACTCAAAAACTACTCTTATGTTGCATTTTTCGCTAATGTATTTGAAAAAAATAATATTTTAAAAATATATTTTTAATTTTATTTGGAACAGAAACTGTACGTATTTCTCTAATAGTACTGTATTTAACTTAATTTTAGCCAAAGTCCGACTTAATCATTGATATGCATATACGTAGTTATGTTTTGGGAATTAACTCATCGTTTTTAGATCTGAACCGATTATTGAATTAAAAAAAGTACTGGATGGATGAGTTATTGGTCCAATAAGTGGTCGAACCGTTATTGAACCGGTAACATCATTAATATCTAATAAATAATAATTAATTAAATATATTAATTATTATATATTATATATAATATTTAGTAAATATGTAAAACTAATCAATTTATCTACATAAAAAAATTAAATTTATTTGTATAATGTTTACTTTATACAATTTAAATAAATACTAAATTTATATAAAAATAAAGATATTAAATAATGATCATAACTCAAAATTCAAGACTTAAAGAAAAATTATGCCACGCTCCTGAAACATGGTGAATAGTATGCTCTCTATCTCACATATAAAATTATTCAGAAAATTAGTTTAAAGATGCTATCCTTGAACTCCATTAAATTATTTATAAACTCATAATAATTTTAACCCTACTAAATATATATTCGGGCTTTGTCACTTGCATGAACTAAAGAATATATAATTTTAATTTTGAGACGTAGCTAGCGAAAAAGTTTGTAGGAAGGTAAAATATTTAGTATTTGCAAAGGCAAAAGACAAAAATGATTTAAATCCTCCATGCAAGTAAAATTAATATCCAGACACTTGGAATAAATGAACATTTACTCCTCAACTACTTGTACTCACTAACTACATAAAACATGTCCACTTGCTCATATTGATAATAAGAGAATATTTGCGTATGATGACACTAGCAATCATCAACAATGCAAGTCATCACGAGCAAGTGCAAATTATTAATTTCTTGAGAGATAAAATAATAATAAATTAAAAAAAAACTCTATTTAATAATCTAAGATTATACTCTTTTTATTTTTAATTATTTAATGTTTTAGAAAGTTATTTTTATTCTTATATATTTAACGTTCTTAGATTTGTAGGACATGTTAATTATATTATTTCCTTAATTATCCCTAAATATTAAAACTCTCTCTAATCATCCTTCGCCTTTTTTAGGCTATTTTTTTCTCTATTTTAATTTATTTTTATTGAATAATTCTCTTTCTCTCTCTTGTTCCTAATTGATTTTGGAGATAGAAGTAACTGTATCATATAAGGAATAGGGTATTGTTCATATTCCTTTCCTTCCCAAGATAAGGGTATTTTAGTCTCTATCAATTATTTTTTTACTCATATTAGAGCTATTTAATAACTTCCTTAATTCTTGTGCAAAAATCTTAAACGTCACATATTTAAGAATGGAGGGAGTATTTGTTTGTAAGAATTGATTTATAATCCCAAAATTATAATCTCAAGACATAGATTATAATTTCATAAGTTTTGGAATTATAATTCGTGTCTTGAGATTATAATTCTGAAATTATAATCTTTACAAATAAATATGGCGTAAGGGAGACAAAAACTTAATAAGGGAGAAAGTTATATAATAAATAAATTCATGACAATTTCAGGCTTAACAGGGGATATGAATACCTCCTCGGCTAGATTGGCAAACAAAATACTCAATGTAATTGAGTCATGTGAAATTAGTTATTAGTGTATAAGAAAACCGGAACATAAATACTAATAGTAATAATAATAATATCTAGTGCATGTGAGACTAGAAAAATATATATTTAGAGATTCATTTTAAATGAAGTTTAAATTTTAGATTAATGAGTGGCATATTTACATAATTTAAAACGTATTCTTCATTAGTGTAAATCATATGCATTATTTTACTTGAACCTTTACTCCCTTAAATAATGTATTTGGTATGTCACACCATCATAAAACATTAATTGGTACATGGTTGTATAGTGAGACAATGCTTACATTAATTCCCACTAATTCAACATTTGGAGAAGGTATTTACTTCTTTATTGTATTACATGATTGAAATATAATTGAATTAATTATTAAGTTTAAGATTAAAACTATTAAGACTTTAAGTTTCGCGCGCACACACATATATATATATACTTGTCATCAAAAAAAATAAAAATAATAATTGAATTATTAAAAGTGACAAATATAGCTCAACTACCGTGTATGTATGATTATGGAGTAACCGAAATTTGCATCTTAGTGGATGAATCTTACCCTAAAGTTTAGGGTCAAAATCGATAGTCCTTAAAGCAGGAGGACATAAACAAGGAATGTTAAATAATTGAAGTTGTTGATTGATTAATTAACGTCAACGCACACTCGTCACTTTCAAATAATGCGTTGTTTTGGGTGTAACCGGACAGTGTATGGGTACCAAATGTTAAAATATTATTGGGCCAACTCGTCTATTACTAGACCCTGTCATTATCACGAAGCCAATAAGTTTTGGGTAAGAACATGCTATAATATTCTTATATGGACCCACCAACACGTTGATTAAGGCCCAATGACTGCGAGTATATAGCGATCTAAAGTCATCCAGGTGGCACTTTTTTGGGAATTTTTTTTAATATTTGTGTATATGTTATATAAAGTGTATTTTAAATATAAAAAATTATAAATTTTACATAAAAGAAAACAATATGATACTGTGACGCAACAAATTTATTTCAAACACTGTACAAGTTCAAAATCTTCATTAAATGTGGTAATGAGGCAAAGACTATTTAGGGTTTAATTTAAAATCTAAAAATTTAAGAAGACCGATAGCAAATATTTTTTTCGTTATAAATTATAAGATCATTATTCACTTTTAAAAGTAGATTTGAAATATTTTCAAACTTAAAATTGATCATATTTATAAATAGTTACGAAATAATTAATATTGTAATTAGTAGTAATTATTTAAGGTACAGTTAAATATATATATATTTTTTAAAAAGGTAAAAACAAGAGAATAGTTATCTATTGTTTAAGTCGATTTTAAAATTCAAAAAAGAAAAAAACTTTGTAAATAAGGTAAAACCAGCTGGATAGAATTTTCTTGGTCCCAACTCCCAGTGAAAACGTTGGTTTTGGTTTCGTATTCATTAGTACGTCTATCTTATCAGCATTGGGGCTGAGGCCTCATGAATCATTGGGCTGATTCGTTAAGCTATGTTTGAAATTTGGTCCATCAGGCCTACAAAACAAAATCAGAAAACAGAAAGGGAGAACTGGACTATGAAAAGCAGGGCCCGTTGGAAAACTATTTCCCCTTCCAAAATGTAGTTTACGTTTCTAGTCTGTTAGAAAAGAAGCATATTTATATATGGGATAATTACATATTTAGTACATTTTTAGAAATAATTACAATAATAGTGTATTCATAAAATAATTACAAAAGTAATACATTTTTTCATATTTATTTACAAAATTATTATATTTAGTATCCCTTTAATTTAGATGGGTATTTTAAATTTTAAATATCATCTTCATTGTTGTTATCATCATTATCATAAAAAATTATTGGATAGAGTTTTATTAGTATTTTACACTATTAATTTCCCACGCCAACACCAATGGAGTTTGGGCTACAGGATTCGACCCACTTCAACTTCCCATAATCTTATTCTTTTTTATGCCATCCAAACAGTTCGTTGCTTTGCTATACACAGAAATGGCACTCTCTCTCTCTCCCAGTTCTCAGTCTCACCATCCTTCTCAAGCTCACGAAAGCCCAATTACACAATCGTCTCGTCAAGAATCAAACCACCACCCATTTTCACTACCAAATTCATCAATTACCCTAATCTCTCTTATCCGTTGCAAATATTTATTTATGTTTCCTCCACTTCATCCACCTGCCTCCTTCCTCCCCCCCTCTCCCGTCGACCACCATCCCATCCCCCAGCCGCCGACCCCCACTCTCGCCCCCGCCCCTCCTCCCCTTCTTCACTTTTTGGAGGGTAAATCACCCCCTTTTTAATTGATAATTTCACCCAAAAAAAACACACATCATTTTTCGCTTTTTTCTTTTCTTTTTCCATCTGTAATTTCTTGAAGGTAATAACCAATGTGTAGTAATTAGTTTTGGCTACCGTTGTATTAAAGGTTGGTTACATCTGTATTAAGGTTTGGTTACCTTTTGTATTAAGGGTTGGTTACCTTTATATTAAAGGTTGGTTACCTTTTGTATTAAGGGTTGGTTACATGTGTATTAAAGGTTGGTTACCTGTGTATTAAGGTTTGGTTACCTTTGTATTAAAGGTTGGTTACCTGTGTATTAAGGTTTGATTACCATCATGCAGTTGGTTGCCAAATCTTCAGACCAAGGTAACCAATTCAGTTTTATTAAGTTATTAAATTATTTTTGAATGTGATGCAGTTGGTAGCCAAACCTTTATACAGAGGTAACAATTTTAGTTTTTGTAGGTAACCAAACAGTCATAAAAAAATTTCTGAACAATAAGAGTTACATCTATTGGTTTTCAAACTTATGTTTGTAAGGCGAATCTTCTTCTTCTTCTTCTCATTGGCAGTGTTATACTTTTGTTGACGTTAAATGAAACATAATCTGACAGGTCATGCTTGCTTTCCACCCCTTTCTTTTTCGCAGGATCTGAAACATAATCTGATCGTGTGCAAGCTTAAGATTCGCGACAGCGAAGGAGGAAGATGACGAGAAAATAATTTTTTGTGGCAGAGATTCGCAGCGACATAGGAGGAAGATGGCGAGGGAGGAAGATGACGAGAAAATATTTTTTTGTTTTTCATCCATTTGATTTGAATTTTGAATTATGGCAGCCTTGATTTTAGGTTTCTTATTAATGTGAAATTAAATGATTTGAATTTATTGTGTTATTTTTGTAATTATTTTGTGTATGTGTTATTTTTGTAAATACTTTTTAATTGTTGTATATTAGTGTTAAGGACCCTTTAGAAAGTGCAAGTAATAAGGCTAATTCTCATTAAGATAATTGTTTCATTTTTCTCTACATTTATTTCTATTTTTTCTTTCACGTCTTCAAAGTTCCAAACAACCCCCATAGGAATCTATAAGAGACTATTCTCACACGAATAATAAACGAAATCCACATTCATGTGAAGTTCTCGCCACCTTTACTCCAAAGTTGAAAGATTCACAGAAATACTGAAAGTTCTAGTAACTGGTTGAAGTATTTATTACTCAACTAAGCAAACATAGTAGTTTTCGGATTTTCTAGAATCATACTGCAAGGTATTTGATGTTTCTCCCCAATACCAATTTTATTCAATGTCCTCCTATACATTAGACCAAAAACAAAAGTGCATCAATCCAGCTTGCTTAGGGACAACAAGCTATCAAATTCTATATTCAAGAATAGAAAACTAAAGAAAACCAGCACAAAATACCTTTTCCCACTAAATGGGAAAAAACTATCCAACTTATTCTTGAGAATTCAGATAACTGTCACTAAAAAGGATAAGAAATGTATTGCCTAAGATGTTTAAAAACCCCCAAGTCAGAAATGAAACGGGGAATAATATCTGATGCATATTCAAACTTTAAATTAGCAATGCTACTAAGCTTCCAGTAAAATAAATAAAAAGGCACAGCCTCTCAAAGAATTTGAACGCCAAAAAGCTTAAAACCTTTCTTCTGTGCATCAACTGATTCAAATTCCACCAAGTCCTTGTCTGCCAACTTATTCTTCTCTCCCCCAATGACATCAGTATCCAGTTCATTTTCAGGATTCTGCACCCCTTCCTCAAATTCAAATTCTTCCACGCCAAAATCTACATTTTCTCCCAAATCAACACTGATTTCTTCAACTTTATTGTTGTAATAAGCTAAATCAATTATACAAAACTTGCGAACCGTGTTTGATGCATCGATATACTCGCACTTAGAGAAAATAACCCTATCCTTCCAGTTGAGTTTCTTTTCCCGCACAAACTCATTCCAACCTCTTGTGAAAACATAACTTTGGCTGCTCTTCCAATAGCAGTACCGAAATTTCCATGGCCTCATTGATCTGTCATAGAAAAGTAGCTGCACATCATCCACGTCTGCACCAGACTCATTTCCCCCCATGCCACTATCAATAAATGGGAAATAATTCAAAGCATGCTTCTTGGGAATCACAAGTCGATTGAGCTTGCCTACGTCGCTAGGTGTGAGTACCTTCTCAAAAAGTAGTGTACATAAATACTCTCCTTTCCAGTGCACTGGCGAGAAGTTCAGACCAACCTCTAAGTCCCACGATGGATATTGCAGCTTTAGATAATCAGCAACCTTGGATGGATAGGAACCGTCTTTGATCTTGTATAGGATTGCTTCCATACTGTACTGACTCTGAAATTTTGGTTCTTGTGCAGTGATGCTTGTCCATGGAAAGTTTCTGTGGGAGTCCCAATTCCGAATATTGATGGCTGCGCTATCATAAGCCCTTGCAGCTTCATTCTCTGATTTGAAAGTGCCTAGCCAAATTCGCAGGTGATTGGCATATATCTGTGCTCCCCAGTGTCCATTTTTTAGCGCGACCACCCCCTTGAATCTTGAAGTATAGGCATTGCTAACATCTCTTGCACGCTTATTAGGGTATGGGTAATGGCCAATACTGTTTGAATCTGAAGCTTCGCCCTTCACATTCATGGTGGCATCTGAGAGATTGCTCATTTCTTCTCACTCAAATCCGAGGAAAATTAGTTCATATCCACAAAAAAAAACTTGAATCTGCAGAAGAATAGACCTTAAAAATCTGAAAATGAATACATAATAAGCTTCTCATCCAATAAATGAATAGTTATCAAATTTTCCTGCTTTGCACTTAACCAGTGTATTTGGCAACCCACATAGAAGATGCTCAGTAATACTTGAGGAACAACCCAATATGGTCTGCACAATTTAAATGAGAAAATTTCATAATCTGGATATAAATAGTGAAAGTTTTAGGACAATATGTAAAGCGCAATGGTTGCTGTGGTAACCAAATGAATTTCTAATACTCTCTTATATTGTACTGGATCAAAAATAATATTCTTTCTAAAGAAAAAGAATTCTATTAGAAAAACAAGAAATAAGGAGTCCCCCCGAAAAAGGAGGAAATAATTACAACAGCCATCAAAAAAGGGTGGACTCCAATCCCGACAAACATAGGATCTAGAAATACTCACAGACCTTTAAAATGCAGAAGCACACCTAGAAGCTAAAAGTCATCAAAAGATCTAAATGCAAGAAGCTATCCTGAAAAATCCTAGCATTCCTCTCAATCAAAAATCCCCATGAATAGCAATGTAACCATCCGACCACAATATCTCCCCTTTTTTAAACCTCCCCAAAACACGAAACTGGAGAGAAAGAAGCTCTTCAACAAAGGTCATACCTAATTCCTCATTTTTTTTAGAAAAAAACAAAGAACTCCAAAGAAGCAAAGCAACAATGGGGCACTGGACAAACATCAAGTGCGAGGTTCATGCAGCCTATGTGTTCGTCTTGAGCCCTACCAACAACCAAGGACTATAGAAGAACTTTGTCGATAAAATATTTCAAGGGGAAATGGAGATGGGACAAAGAACCAATTGGGGAAGCAAAGTAAGATTTACATGACAAAGACCCATAATCTACAGTTTGAACTTGATGATCAGGGGAAGAAACAATAGAACATGAAGAAAGCTTGCAAAGCAGCATAACCATATCATTTGCCTCTATCATCATCATTCATCAGTATCAGAAAATAAGAATATTACGAATATCGGACAATTCAGGCTTTTTATTTCACTTCACTTTTTCTTATTCGTGGTTGCAAATAAAAGAGATTTAACACAATATAACCCCAGGAAGAGAAAAAAAAACCAAGGCATTAATGATGTAGAGTTGAATCATTTGCTTGAGTATCCTATAACGAACAAATAGGTGATGAAAATATCAAATAAATACATGTTCGGTACAACCCAGAAGCAAACTTGCTTTCCACATTTATTTACTAAAGCGATAAATTAAGGAAACCAAAAATAAATACTGAAGTAAACAAGGAGGCTAAAAAGGACTGAACATACACACGCGCGCACAGTTTTTTGGCATACAAATGACAACCAAAAGGTTGAATACTCAATAATCAAATCAAAGACTTTACACCTCACACTACAATTTGATTCATATGAAAACAATTACATGCAGCTTAGGAAAAACAATCTGCAACAGAATTGAAAATTTTTGAACTATAAAACATAATCGTAACACATTTATTTGTGTAATTCATATCATTATTTATTTATTCCGCTTGTCAGAGCTTAACCTCAAGCATGCAGAGATAAGATAAACACATTTGTTGTTGTAAACATGATAATCAATTAGTACTAGAAGATCTAAAAGTCAAAGGAGGATATATAGTTGGATAAGAACTTACATAGCAACTGAAGAATTAACTAAGCCCTTAGCCAAACAGGGAGGAAACTACAGATTCTTTGTTGGAAGGGAAGGAGTGCATAAACCATATGTATGTATATATATATTTATACAGAGAGGGAGAATTTAATCATAGTTGCCAGACTCACTTGCCACATGGCTGCACGGAGAATCCAAATATATTGTGGATATGTACAAAGGAGGGATAATTCAAATTTTGAACAATTTGATTTCAATCTACAAACTTCAGAACAAAATTGAAGTCATCTTAAAAAGAATTAAATTTGAATGAGTTATCAAACTGTTTCGAAAAAATATGTATGAATATATCTCTAAAAAGGAGGCAGTTAATTATAGAAGTTGCCATATGGCTTCATGGAAAATCTAAAATTTAATACGGAAACATAAAAGGGAGGAAAATTTTACATTTTAAGCAATTTTATTTTCAATCTACAACTTTGGAACAAAATTGAAGTCAACCCAAAGGAAGCAAATTTGAATGAGTTATCAAATTGTTTCGGAAAAATCAGATTACGAGAGTAGATACTGTTCACCAGTTATGGTCAATTTTTCAAAATGTTTTATTTATGAGACATTGTCTCCTGTTTCAAACAGAACTGTAAATCAAGGAAGTATCAAGTGCCAAATTCTGTGATCTTTATTTTTTTCCTCAAAGGAATGCATAAATTTTAAAGTCAAAGAGAGCCAGCTTCATATTTTAGAAAGTAATCAACCTAAAAACTATACAAACTAGTACGTAACACGTGAATGCCAAATTATTATACAAATTAACAAGTAACAGGGGGACTTAAGGGGGAATATGGCCCTTGCTTGCACCCCTATAACTATGTACTAAGCCAAATTTTGGGGAAGTTAGATTTTTCAATATGTATTTATGCATATTGTAACAAGACAGAATATGGGAACTGATCAATAAGGAATATACCAAAACAAATAGACCTTCAAAGAACATGAATAACGAGAAGCGAAACTGGGACCACAAACCAAATAGCCAGCAAATTTTACATTGCTGATGCTTTTATAAAATTAAAAATGAAAAAAAAAAATAATAATTGATGATACAATATTTTTTGATAGGTGATTTTAGCCCCAATTTGATGATACAATATTTTATAATAACAATGTCATCTTCAGGTGTTAGTACCAACAAAAATGTGGGTGCCAAATTCATGCGAAATGCCATATTAACATTTACTCCAGCTCAGCTTGTAAAAGCTATAAAGAGAAGTGTCTCATAGAGGCAACAAGAGGATTCTTGCATGCAATATAGGTGTTACCCTGACCAGCACACAAGGAACCAACAAACATCACAAAGTGATAAGCAGAGCTTGGTGCTCCGGTAACTGGTCCAGCCCAATGTTATATAGAAGTCCATTAAGGAGTCATTTGACATATTCTACAGCTTTTGTAGTTTACTCGTTACCAAGGTAGTCAAAGTGGTCACTATGGAGCATGTGAAATTTTCGAAAAACGGAACATATATACCACCATCGATAAACAGTATATATATAGGTGGGTGGCTATTATAAGAGTTGTAGATCATGCAAGCTATTCATAAACAAGATGGTATTCGCCTCCCTAAAGGCACAGCTTGAGCTCGTTCATTATGTAAACAAACCAAGTTTGTGTTCAAACTTGATTCTAACACTCCTTTATTAAATGAGCCAAGTCTAAACGAGTTTAAACTCTGCTCGACTCATTAAATAAACATTCTAGAATTAAAAGTATAATTATGTCAGATTTTTAGTTATTCTCGTATATTTTGTTAGGCTTGAAGTTATAGAATTTAATTTTAGGAAAGGCAGTTAATAATAACTGGGCTAAAATTATATGCACAGGGAAACTATTCTTATTTGAACAAATATGACAGTGACCTTGACAATTAGCTTTGGTCATGGTGGCAAGTGTGCTGGCCCACATTATCTACTGAGAAGGGAATATTTGTCTAAGAAAAGTAATTGTCCTGTGCCAATAATTTTTGCCATGTTAATATTAGATCCCTTAGGCAACTCTATCACAGCTAATATATGTTTGATTAAAGTTTTATTTCTCAATTTTTAACTTTTTTTTTTAAAAGTGTGAATCCAGTATCACACGTCAATATCTTTCATTATATTGGATTTTGTGTGTTTTGGGTACCCTTGAGAGGTCGACAAGGGCTTTCCCTTGGACAAGAGATGGAAAGAAGATGTGGGATGACTTAGTTACTTGGAAGAAAATTTGTACTCCAAGATCATAAGGGATTTAGGAATTCATAAGTTGATCCTGATGAAATCTCTCTCGTTGGTAACTGGCTTTACCGTAAAGTTAAGATCTCTCTCATTGGTGAACTGGCTTTACCATAAAGTTAACATCTCTCTCATTGGTAACTGGTTTTACCATAAGATAGTTATAAACAAATTTAGTCTTCAGTTGAATAGATGAAAAACCTAGTGCTGTACTCTCTCCTACTGATTCCCAAAAAATTCATCTCACTGGAGGCATCTGGCTAGTACTTCTAGCTACATCAATCTAGGGGCAACATTCCAACATTAGCAGTAACCAACTTCGACATCAATCTGGATGTCAACATTCTCATGGTCAACTTTAAGTAGTTATAAAGGAATAATATATGAACTCAAAGCTTAGGCATAATTATTATTGTTTATCCACTCTATTTCCCTTTCCCCATTTTATCAGTTTTATCTTGAAAAAGTACATAATTAAGCTAGAAGTTGTAAAGTTATTGAATATGATCAGATCATCAGGCATTGCATATAGATCAACTTCAATATGTCAAAGGTGGCCCAGCACCATAATTTCTACTTCCAAGGACCAACAAAGTCAGATTCTTGATATTTCCTAGCTCAAAGTAATAACACAGACAGAATCAGAAAAGTTGGAGGCTCAATGTGCTCCTTCCAAATAATCATCTATGGTAGAAATCAATATTCACTTAAAATTCTAAATTATATTTGGCAGACAACCAAGTTAGAACTCTATTTATAACATTATTGATTTCCATATTGTATTTATATTTAATGCAGTAGATGAATCTAGAAACAACATAGAAAGGGAGATATATATGAGAATATGAGAACGCATTAATTTAAACAGAAGCAGACATATATATTAACTAAGACTATATGGAACCTAAAACATGTACAAAGGCCTCTAACAAGTCATAGTTCAAATAAACGAAGTCTTTTGCATCCAAATTTTGTGCTAATTCAGTCTCCCAATCCTTACATAACTGACTTCAGCTTCCACAGAATCAACTATTGCGCCACTAAGTATCAAAATTCACACAAAACATAGCCATAAATATGAAATCTAACAAACTAATCATGGAATAATTTTGCAATAAGGAAAAAAGAGAACACTGTCAAAGAGATGCACAAAGATAAACAATGAAAGAACATAGTAAGGCAAAGTAAGTATGAAAATAAGATTAAAAAGCAAGTATGAAATTGACTACCTGGGTTATCAACTTTCTCCAATAGAGGAAGCTATGAATGAATGTATTGTATTGATTGTCCCCAGCACCAAGCAATTAGTGCTGTTGTGCCAAAACAATAAGTATATTATGTATAAATAACGCAATTAGTTCTGAAGTAATTGAGGAAGCTAGGGCTTTGATGAAGGAGAAACTAATCAAGGATATTGATCATTAAAAGGCAATAATATATAAATACAAATTTGAAGCTTTCAATTTATGGAAGTAATTAGCTAACCTGTGTATGGTATGAAATATTGTAGCGTGATCATAATGATAACAAAATCAGTAAAATCTTTCCAAATTTGCCGATGCATGCAGAACTGCCTCCCACAAAGAATCTTCAATATATTGGCTACCATACAAAACGAGGAGGGAGAATACACGGTACTGAATTCAGCCCTAGGAATTGTGAACACAAATACATGTATAATTATATATATATACCCACTAATAAATCTGTAATGTAATTATACGTGCTGAATATCGACGAGAAATATATTTGATACAGCAGTATTATTTATTTTTCGTTTTAATTTGAAATACATGTATCGTGTTATATATATATATATACCCAGATTGAAGCCGAGAAAAGTGCGAACATTCAGGGAATTCAACTTGTATGATTTTTGTAGAAAAATGAGAAGAAATACTCCGTAGAGCGAGGGATAGAAAAGTAGTAGTACTCCCCATCCCCTAAAAAACAAATTTTTGAAACCCAAAGGCAGTGAATTTTATAGGTAATATCGCCTCTGGAATTAAAATTTTGTTCTTCCATCGTGTTCTGCTGCCGTCTATTTAAATTTCAAAACAGTAGCATCCTCAAATTTATACATGTATAAGTGAGTGAATTTTAAACCACGGATACCCATTAAAGTTTTGAACCTGCAGGAGAGGAATGCTCGATTACATAGAAATCGCACCCTCCGTTACATAGTGAAGGATATTATTCACAGGGAATTGATAAAGCTAATTTGAGTGAAAATATCAAAGCTAATTTGAATATCAAGCATTCCTACTCATATCGTAAAATGTAAACTAAACTTCGACTTGTAATCTGTTATAATCATGACTTCGTAGAGCGTGTCCTCTAATGTCCATGCTATATTTTGTTTTGGGTTTATATCTCTCTTTTTTAAATATATATAAATTTTAGCAAAAAAAAGAGTTATTGCCAAAATCTTATATGTTTTATGATTGCAACTCAATATAATAAAAATATAATGTTGATGTATTATATTAAGAAAAAACTTAACATGTATCCTAAGGACACAGGTTAAGCACACAATTCAAGAGAATATTCTCTTGAACTGTGTACATATTCTCTTAATTTCTGCATTTGCACCAAGTTCAAGAGAATATGTACACAGTTCAAGAGAATATTCTCTTTAACTGTGTGCTTAGCATGTGCTCTTAAGACACATGTTAAGAGAACCCTTATATTAAATATATTATTAAAATATTATAAATTTTAATTATTTATATAATTCATAATAAAAAAAATTAATATATAAAATTATAAAATATATCATCTTCTTTCTTGAAAATTGAAACAATAAAAAATTAGCAAAAACTTTAATTATAGTTAAATAAACATAAATTACAATATTACAATTATAAAACATATCCTTAATCGCTTACAAGATTACAAACTACAAACTACTAATTCATAATCAAATTACATTATAACTTCTCTGGCTTCTTTTCTTCTTTTTTTTGCTAAATTTTGATGATGGTTTTCAATTATACTTCAGGGAGAGTCATTATGTTTTATGAATAAATTTCGACTCTCTTTTAAAGTAACGGATCAATTGCTATGTTTGAAATTCTTAAATATTTATTTATTTTAGTATGTCAATTTATATATTGTGTCGAGTGTTGTAATTATATTTTTAGTAAGAATTAAGCCACGATCCTCGTCATTCAATTAGCTTAACTACTTAGTCACTCCTAAACATAAATCACGAAGATAAGTTAATACTTTAAGATTAAAATATAGTTTATATTCTAAAATTTATAAAATTATTAAAATTTAGGTTTTAATATTCAAAACGTATTTAAATCAAGATACTGTTTAACTATAATTATATTGCCCGTTTATTTCTTTTGCTCGGAGCTCAATCCCGACGGGAAGCCCTCAATGGCTCACTCTAAAAAAAATTAAGAAATTCAAACATCGGGATCCATCTGATTCGCACACTAAAACACCTTGAGAATCACATACACCTCCGTACTTCATCTTTCTTCACGCTAATCCTCTTCTCTCATCCCTCTCGTCTCGATCTTCTTTATTTTCGCGCACAACGTCTTTTGCTCCATCTCCAAGTCCGTATCAAGCAATTTCATAACAACAATAAGAGGTATAATTACTCCTCTCTCATAGATGTGGTTACAAGTTACGAGCATTTTTTTTTATATGATTTTCAGCTGTAAGCGTTGATAGTGGTTTGTCTCAGCACTATTGAAGCATCTATTTGAGTATTAACTTATATATTCATACGTAGTTAGGATTTTTCATGTTTTTTATATATTTTTCTGATTAATTATTTTTGAATGCCCTTCCGGTTGGTGTATAGTTGAAATTGTATAAATCTTTGTTCAATTATGTTGTTTATATTATCCATGTAAAAGATCTATCCAAAATTGAGATGGGCTGTTGTTTTTATTGTCTATTTTTGAGATGTATTCAATTGTTACTGTAAGCTAACTTCTCTTTGTGGATTTGTGCCTCTAAGAATCCTGACTAGGACACCCTTTTGTCTTCTGTCTTTTCATTTATTTCTCTCTTCTGATTCTTCTTTTCTTTGATATCATTTAACTCGTGTGCTAAATATAGTACAATATATGGTGAATTTTATGACCATATAATGAATCCTGGGCTTGATTACGTTCAATGCATCCCACCCCTGGCCTTTATAAAATACAGTATAGTAGTTGGCTATGTTTGCTGTATATTCACTGTAACAATATTCTTATATTTTAATTAGGTTTAGTGTTGTTTTGTTAATGTTTGGTCATAGTGTTCTGTTTTTGTTGGATATATCTACTGGGATGTTTGTTATTACAAAGCTACTTTCGTTTTTCTACAAAAAAAAAATTGGTTAATGATCAAAGTATTCTTAATGAGGGAGCATCATGATAAATTAAACTGAAAAATGAGCGTTGAAGTTCCTGGTTCCTGAATGTCTGCTTGATTGTTACAGAAGTTCCTTTTATATTTGGTCAATGCTATAGACTATGTATGTAGGGTCATGACTTGTGAATTGTGGGGTTGCAGACTTCTTTAACAACTCATCATGTTATTAATCACTGCAGATGCCTAGATGCGTACAAGAATAACATGTAGTTTAATATGTGAAGTATGGGCTAATTTTTTGCAGTTTGGCTTCCTTCATCTTATATGCTTTGCAATTTGGTTTTCAAGTTGTAGCTTTATAAAGTACTCGGCCTTGACACGTTTACCTTATATTGCAAACACAAAAAAGAGGAAACTTACGTAGTGTGAGAATCTACATTAATGTTTATGTGTATATTATTGGTAATTAGTGAACAGGGAATGATTCTACAAATAATTATTTGAACAGGTTGGTATTTTGTATAGTAAGTCCATTGATTTTCTATCTACATTTGTACAAAGATCAAAATGATAATTTAAAAGTATTTTCCCTGTAAAACAAGCAGCTGCTTCAAATATATCATGAACAAGGGAGGGGTAGAAGGAGGTGGGCCCACCGCTGCAGCTCAAAAACAGAAGACATTACAGCAGAGAGTCGACAATGACATTGGAAATATTGTGGATAAGTTTAGTTTCATTGTCAACGTTGCCAGGGTACTCTCTCTTTTTCTCTCCTACATTCACAGGTACGCACTTGTACACATGCACATAGCAACATGCCAATCTGCCCTACTGCTTTACTGAATTTTTTGGATTATTTTCAATAGAGAAACAATAGAGATGTTGTTTGAGCCTTCAGGTATTGATTATTAAAAATATGTAACTCCTTCTAATGAGGATCTGCAATGAGAATGGGGTGGTTAAAAATGTTTTTATTCCTTAAACGTGTCTTCTTTTGTCAAATCTCTTACTGTACTTTCCAAGAATTGAAAAAAATACTTGTTTGACGCTGGATAACAAAAGTGAAAACTTCTCATTGGATCTCGAATCTTGATAGGTCACTAGAAATGCTATATAGGCGCTCAGTTGTCTTGTCTTTCCCAATCCTACTTCATAAATAGTTTCTCACACTCACCCACACAAATCCACCAAGCCCTAGGTTTTTTAGATTTTAGATCTCAACTCTCCATTTCATGCCCTAGTGGCATGACCTAGTAAAATACACTGTAAGAATTTGGAGACAGAATATATCCTAAAAAAAGGTACCAGAATTGGATGAACTACAAATAAAAAATTAACTCAATTTTTGGAACTTATCGTTAGAATATTTCAACTCTGAGTTAAAGTGTGAGTACAATCAAATTTGTAATTTGTGTGCAGAATTGGTATGTCTTGAATAATTTTGGCTGGACTAAAATATACTCTATAGATATAAGTAATTACGGAAGCTTTATTGTTTACTCCCTTGTATATTGTTTACTTCTTGTTGAAGTCAGTTTTGATGTTGAGTAGTTAGCTCTCAAATATTATGTCCTTTTCTTCTGTTATTGTTCCGATTTCTATATCTCCATCTCAAATCTTTTTACATTTCTCATTCTACTCTTTTATAAGAGATTTTTATACCAGTTATTAAAAGAAATAAAAAATAAAAAAGAGATTTTAATGCCAGTTACCTGGAAGAGATCTACTGCTTAGAGTAAACAAATTTTTTGTGTCAAAATAGCCAAAATGTTTCCTTTCTAAGGGTCCACAGTGACCAGAAATTTCATGAAACTTGTTAAACTAAACAGAAGAATTTTTCAGAAATGTTTGGAATGAAACTCTGAAACTAAATCTTGCCATCTTGGCTGCTAACAAGTATGAGTTAAAGAGGAAGAATCAATAAGAAGAAAGTGTTAGGAAGGAAGAGACCGAGATTTGCATATTCCATCTATTATGGGAAGACTCGCGAACCGGGCTTTTAGAGATGAGGCCTTTTGGCGAAGCCAAGTCAATTTCGGACCACCAAACCCTGCAACTGATGAGAGATTCTCGTGTGCCATCTATTTGAAACCTGATGTGTCAGGTAGGAAGGATTAGAAATCTGTAAGTTTGCACATGACATGCTTGCTGATGCCTAAAGTACCTTCATTTAGTATTTCAATAAACTTTCCCATCATTGCCTCTAATACACTTATGGATTTCTTTGTAACATTCTGCTGTTCTCTTCTTTATGTGAATGTCATCTTGTGTAAATAAGGAAGGGTTTTCATTTTTGTAGCACTTCTGCTGTTCTCCTGTTACAGTTTAGCTTGTGACCTGCTTACTGTTGCCTAAAGTGCCTTGATTTTTGACTTTCTGTATTATTTGTCACAGTATTGCCTTTATTATAATAATGGAGCGTTTTGTATTTATCTGCGATGTTCTATTTAAGTGAATTCCATATTGAAATAGAAGAGGTTCCACTAATCCTGCTATCTTCTTTTGATATGACTAATTGTTCTATAGGAACTTGTTTATGGTAAAAACAGTCCTAATGTTCTCTATTTTGCAGTGAACTTCCTCTTTCCCCTCAAGTACTAAATATTGTTGCAATAACTGGAGGTTTCATTTCACTGTGCACCAGAATGAACTAATGTCATATCCTGACGGTATTATGCATATTGCAGGTTAATGATCCACCTGTTAGAAATTCACAAGAAGCTTTCATGATGGAGATGCGTGCAGCCAGAATGGTAAGAGGTTTGTTACCACCAATATTACATAGATACAAAACATACGCAAGTGCACACTTGTAATACTTTTATATAAGTATGTCAAAGAAAAATTAACATATATCAGGTGTCACATAAGTAGTCGTCTTTCAAGAATGGCAGGAAAAAGTAATGTATATATTTAAGCTAAGGATTTTCTGTCCTTAGCTATTGAATTGTGTGAATTGTTTGGTCCCAATCTCCTAAACGAATTTATATCATGGTTTCTTCATTGCCTTAATTTTTTTCTCCCAACCACCTAAAACTTGTTGGTACTATGAAACGTGAACAACAGGTTCAGGCAGCTGATTCATTGCTTAAATTGGTATCAGAGTTGAAACAGACTGCCATCTTTTCAGGGTTGGCAACCCTTAATGACAATGTAGAGCAAAGAACAGACGAGTTAAACCAACAGGCAGAAAAAACAGATGGCATGTTGGCTAAAATTGGAGAGGCAGCAGCGGCTAGCCTTACAGAGCTTGAATCACATTACTATTCTTCTGCACTGAGGACAAGCCAATCGCCACAACAATGAAAGAGCTTCCAAGATACTGAGCAGTGCCGGCTCTGTATAAGTGAATTGTGGAGGTGGGATTGTTTCCAGAATTTCTTTCCATCAAACAGTTTTGAAGGATTTCAAATTTGTAATTGTATCGTCTGTATATATATCTAGTTCTGATCATAATTCCCAGAAAGATTTGGCTTAATGAACTAGTGTTGGGCTCCTATCCGGCTATCCCGTTTTAATAGTGCCCATTCAGATTTTATGCACTTGCAGAGATGAGAGACTGGTGCAATGTTAGTTCAAGATTAGTTTTAATAGGGTTTCGTCCCACAGAATTTTATACAAAACAAGGGTATATTGCTGCTGCTATAATTTGAAAGCAAAGGCGACTTTTTTTCGACACAACTTGGTCCCGGCCCAATCTGAAATTATTTGAAAAGTTTTGACATAAAATTCCAAATTGATTCTAAAGTTGACATGTTGTATTAATGTGATTTATTTTAGGGAAGTATGAGAAGAGTTAATACTTTTCAGCCATATTTAGTTTAAATTTGTCTTTTGCAAGGGAGAAAATCCTTGCGAGTCTAAAAATGTTGATAAAGAGACTACTTTGTTCACCCAAAAAACTAGCTACAAGGACTTTGGCAGTGGTTGGCATTTTACTGCAGAATTTCAAATATTTTAAAGCCATCATCTACCTGGTACAGCTAGACAGTACCAAATCAATGAGTTGAACCCTAAATTCGTGCCTTTTACTTTGTTTTTCCTCAAGTTATTGTCCAACCAAATCCATTTTCCTTAAAACCCAACCAAAAACTTATATTGCGGCATACCAACTATATGAATAAAATTTGTTTCATAATAAAAAAACAGCCTTAAATTTGGGTCGATAATTAATCATCCAATTCGCGGGGGGGGGGGGGGGGGGGGGGGGGGGGGGGGGGGGGGGGATTCATCCCAAAAACACAAAAGGATAGAAAGAAAAACGCCTTGAATCTAACCAGCAAAGCTCCCTAAAATACTTAGAAGATTGCAAGCCAGAATGAGGACAAGATAGCAAAGCAAGAATAACAAATTTGTTACAACCAATGGGTATGCTTTTGGAAACAAATAAGACAAACATCAAGAAAAAAAAACTTTAGTTTGGAATTAAAATGGTCAACATAATTGTTGGATGTTATTGATAAACTTGTAAACAAATACAAGTACAAGCCAAATGCGCAGGAAGAAAAGAAAAGAGGGCGGACACAAAGAGGGTAGGGAGGGAGAGGGACAATTATCTCAACTCGTCAACACCTTTATCCCAAATAGCTGTAAAATGAACAAATCAAAAAAGGCATGCTGCTAATTCAAAAATAATGACAATTCAAAATTGAATTCCCCTGTACTCTTGAAAAATCACAACCAAACCTTTAATATTGTAATAATCAACTGATCACATTACAAATGTGAAAATTACGAAGAAGATAAACTGGGCAGGTATTAGAATGGTAGTAATACAAAAATGCAGTAAGGCAAATAAAATTCATCTTCTCTCTTTTCCTGGCCTTGCAAGCATGAGAGACCACCACACTCCAATTTAAACTATAAAGAAATGAATATGTAATGGCAGGTGAGTGGATACAAAGTAACATTACATCAGTGCTGGCCACTTATTATTGTCAAATTTAAGGGTAAAAACACCATATGTTAACGTAATAGAAGAAATATGTTGTGCTTCTATAGTTGAGATAAAGAAAATATTTTTGATCTACATCAAGTGAACTAAAAGCCTCCATAATTGCCGTAACAAGTGCCGTCCAATTATTATATGAACCAGATAAAACCCCTTAAATACCTAGAGAAAGCAAATTTCTTTTTGCAGATTTTGGGCTACAAAGGCACTAATTCAATAAAGGAATAACAAGGACAACAACCTCCTCACATACCCAAAAACTACAGTGTGGCAAGAAACAAAGCATATTTGCATAGTTTACTAAGATAAGGAACCTAATGATTCTTTTCTTCTCTTGCTTCTCGCTTAACCCAAAAGCAATGTCAAGTTTAGGAAGCCCTACATATCATATACCATCTCTAACTACCAATTACATACTGCTCCTTAAGTAGTAGGTAGAGTTGAGCCTAGAGGCAAGCTCTCGCAAGCCTCTCTCCACAACTTTGAAAGATAGGCAGAAAGCGAAGAAATATTTGGTCTTTCGTTTCTCACTCTTTCAAGTTCTTTTTCTTCTTTGTTTAGTTTCTGGTTCATGGATCAGTACGCAATGGATACCTTAAAGGCACCCTCAAAGAGGCACTGTAACACTAACTTGGTTATTAGTAAAACAAAACAAAAGACAGTCTATCATGGAGATAAGCATTCAATATCGAAATTGAAGCTTCAGACAAAGTATCACAGTATCAATTGTTGTCCTTCAACAAACTAAATACATTTCCTTCAAAGAGAATAGCTAATGTCCTAAGGAAACATACAAAGGTGATGAAGCTCTATACATAAGCAATGATGAAGAAACTGATGAAAGATTTCTACTTCTAGTAACTTGCATGAATGACATCAGTATCCTAATCAATCATTAACAAATTTATCAATACCCATGCGTAAACTTGAAGCCAAGTTAAACCGGACAGAGACCAAAAGCTAATGGTTTCAAACAATAATTGCAGTGAGGTTACACTAAAGTCCTGCAAAAGTTGAATAAGCAGGAGTGCAAACTACCATATCCACTTATATGCAAGACCACCACTTCATGTATTATATTTATATGTAATATATCTTTACAAGAGGCCGGAGTCCTACTCACGGCAACCTGCTCGAATAGGGAGATAATAATAATAATAATAATAATAAACAAATCAAATAAACAACAGGAAAACACAATTCACTTAGCCAGACATGTTTCTGGCTGATGATAAAATACAAAGTTACTTCCTGATGCCAAAAGTTAAAAAAAGGACACCCAGTCAGATTATTTTGCAGAGGTCAAGGAAGCAGTATATATATGAAACCAGAACTGCCATTTCAAATCACCATAAAATGAAAGGTAAAGGCAGAGGATGACATACAGATTAATATCAGTGCCAAATATAAGCAACATAGGACTATATACCAGTTTCCCAATGGCAAAAAATAATTTAAAACACTCAAATCTAGTGAATTACTTAGATAAATGCAGATTATGATACAAGTTGATCTTCAAGTGCATACAACATAAAATTATTCATAGATCAGTTAATGGATCTATTAAAACCCTAAAACTGAAATAGCTAACCTTTGATGATACAAATGTGAATTCTGCTTGCCGGTACTCCCTACTTGAGTGAAATGAGAAGCAGTTCTTTATGCGACAGAATCCCAAAACCCTAGGGTGTTAAATTACCAGAATATCCTTAGACCCACTCTATTTTACTAGATTTACTAGCCGATATATGTGTGATGTGTAGTTTAAAAAGAAGAAAAGAAAAGAAATTGTATATTAATTTTGTTGAGTTATAAGCTTCAATATGAAACATGGCCACATGCATGGGCGCTCCCCTATGTTACATTTTCTTAGGCTTAGTAACGAGCCGGTTATGGTCAAGTGACCCTCATATTAGTTCTGCCAATATATACATTACTTTTGAATCCAATTCGACTCCAAAATAAGTATCCCATATTCGCACATCTCTAACGCGTTCCATTCACTCAAATTAAATCCTTACAATTTTTTATATTATTTTTGTACAATTATTTTTAATTCAAAATTAAACATGTAATATTGTTCACATTAGCTAGTCATCATGCATAATTTGTTTTGTGTTCCATCAGATTTCACCTCTTTAAAGACGAGGAAAGGGAAACTAAAAAGAGGTAGATACACTTTTTTCCTTTGCCTTCCTTTATTTTGCTTTCATGAGACGTTCTAGAGCTCTATTGTGCATCTTGTATATTTTTTTGGGGGAGAATTTGCTTTAGGAGCCTAACAAAGTTATCTTTTGGCAGGCTCTTGTATATGGTTGTCTGCAGGCATGGGAGTGCAGCCGCCACCCCCCCCCCCCCCCCCCCCCCCCCCCCCAACCCAAAATTTGTATACTATGTGTGTACTTGATTTCGCCAGTTTTCGGGCTTATTGTTAAATTATTTACTTATTAAAATAATCCATTTTATACCTTTTTTTCCCTCTCCCCTACACATTCAGACATTTTATTCCTTTTTGTATCCCTACTTTTCTTTAGGTTAGCATTTATCAATCACAAATCAAAATGGTTTAACCACAATATATGACCTGACCTCAAATTGCATAAAGTATAGCCAATATTAAACAAAATCAATTTCCAAAATAAAAATGCTGTTTTCCATAACTGAAAGTCAGTCTCGTCAGCAATCATTTTTTAGTAAGCTGTATTAGAATCGATAACAACTCAGGATATAAGATTCCAACATTCAATATGTTTTAGTTCAATACTAAGGTCATGTTTGTTTGCAAGGATTATAATCCTAAAGTTATGTTTATTTGCAAGGATTACACTTGGGATAACACTACTAATCTCATATTTGTCTTGTTTGTCTTTAAATTTGAACTTGGGACTATTAGTCCAGAGATTATAAAATGACTTAATATAGGGGACTATTTAATACCATGTCCTGATTATAACACCAAAACTATTAAGTCATTTTATAATCCATTGACTAATAGTCTCAGGTCCAAATTTAAAAAGAAACAAGACATTTTTGAGATTAATAATTTTATTTAAGTGTAATTCTTACAAACAAATATAATCTTAGGATTATAATCCCAAGTGTAATTCTTACAAACAAATATAATCATAGGATTATAATCCATGCATTGGGATTATAATCCTTGCAAACAAACGTAGCATAAGTAGTAAGTCCACATTACCCAAACAAACAAACTAACAAAAAAAGCAAAAAATTGTGAAAGACAGCTGACAAAAAAATTCCATTCAATTTCTACGAACGCCAGTGGTCTGCTCCTACTGCTGGAAATGGAGTAAGGTCAATGGAGACAAAGGTTCGGTATCATTGTTATTTGTTAGATTAGTAGATCAATGGAACAGAAGGATCTTTGGGTTCTGATTACTACTTTAAGAATTCTAAGTCACTTCATAAAACTGGAAGATGTATAAGTTGAAAATATTGACTATTGATATCCCCAAAAGAATTGAATGAAATTCATGCTCCACACATTTCAATTGAAATTTCAACCATTTCTTTTAAAATCCTTCATACTGTTTGTTAACAGTGAACCAATAGTGACATTAACCAATTCCATCACCAGCAGATATAATTAGAATAATACGATGGTGTCTACAGAAAATCCATCGACTAGGCAGCATCTTACAGGAAGATATGGAAAGATATTCAACAACAGAATATGCATAAAAGAGAGAAAAACCTGCCAAATAAGCCCTAGTACCAAAGAAGTGAACACAATAGAAGAGGTGTTACACAGGTACTATCTTTGAGAAATAGAAGTGTTAATATTTAGGATAGGTTAAGCCTTACTACTGCCTTTTTCTTTTGTCCTTCTTTTTTTTTATTGTAGTAGGTAAGGCCATATATATAACAGATAGAAGTTAGCATAATTTGTAAATGAGTAGGCATATATTCGTCTTATCTAACCGCTAGGTGCCGTATGATTGAAGACAAGTGTGCTATTGAGGGAACATGAAAATGTTGGTCTAGATAGTTTCACATGGAAAACACAACATTCTCTGGGATGAGATGCATTTTAAAGTCCCTTTGCATCTCATATAAATGATGAGCCTGACAAACTTTATTTCTTTCTATTCATAGTTACCCTTCCTTCCGAGTAATAATAATCATACATCTTTTTTTATCCTGATAAACATCAATCAACAATCAGTATCATACGAACGAAAGGGAAGAAACTCAACAGAATAATATCAAACAACATTCACTATCAACATATTACATAAAGACGACATTAAATAAAGAAGGCAATATATTATAGCATCCAATAACCACCATTTTCCTGTTTTTTCAAATTTATAATGAACAGTAAATTACTACATAACCAGGCAAAGAAGCTAAAAATATAACCTCGCAAACGTTAGCATTCAATTTCTACCAAGCGGCAGTGATCTGCAAGAATATGTTTCCTTGAAATCAGACTTCCTTGAAGAGGTAAAAATAGATGCATATACTTCCTTGGTAGCACCAGGAGGGGCTATATCAACTGCCTTGAACCTTTTCACCGCACCATTACTAGGTCCATTGTTGACACCCTTTACCTTAACCCCACTATTAACAACCTTCTGAATTCCTTCTACCTTCACCAAACCCTTCTCTACCGCCTTATCATCAATTCCATGCTTCTTCCCACTTAAGCGCACTGAGTCCACACAAAAACTTTCTTCCCCATTCACAGCCACATCCCGGTTCTTCACCTTTTTCACCTTCTTTTCCTTCAATTTCGCTTTCTCCTCCTCCATTCTCTTTCTCAAAGCTGCCACCTCTTCCTCCCTCCCGTTGATCACAATCTTATCAGATTCCCTGAAGTCCTTATGACAAACAAGACAGGATGAAGATTTGACCTCCTTCAAAGCCTTGGTACTCAAAACATGCCCACAACTCCTCAGTGCAAAAAACTTATACTTGCCATTAAACTCCAACCCTGAAATCGGACACTGAAAACGAGTATCAGAATCAAAGGCAGGTACATCTGAAAGCTCAACAGCAACCATATCTTTCAAACCCTTGATATGAGCGAAAGCTCGGGGCAGTTTCTTCCCCAATAATGCCTCCACTAAAGCCTCCTTATTAAACACATTCCCAAGAAAATCCACCACAACTGGATGCTTCAAGGGCTCATTGGACAACGCGCAATTCAACCATTTTGATAACCGTTGCTCATTTGGGTCGACTTTATCGGGCTTCTTCGTTGCATACATGTTTAGATAACAATCACGGGACTCGGCACCTGTCGCGCCGCCATCACCGCCGCCACCAGGGAGGCGGAACCGAAGGGTGAGAGTGGACGAAGGCGCAATTTGGGCATTTTGGATCGTGGCAGAATCGGATAGGGGTTTTCCATTTAAGGAGAAGAAGAAGGAGGAGGGGTCTAGGGTTTGGAACGAGAGAAGAGATAATTTCAAGTTGCGTAGGGTGAGATCGGTGTTTAGGATTAGGGCCCGAGTTGGAATTTGGAGTTCTGGAGATTGAACAAAGAGTTGGAGTAATTCATTCTGGGTTTCGGTATTCATACTTTCTAGGGTTTGATCTCAGAAACTGGTGATCAAGACTCACGACAATATACAATCCCCAAACAATAGAAATAAATTGCACCCTATATAATATGGTTTCTATATCCCAAATCCCAATTGGCACTCTCTTTCATCGCACGTGCTATGCAAGTGACTGTAGTTAAATTTATTTCATCTGCGCATCCAACAAATAATGGGTTTATCGTTTATTTTTGCACTGCATTAAATAACTCTTTCCGCTATTAAAAATCATAAAATTATTGTTGATTTTATAAAATTAATTCTTGATATTTTTAAATTTTAATTTTAACATAAATTAATGTATTTTTGATTAACATAATAAATAAATATTTAAAAAATATTATTAATTATAAATTCATTATTTTATATTATTAATAAATTTTAACAATTTTGAGTTTAAAATCATCTTAAATTAACCTTTAGAAGTTAGTAATAATTTTATAATTTTAAGATTAAAAAAATATAATTATGTCAAATTGAAAATGTGTCGCTATATTTTCATCCTAGAAAGTTCCATCTCATTTTACTTTTAAATTTGTTGTGATAATTTTCTTACAACATTTTTTTCCTGTTCATTTCCTTGCATTTGATTTTAAAAAATAGATAGAAAATTGCAACATATAAAGTCAGACTTGACTCTCCTCTATTATTATATCATACCTTTTTTTATCAATTTTATGTAGTACATTAAATTTTTATAGTTTTAAATAATATAATTAAAATATGTGGCAGTCAATTAATTTATTATTGAGAAATATAATTGCTCTAGGAACAAAAAATAATGCACGGGCCATTTTTTTTGCTATTTAACGAACATGTGAATTTTTTTATCAAAATTCCAATTGTTTAAAATTCTTTTAAATTTTGAACAATATTTTTGAAAACAATTGTTTTTCTTATAGGATTAATCTCAATATCACCGTTAACTATATAACATATTTAAATCATTATTAATAAACATATTAAGATAAGATAATTAGTGTATTAGATAAAATTGAGAAAAAATTTACGTTTGACAATTTTCTTCGGCCTTGAAGAGACTCTCACGATCTTGGTTATAATGAAACTCAAATTTATAATTAGAATTGATATTTTTTTAATAAACTAATTTGATATTTTTAAAAAATTAAATTGATCTATTTATGAAAATATAAATTCTCATATGTAAATAATATCTTCACAAAATCAAATAAGACTCACTTGTAAAAATAATAAATTAATTTATAAATATATTAATTTTTTTTATAATCCCTATAAAGTTAGGGTTAGTTATGGATATACCCTCTCGGTCTGTCTTCGGTCCCACCCTAATTTATATATATATATATATATATATATTATTTTTAAAATTAGTCTTATATATATTGATTATGTAATTATTTACTATTTACTCTTTCACGGGTCGGAGGAATGATAAAGTAAAACCATGTTATATAAATCAATAAAGAGTCGACTCTTTTTACAATAAAAAAATAACGAATGAGATTTTTTTGTGAAAAAAATAAATGAATATGATAATATAAAATTGGATTTCGTAAAGTATAAATCACTAAAAAAAGAAATAGATGCTCTCGTTGAGAGTCGAATTAAATACCAATAAAGTAAATAGAGTTGAGAGTCAAATTAAATACCAAAAAGAAGGTAGATTGCTCTCGTTGAGAGTCGAACTCAAGACCTCCCGCTTACTAAACGGGTGCTCTAACCAACTGAGCTACGAGAGCTTTTCACCTCCTCTGTTTTATATTTATAGTGTTGTCTTTTTCTTTGCTATATTTTATAGTGCCCTTTTTGAATGTTATGCTAACCACATAATGCGATTTTGGTGGTGATCTTTACATATCTATTATATTATAAATAATAAGATAATTGAAAATTTTATCCATAATCAATTATTTTAAAAATAATTTGATTATCAACTTATAATTCTCAAATATAAATTACACAATAATAATAATAATATATGTATGAATCTTATAATAAAACAAAAGTCATACAAAAAAATTAATGTCACACACACACACACAAACACATATATATATATATATATATAATCTAAAAAAAAATTACAATTGAATTAATTTAATAAACAAAAAATATGTATTTTTACCGCATATTATTATGAGTCTATAATTGTATATTTCCTATGCAACGGAGTATTAAATTAATTCTAAAAGATTAGTCAAAAATGGTAAGAGCAAATTACCTACCAATAGCGCGAGACGACTTAAATTTATTAGACAAAATGTGGACTTTTTATTAGTAAAACTATATTACACCCATCACCATGCATTGCAATTTGGTTAATTCTAAATTTTTTTAGATTATCTTTTCATTTTTGCCCTCAAATAATTCAAGTTCCAATTATTATATCATAAAATGACACCCATATTTTATTTTATTTTGATAAAGAGGAGTTTTTCGGTCTTGTAATCAGACTATGTCTCTCATTTCTGAACAAGACTTTTAATAACAAGTCGAAACCTGTAGTCCATGGTCCCTGTGTTGTATTCAGTAGGATTAGAATTCAGAATCTCTAGATTTATAGTTAATTTCGTGTTCTTTCCTTAATTATTGAGTCAAGAGTTTTGGTTAAATAATACCCACATTAAACACATAATTAACTTAAATTGACTAAAAAAATTAAAATATATATCTAATTTTTAAATAAATAAAATAAATTTAACAATCATATCAAAATTGATAGAATTGTTTAATGTGTACCCAAGAAACAAAAGTTCTTTAAAATATATTGGTGACCCATTCTTTTATCTTATTTCCCTCCTCTAGCGGTCTAGCCTCCTCATAATTTTCTCTATATCCACCTCTACCCCTACCCCTACCCCCACTCCTCCTCTCGCCTATCGTCCCCAAAAAATAAAAATAAAAAAGTTGAAAAAATAAAATAAATTCACATCCTAGTTTTGGTCCTGATTATCCATGAGAGTATGCCACACAATGGGCTTTCATTCTTTCGTCCTACTTGCTTCAAGACCCGACCCACAAAATAGTTTTGAATCTGGCTATCATATAATACACGTGTCGACAATCAAAGAGCCGACCAACAATATAGAGGGGAGAGAGAGATACATGATCTATATATATACAACACAGCACCACTCATCATCTTCTACCTCGTCCTCGTACCTCACTTTCTAAGCGTTACAATGTGAGCTAAGGATGCCCTAGCTCTCATTGTTGAGCCCCCGCAAAAAAAAAAAAAAACTCTCTTTTTTCTTTATCATTTTATTCCCTTTTTAGAAAACCTCTCTTTCAAAATATTTTGTAAAAATCCACCAGTTCTCATCACAAAAGTTCCCAGCTATTGGACCAAATACAGGAAAAGTTCGCTGCTTTAAGGTAAGATCTTTCTTTTTTCGCTAAATAAAGATATGTGGCGGGTATAACAGGAAAAGTTCTTTTCTAGCCTTGATTTCTTGAAATCTAGGTTTATTTTTTTATATATTTTATGATATGGGTATTATTTGAAACTCAGTATTGATTTAAGGGGTCTGTTTGTTTTGTTGGGTGTCTTGCAGATTTGGGATTGTATTGTATTGTACCTTGTCGAATTGGGTTTTTTTGGGGTGTTTTGTTGTTTGATTGTATTTGGTCCGAATAATGTCGATTTTTTCGAAAAGTGAATCAATTCACATAAGGGAAGTTTGGAATGACAATCTTGAAGACGAGTTTGCGTTAATTTCAGAGATAGTAGATGACTTTCCTTTCATAGCTATGGACACTGAGTTCCCCGGCATAGTTCTTCGTCCAATAGGGAATTTTAAGAGCTCCACGGAATATAATTTTCATACCTTGAAGGCCAATGTTGATCTTTTGAAGTTGATTCAACTGGGTCTTACATTCTCGGATGAAAATGGGAATCTGCCCTCTTGTGGAACTGATAAGTACTGTATCTGGCAATTTAATTTTCGTGAATTCAATCTCAATGAGGATGTCTATGCTAATGACTCCATCGAGCTTCTGAGCCAGAGCGGCATTGATTTTAAGAAGAACAATGAAAAGGGTATTGATGCTCAACAATTCAGTGAGCTATTGATGTCATCGGGGATTGTTTTGAATGATAATGTTCATTGGGTGACCTTTCACAGTGGGTATGATTTTGGGTACTTGCTCAAGATACTTACTTGCCAAAATTTACCTGATACACAAGCAGGGTTCTTCGATTTGCTCAAAATGTATTTCCCAACTCTTTATGATATCAAGCATCTCATGAGGTTCTGCAATAGTCTTCATGGAGGCCTGAACAAGCTTGCAGAACTTTTGGATATTGAGAGAATTGGAATCTGTCACCAAGCTGGTTCAGATAGTTTGCTTACTTGTTGTACCTTCATGAAGTTGAAAGAAAGCTTCTTTAGCGGTTCACCTGAGAAATATGCTGGTGTGTTGTATGGTCTTGGTGTTGAGAACGGACAAATTACATATTAAAAAAATTAAGTTATAAAAAATAAATAACAGTCTATTTCTTTGGCTACATATGAACTCACTGCCATCTTCTTGCTTTCAGTTATAGTCACTGTTAGTTTTTGCATTAGCAAAAAAACATAAAGCTGTGGAGGAATTGCAGAAGTTTTTGGGACTAGGACTTGAAGAGAGACCAATTATGCATATTGATTTCCTTTTCTTTTTTTCTTTTAGTCTGTTTTTGGTTGAGAGAAGTTTAACCTACCTAGTCTGTTGCCGTCTATTGTGTTGATTTTGTGGAGAGCTTGCGATAGGGTGCTGTTGATCTATTTCTTTGCAGGGGTTGTGTTTTTTAATTAGTAGACCCTTAGGGTTGGTATACTCTCCTTCCCCGGGAAAGAACATGGGCATTGGCTGTTTGGGGGGTTTCTTCTAATGGAAATTTTTACTTGCCAGAAAAATGAAAGAACAAAACCTGCTAATATTATTAACTTCTGCAAATTTGAGCAAGTCTCCTTAAAACATATCTATGCATATAGATAACTACATGTTTTTATCACTATTTATTTATTTATTTTCAAATTGGCCCAAGCAAAATTTTCATATGCAAGAAAAGATTATATAGAAACAGAAGTATATTCAATTTTCAACATCAGAATTTCAAGCCCTTGCATAGAAATGCAGTTGTATTATGTGTTTCTTCCAATCTGGTAGCAATTGAGAAAACTTGCCTACAGCTCCTTAGAAAAATGGCAATTGGCACACAAGAAACTTAAAAATAAATGACCACTACTTTGTTAGACGAAACAATGTGTTAAAACCAGCATGCATCACCCATCCTGCCTCTCACACACGCTGGGAAATAACATTCCATGCTTACAAAATCTTGTCCGAGTTCGTCCAACTCCGGGATACCAAAGCAAGTCTACGGTGATTAACTTTTAGTAAAACGATCACACGTCTTTACACTGAAATTGAAAAATATCCTTGGACCAGTATAGTTATTGCACCTTGAAGAGCTGCAGTAAAATATGACAGTATCCAGTGTGCATTGTGTTAAAAACAAGGCAAGTGTATATATCATCCTTATTTATCCACCATCCAACAACCAAATTCATCATGAATGATGATGTCGTGGAACTTGGGGAAATACACAAATTAATCTCACACAAAAATCATCCTAGTCTTGCTTCTCTTCATAGCACCTGAAATAGATCAAAATGAAAAGAGAAAAGTGAGGAAAACCAGCATAGCTATGTGAAAAAACACCTATATAAGTGGGTTTTGTTGCAAGCACAGCTGAATTTCACATCAGAAATCATCAGCATATTTAAGATTTCTCTGGAATATTATTAAACAAATTTTGTCAACTAAAATAAACAAAAAGGCCTAATTGGGGGATATCTTATGTTAACATGGTCAGTAAATAAACAAAGCCACATGGGACCAGCTTGGTTTGGATTGCCAATCTCATTAGTCGCCCAGATGTGCAGATTTCTAGCATGCTTCCAAGCACAATTTCTCAAGGAGCCAAAACTCCTTCCACTAAACCCTAATGCAATTGTGAAGCAGTAAACAATATACTCGTAATGCACTTGTGATAGGGACTATGTATAACTTCAACCGGCAAAAATCTTTCTTAGTCAAAGACACGAGCTTTTGAGAAATGTAAAACTATCTAACATGTCTAGTAACCATACATTACTTTTAGTAAGTCATGCCAATAATTTTAGCCGCTGGAACAGAAAAAGAATGATTTTTACTTCCACACTGGCATATGCTGTCCCAACATTTCATATGTTGCCATATAAGTTGCTCAACACTGAGACGGGGCCGAGTAACTCAAGAAAACAGCAAGCCAGAACACAATGAAGCCTTTCATTTGGGCTTAAGATAGACTGAGACAGTAATCAGCTCAGCTGGAACAATTTTGCCCCAGTGTATATTACAATAGATGCTATGTCATGCCATGAAGTCAGTGAACCTAGCCAAGCTTGAAAGACAGTAATCCTGTGCGAGTGAAGTATTATGCTATGTCACGCCAAACTGTTAGACAGGAATAATTAAAAGAACTCTCAACCATTTCAAAATCCCCTGTACAACATGCTGTCATGTTGGCTTATGTAAAGACCCACCTTAACAGCTCGGAAATCAGCCTTTAGTTGCAAACTTGAAAAATCAGGATCCAAGTGGAAATTATTGGTAAAACAAATTTGCCAGTGTGTTTTAGTCTATCATATTCTCCCGATTTATAAATGCAATTTCACTTATGGGTATGTGTATGTATGTATGTGTATGTATGAAAAAGAGAGATTGAATAGTGGTGTCTCCATCATAGACTCGACAACCTGATATCATTTGTAAAGAGCCATAAGCCATTATTTAGAAGTTTATAAGTATTACCTATGTACAAAGTCCAAGCTGAATCTAAACCTAGCCAATCAATTCGTACTTATTTCCCTGAATTTTCTACAATTCATTTCAGAATTCTGCTACCCAACTTACATTCCTACCTACCTCGAAGAAGTTCATGGAAGAAAGAAAGGCAAGCAACAGGCAGAAAGATGACAGAATAAAGCGACATCACAAGAAAATGAGTGACAATAACAGAATCTTGAACAGAAGGTTAAAACAAATAAAACCCATTGCGTTAGAGAGGATCACAGAGTAAGCAGAGAAGTAGAACACATGCTTATAGCTACACTCCTTATGTGGATGCTAATAAAGGAAAATGTTCATTAACAGCTTGGTTTTAGCATTCGGTATAGCTCTCCCAGACTCATCCACCGCATAGAAGTCAACACATGCTATTCAAAATTTGATCTAGTACAAAGTACAATTGCAACAACAACAAAAAGAAGAAAAAGTGTGTGTAAGATACAGGGTCTAAAAGTGTCAATAAGCCTTGAAATAATGCCCTACTTAATCATCTTATGGCCTTGCCTCGCTACTGCACCCTCTGTTTCAACTTATGTTTACATTTAGTTTATAAACTGCCTAAAACGGTTATTGTCGACATCTGGTGTTTATACTCATCTTCAGCAAGTACATCACTCAACCTTTAGTCAAAACTCTATATCAGCTAAAGTTCTGCAAAACTAATACTTGAACATTCTGCTACTCGGCTCAGTCTGACCTTCTTTGTGGACCTAGCTTTAATGTCACATTGGCTATGTGTCTTTCTAAAACAGCCAGTTTTCTTATCAAAATGAAGAAAGTACGATCAACCTTGCCTAAATAATAATAAGAACTCTACTTTTTTCTTTTTCTCTTATTTAGGCAGGCCCCAATATTGAAGTTATCATCAGTATCAATGAATGAAAAACAAGGAATTATATGCAGCATCTCTAGAGCAACATGGTAACAACTAAAAAAATCACCACACCTTGATCAGTGGAACAAAATAATGTACAAATTAAATACTAGTTTTTGAAGAAGGAGGAGGAGGGGAAGGAGGAAGTGGCACACTTTCTTTCTTTTGGTTAGTTAAGTAACACAGAACATCAAGTATTCTCACTGCATAAATTAGTAACATATATAGTCAACTATTTGCATTTGCAATACAAAGTCGCTCCAAAGCTCTACTTTTGCTCTCAAATCAACTAAATTATTAAAAGCCTTGTAAATTAGTGCACCAGTCAAACTACCTGAACCAAGCAAGTATAATGGAAAACCAAGTTTAAAGGAATGATCGACTCTAAAAATATAGTTTATACCTTTTCAGCAAATTTTATCAAAATGGTTGTCCGAGGTCGTGGCTGCCCCTCCACAGGCAAAAAATGGGCTGTAACTACAGCAGGAAACCCTGCACTGTCCAGAACACCCTTGAAAGAGAAAAAGAAGATTAATCTGAGCATTAGAAAAAAATGCTATAGTAAACAAATCCAACACAATACACTCCCTCACTATTCCAGCAACAAATGCCCCACAATTAAAAGTCCCCGTGCCTTTAGGTATTGAAATAAACCTACATCACAAACAGTACCCATCAGCAAGACATTATTGAAAAGAAAGCAAAAGCAAGAGAGAGTCGTGATGAGGAAAATAGAAAATGGCATGTGGTTACCTATTGACAAGGAGCTCCTTTTCACTAATCATGTATTCATCTTCATTTTCAGTACCTTTCTCAAGTGAGTCAGCTACCTAATTTCATAATATACAGTACGGGGTCAGATGATCACAAATCATAGGTAAAGACATTTAGACTAATCACCATGTTAACTTGTCAAGCATGTCTGAAATACCAAGCACTAATAGAGACCAATTTTTAAATGACATGCTTCGCATATAAACATCATTCTTCCAATTAGTGATCTTTAATCTAATGTGTGATTACAATACAACCCCATATTGTCACGTATACTGTCTTACTTGATACATAGAGGAAACAGGATTTGCTGGACTGTGATCATGCTGTCTTTTTTCCTGATTCATTTTAGTCATTTACAAAACAAATTCAATGAAAAAAAGGACTGCGCATGAGCAAAGTCCTGGTCCTACCATTTCTCTCATATATATATATATATATATATATCTCAAAAAGATTAGAAATATATCATTGCACTAACAGTCAAACGCTACATTTGGATTAAATTATTCTCTTTATAATTAAAAAAGAAAAGAGAAAAGGCACTCCATTTGGATTAGCAGGAAGGGGGAAGGAACGTAATGAATAAATTAGAAAAATGACTGAGCACAGTAAATGAGAGGATTGTGCTGCCTCTACTTATGTACATGAGCGCTGATGGAAAGGAAGAAAAACTATTGAAATATGGAAAGGTGAGAAAAGGAAAGGGAAGAAAACGATATATTTCATTGTAGTTTTACACTTCACATTTAATTAATGGACCAACATTCTAAGAAAAATAGAAAGTTTCACTGAAGTTCCTTTTGTTTCCCTTCTATATCTTTACTTTGCAGACGAAACAGAAAATGAGCTTAGAGCCTTAGACGCATTAGCGATCACTCCATTCCATCACTTCCCTTTTGCATTTTGTCTCATGTATCAACTCATATAGAGTAAGCAAATTTATTATCTTATTTTCTCTACTTTCCCAGTTATTACTTCAATTATCACACATGGAGTGAGCTTGTGGGAGTACTTTGCAAGTGATTGGGGAGAATTATCAAATAACATTATTAAATTAGCCTGAGATGTTGCATAGTTAAGGGGGGAGGTTATCCCATAATGAATAAAAGAACTAAATTTAAAATTAAGATAAATGAGGTTTAGAAGAAAATATACAAACCTTTCCAAACAACACCTTCCACACTGTCCTGGGCACAAAAGACAAAATACCCAACAATCGTGTGTGTCTCCCTTCTGTTTCCCTGTAGGCTGTCGCATAAAAAAATATCACTACATTGTTAGATAAATGTGATGAATTAAGATTGATTATATGTAGGACCATTTCACATCAGGCCCAAACCAAATGGATGAGTTGCATAAAATAAATTGGTAAATATGCAGAAACACCTTCAGTTACAGCATCAACATAGGTAGAACATCTTCCAAACTCCAAGTCAATTAAGGAAAATGTACAATCAAAAACTTCCGATGTCAAATTGTTACAGCACACTTTCAAGCTTGAAGGGTAAAATAAGGATTAGCAAATTGATCGCAGCAAAAACATCCAGTTAAGACTTCCCTAAACAGTATTTTACACTCAATCCCAACCCTTGGAGGAACAAACTTTCAATTGATAGTATTGCTTTATCTAATTCATTTTCCAGTGGAAATTTACACCTAACGTAACCAATTAGCGCAAACTTGCATAATTGAGAAATAATGTAAACTAAGTTCAGCAAAGGAGTTTTCACCAGCAATTGGGATGATAACCAAATGGAATAGCATTCACTGTCAAATCTTATTCCAAAAAAAAAAAAGGTCCCTGTCATAGAACAGGCACTTGGGGCTCATCCAGACAATCTAGATTCTAGAATTATACAGGGTACAAGTATAGCTTCATACCTTCTATCTATGGCAAAGAAGTTCCAAAACCCGTGCCCCAACAGTCCTGCACCTTCCAATCTGTCCCATATCCAACGACATCAGTTGAATTATATCAAACTATATAACCTAAATGTCAAGTGCATTCATACATAGCCTCAAAATGCAGGTGCTGTAATAAAAAATCTCAATCGTGTGATTATGTCCTTTCTTTTCATGAACTCGCTTGTGCAAAAAGCCAAACTTTCAGCTCCACCGATTTGTAATAATGAAATTGTTGAATTGATAATAGGAGTGGTGATAGTCCCATTGTGAGTACATAACTAAATCTTCACGTGGAAACATAAATCAGATTCTTATGAATACTGTGAAAATGGATTGATCACCTCCTCTCTAATTCAGCAATGTTGTCAACTTGGGTCTGATTGTACTGAACAAGCTCCGAAAATAAGAAAATGCACTAAGACTAACCTACAACAATGTTGGTTTGCAAAAATTACGGCATACATATAATCAAATTATATAAGCGCAACGGAAGCAATAAAAATCAGATTTTAAAATTTTTGTACAAACCAATAACCCGGATCTTTCTTATGCGACTATTATTAATTGAAGAAGGATAAAAGAATTTATACCTTTGTAGAACCAAGCTTCCACGGGTACAAGTTCATCTCCCTTTGATCCATCACGTTCTTCTTCAAATTCACCGATTAGATTCCACGGATCAATGTTAGCTCCCCAAGTGTTGAGCCTCTAGAGGTGATCCACCAAGAGATCTATGAATTAAAGAAGTGGATTTTTGGTTTCTCCAAACCATGGGTGGCTAACCCTAATTCTCTCTCTCTCTAACTCTTAGATCTAGAGAATTATAGAGTACTCTCTCTATTCTAATGAAAGAGTGTGTAACCTTGATCTATGATAAGACTCCTCTTATTTATAGATCTAGTCAACCCTCCTAAACTATTTAGGATTAGGGTTTTAATTTAATTCCCAATTTAATTAGGAACTAAATTAATTAATTACAATTCCTAAACCATTTAGGAACTTAATTATTTAATAATGAGAGTACTTCGTATTAATTAATTACTAAACCATTTAGTAACTTAATTAATTATTATAATTATAATTCCTAAACTATTTAGGAACTTAATTATTTAATTATAATATTACTACTTATTAATTAATTCCTAAACCATTTAGGAATTAAATAATAATAATAGTAATAATAATAATAATAAGACTCCTCTTATTAATTTATAATTAGTATTTCTAAAATACTAAATTATAAATATTAAGCTATTTAATTGATTCTATCACCATAGTATAAATTAAATATACTTAATTTATTATTACAATTATGCCATCCACTTCTAAAATAAATATTACTCTTTTGCGGTGTGACCCTTTAGGTTCTCCATATTAAACCGGTTGTATAATAAATAAATTAGAATAATTCTAATTCATTTATTACGAATTAACTCTTTAATTCAGAATAAATAATTATTCCACAATAAGGGTAAGCCCCCTTAGCGATTAGTCGACTTTCCAGATAATATAGATTTCAACATTTAATCGTAAAAGAACCTTTCAGCAAATAGTTACCGTACAATTCAATCCTTCTACCATACAATGTCCCAATCAAATATAAGACACGGAATTTCTGTCAAGTCCTATTTATTTGATTATATGCATTTCAATTCACAAATACACAACTCTAGTTAATGTAAATTAGAAACTCCTTTCTAATTCCATTCAACCCTGGCCAGAGATTTCTGAGTTGTCACTTATTGAATCGCATAGGACATTCTCTCCCTTTACTGGAAGTGGTAGATCCTTTGTTGACCATTCATCTATCTCCATGTGTACCTTATTATACCCAAGCACATCCTTTGATATACCAATAGGTCTTAAGGAATATGTCAAAGTATAACTTAGTACACACAAGATACTAAGATGATCTCAAGTCTAAGGATCACTTGTACGACTATCACATAAGGAACTCCTATTGACAGACGAGTAAAACTCCATTAGGTGTTCCTTGAGCGAGTCACGTTCAGTGAACTTATTCTCTAATAAGCACCTACATACTTGCTTTAGTGTCTCTACACAAATGATTATGAGATCAATCATCCTCTTCATAAGAGCAAGCATAGTATGTACCAATCTATCCGGATCTACTAATCCCCTTTTTAGTGATCCAACGATTAGGAACAATTTTAGTTTTGAGCTATCTTGAATTTAGATCTCATTAGCATGATCCTCATCATGGTTCTAAAAGCATTGCTCAAAAAACTATGGGTTTATCCATTTGATTAATTCAAGTAATTAATCATGAATAAAGAAATGCCTTGATACTTTTATTAATAAATGAACAAGATTACAAAGTATATGCTTATCACATCAAATGTAATTGGCTTGAGCGCATACTACTTTCAATAAACACCAATCACTTGCCAAAATCAAACATAAATAAGTTGTCCCTGCAAATTTTCTCCCCCAGTTACAATTGAAAACCCTTATTCACTAGGTTTCGAATAAAACAGAAATACCAGTAGTAATTACCTCTTGTTTGCCCCGGCTAAGAGGTCTATCGAGGACGTTGGTATATTTCCTCATCTTCCTGCCTCCGATCATCCTCTCTCCCCCTCTTCCTTTCTTTCTAGGAGAGAGAAACAAAAGTACGATGACTGTAAATATCTGTTGAATAACTTAAATTTCCTAGAAGATTCATAATTTCTCAAAGTTATAGATATTGAATAGTTTGAGTTGAACCTTGGATTCTGATAGTGAGATCCCACATTGAAGAGATGGAAAAAACCTGAAAAAGAACCCCTAAACAATATATGGAATGTTGATGTTAAAAGAATTTGGAATTCATACCTCAAAGCAACACCACTAAAGTCACGAGACCAAACCAGCGATCACCAACAATTATATCAATGAAGTAATAAAAGATAAAAAAGGAAAGAGAAAGTCAGATATAAGTCTGAACATCGATACATATAAATAACAGAAAAGGAAAACAAGTATCCCACTGGTTTTGAAAATGGTTTTGAAAATAACTATAATCAAAATTTCCACAATATGGAACATAGTGGCACTTCCTTTGCTCCTGTTGGATCTCTCTCATTTCCTTTTCTCATTTTCTCGTCTTCTCCACTATCGTTCAGGTCCTTCCTCCACACCAAAAATTTGAATATTCTGCGGTATTGGCTTTAATTCAAGTCAAACTATAAAACGATTTCATATAAATACTTATTTCTCTTACTGAACAGGTGTGGTGTTACTTAGTGAAATGAAAAAAAAGATACATAGTAGTATCCAATTTATAAATCAAAGAATAAAGAGGTTAAAAAATATTTACCATCTTGTTTTAGGCCTAAAATGTCAATCTTCTGAGATATGTAAATTGGAATCTGAAAATAATCTTAAGGCTTCATGTCGGCCTCAACAGTGAACACCGTGGGCTCTCCACTGAGATGCCCACAACTTCAATTCTTCACCACCAAATAGATCGGGCCAACTTTTTCTTAACTTACTAAGCATGGCAGCGTTCGGGAAACTGTAAAAAAAAATATTATGGAGATTTTAAAGAATAATTTTTTTAAAAAAAATTAAGTAATAACAACCAAAAACATATCTATATAATTATTAAAAACTCTCAAAAACTATAAACACCAGCATAAACGTTTAGATTGCAGAACCATCAGCCTCTGACATAGAGAGGTTGAAATAGCATAAACTACCTATTGGTACAAAGGATAAGGTTTAGCTTACCTGTTTAAAATCAACACGACCAAGCCGACCAAGGGTGCCAAGTAGTGTAGGGCTCCGTAAATTGATTAGGTACATAGGCAACCTCTCCCCTCTTTTCCTATACACTGCAACGAACGCCATATACAAAAAATTTCTATCATTGGTATTTTGTGGAGAAGAAATATGAAAATTCAAATGAGTTGGGAAGGAGAAGCATTGAATGAATGATGAAGCTCTTAAAAGAGTGTACAAAAATTTTCTGAGGTTTTAAAAAAAATATGAGGTTTTTTAAGAGCCTCATCATTCATTCATTCACTGCTTCTCCTTCGTAACTCATTTGAATTTTCATATTTCTTTTTCACAAACCATAAAAAACCAATCATCCTATTTTTTAAAATCCAGACTTCTTCACAAATCAAACCATAAAATACCAATTCTTGAATTTTTTATTTTTTTGGGTAATTTGAGCAGAATTTTAACTACCTTGACTTTGTTAAAGTTGGATTCCAAGACCTCATGCGTCCAAAACCTTATGAATATTTGTTTTAGCATTGAGCCATGCTCGGTAATTCTTGAATTCAACACCAATGAAGCTTAATTTTAGTTTGCTGTAGTGTATAGGAAAGGAGGGAAGTGGCCATCAGGAATGTACCTAATCAATTTACCCGAGTAACCCTACACTACTTCAAATTTGGCGGTATATACGGAAAGTCGACTTCTTCAACCTCTCACTGATGAATGATGATGATACAAAAAATTCTGGGCTTTATAGAAAAAAAGAGAAAAGAGAATGATCTGTACGGATGAGTTCTGGATAATGATATGGTCACGAATTGGAGAGAATAGATTTTTTTATACGGTTAATTCAAATGAACGGGAGGGGAAGCAATGAGAACAACGTTTGATCATCAGAAAAGAAAAGAAAAGGGAGTTAATATAGTTTTCAAATAGATAAAAATTATAAGGTTTTTGGAGAACGAGCAATCAACAGCAGAGGAGGAGGACAGTAGTAAACAGGATATTATATAGTTCATTCCGATTTACCTGTTTTCGATTTGCAGTGGAATCGGTAGTGGTGACGACTGACCTGTACAATTTCACTCTCAATGACAAAACTGCCCCCACAAATTGACAAGATTTTCATTTTTAAAATTAAGCTAATATAATTAGGATGGTATTACTAATAAGTAATAAATGTGCTTTGTTTTTTACCTACAATGTTGAATAAATTCTATTTTATTCAATTAATGAAACTAGCAAGTGTTTTCGGACTCAAATCTTTTGTATCATTTATTTGTTTTATGTCTTTAGTAACAAAGATATAGAATATAAAAATAATACAGAAAATCTCACGTCGGTATGTTTGTTTTTTAAATAGTATAATTTTTATTTAATATTTATAAAATATTTTTTAAAATTTTATAAATGAACTTACTATTGCTTTTAGAATGCCTACAAATTTTACTTGAAAATACGAAATTATATAATTAATGAGTTAAAAGAATAAAATTATTATAAAATATTAAGTTACTATTATGATAAAATTGAGAGTTTAATTATGCATTAATTTATTTGGATATATATGTTAAGTTTAATTATGCATTAATTTCTTAAAATTCAGACTGATGAACGTGGGTTACAACTGGCAAAAGTGACTACTAACCCATCTTAATTAGATGGTCATCTGACAAACAAACTCACCTACTTGTACTCCTTCGACCCATTCAAATGAGTTAAAGGAATGTGGGGGTACTGTTAGAATATATCAACATCAGTCTCTTGAGATTCCTCTTCAAGTCTTCGGCTTCAGGAAAACCTTCAGGGACTCCAAGCATAAATAGCCTTCCACAACATAAGGCGACAATGAAGGATAATACTTCGAAACACCATAACAATGGCTATCAAGGGTCACGCCGACTCCTCCTTCCAGCTTCATGATCACGCCCCTTCAGAATTAAGGGTGAAACCTCGTATAGTGATACTTATTAGTGATTTTTTGAAAATAATGTCAAAGATATGATCACGTCTTTATCAATTTTTTTAAAAACCGTTAAAATTAACTTACCTCTTTTCTAAGTAAAAACATCCCTTACATGTGAGTTTGTACTTTTAGCAATAAGGAGGTGATACGTCATCTTTGCAAACAGTGGCGGAACCCGGACAAGATTACAGGGGGTCAAAATCTCTTAGTAAAAAAAATTATTTATTGACCCTATTGCAAAACACTCCTCTGCTCCAAAATTAGAGATCATTTTCCTTTTTTATTTGGTCCAAAATTATAGTCATATTTATACTTTGAGATTATAACGTAACATCAAGTTCCTACCATGTGATTAAGAACTCATGTCACCACTTTTACATTTTTAGCTAATGTTAAAGGACAAGTTTGGAAAACACAGTTTACATTAAAGTCGTTATTTTGCAAAAGTACCTCTACTTTAGAAACGAAGTAGTAGGTTTCATCTATATATTATAGAATACCGGGTTCTTTTGAATTACAAAAGTTATCACTACTTTTTCTTCCCTAATTTTATTTTCTTCACAATTACCAAGCACAAGAAATTAAGTTTGTAGCACTTCCTTACCCTTTGTTTACTGTTATTGCAAGTTGCATCAAATTCAATATTCAATCCCATAGCTACTAGAATAAATTTGGAAATAATACCTCAGGTAGCTCCTGTAGGCGAATCAGGACTCTATCAGCTTGCGGCACAACCTATTAGCCCATAATAATCAAAACCCATAAAATTTCTATTGCTTTATATGTAATATATACATATATAAAACAGTATGAAGCTTAAAAATGAAACCTTTGTTGGCTCAATTTTCTTTGCATTCAAGTAGTTCCTCGTAGACATGTGTCGCCGAGAAGGAGAAGGACAGAGGAGTGACTGCCGGCCGGCAGTGACTACCGTCTACCAGGGGCAAGAAGGGAGACACAGAGGCATGTCGGCAGTGACTACTAAGGACAATTGACCCCCCCCCCCCCCCCCCCCCCCCCCCCTTTGCAAAGTAAGTCTAACACACGTAGAAGACTCAACATGTAAGTTATAAATATCGAAAAATCTGATAAGATAAAGTTTAAACTCTAATTCTCTTATTTCTCTCATTGAAATCTCTGTATCTCTCCATCGCATCTCTTTAAATATCTTCCTCCTTGTTTTCATAGTTACTTTTATATCCGATGTATTTCTTGACATTGCCGATTGTCAATTTTTTTTTTGATTTCTTCCTTTTATAGATCGGATGGATCCATCCGTACTCCATGATCAAAACCACAAATTTCTCATCGTTAACAAACAACATGATCGCATAAAGTACAATGTTCTATGTATCCCTTTCTTTAAAACAACAGAAAATTAAAGCTTTGTTTTGTATTTAACATGATTCATGCTTTACTAAATTACCGTGTCCCGAAACTCTTATATACCATCCAAAATATAAATTTAATTTTGATGTTTGAAGTTTATGTAAAATATTTTTAAATTTAAAATTAATGAGCTTATTTAATTTTAAATAACGCAGTGATAAAAATTATAGAATATAGCAATTATTATTTTTAAGATATAATTAATAAAGTTAAGTATTAAATTTGAAATATTCTTTTATAAAGATAAATTAATTTATATTTTAAAATAGAAGGAGCATTTTTATACAATATTAGGCTCTCTCCATTTGAAAATAAGACTAACATCTTTTCCCCATACTAAGGTTTACTTATGACACTGGTACCTCTTTTTTCCCTTGTAATGAATTTTAGCTCTCAAATTTTTTTTTTTTTTTTTTAATCATGATAACCCTTAATTTTCCTAATAATTTCAAGACCGTTTCTTTTATAATAAATGATCATTGACCTTGAAACTGTCTCATCAATTCCAAAATGTCCACAATTTTTGGCTTTGATTTGGATTTTTCTGTAGATTATTTCCAACAGAAAACGAAAATTAAAATTAATGTGCAAATTATTTATAGTTATTCGTATCGACGACAACGAGATTGCACTTCAACATGCCGTTTTCGTTACAGAGAGAAAAGGTAACGTGCCTACCATGTGAGCTCAGAAATACAACAGTAAATATAGTACTGAAATGTATTCAACTCATTATAATTGTCTTGTCGGATCTACAGGTTTATTTAATCAGCAGAGGAACATAAAAAATTGGTGGTATGCTTTGTGATAATGGAGAGATCAACATGGATTCTTACTTTGGCCACGCAATTTTTGCTTTGCTTTGCTCTTTTTGTGGCTCTAAACATGGGCAGGCCTCAAAAACCCATTTATGGATCATACTGGAGTAAGAGAAATACTATTGATATGTACTTTCTCAGTGTTAGAGGAGGCTTTAGACCTCTTAAAGAACAGACCCATCTTCTAAAGCTGGTAAGTAATTTATTTTCTTCATTGGTTTTCGTTGATCTGCAGAAAAAAGTTGGCCCCAATCCCCTTATTTCTTTCGTTAATTGTTCTATTTGTGGTGGTTACACTGTTTGTGGAAATGTCTTGGTGGCCTGTGAGCAATTTGGTGTGTAATTTTACATGAGAGGAAGAGCTTCCACTGTTTCTTTTGGTGGGTTGTTTCTCTTTTGTGATTTTTGGGTTTGGGGAATGTAATATACATGTTGAATATGTTTTTTTCCCCTTGAAAATTTAATCGAGTTATTGAAGTGTTCTGCCATTAGATTACATGTTTTAAATTTCGGTTAATTCCTTGCATATATGGCCTTTTGGTTTTAGTGTTAATTTGAGATTCTGGTTCGTAGATTGCCATAATCTGGTTGCTACTCCCTACCCATTTTTAGAGAAGCAAATGTCCATGCAAGTAAACTGTTCTTGTTGGCGGGGTTCTTCTTCTTCTTCTTTGACTGGGCTTGTTTATTCACCTCTTCAATTTCCTAATCCTTCTTTGAATATTTTGAGGCTCAGCTCTAATCTATCCAAAAAAAAAAAAGGACTCTTGGCTCTATTGATTTATATAATCTAGTTTCCCATAATTCTTAATCTATTCGTTGTATGATTTCTATTCTAATTGAGATTTCATTGTTGATGAAGATGGAGAAGGTGATAAAGAAGTACAATGCAAGGTTTGTGGTTAACCTTAGTGAACTTGGTGAAGATGATCCGCTTCTGCAGAATGTAAGACCTATCTATTTAAATTTTAATTTGCAATTGTCTTTGCCTCTTGCCATATGAATTTTAAGTGACCTTTATAATCTGATTGTCAGAATCAGTTAGCTGAACAGAACTTGGTATAAGGCTATTTATACCCAAAAAAACAAAGAAGAAGGCATCCATCACAGTGGTGAAATTTACCTTTTTCCTTATTCGAATAAAAATCTTTTGCACTGGGGTAAAAGCAGAGTTTTTTATTGCATGGTGTATGAATTGAATTTGCTCTGTGGCACTTGTGAATGCATAGGAACTGAATTGAGCTACAATGATGATTAGTTATTACCCTTTTGAGAATGATTCTTGTAATCATAGTTGTCGGAATTCCTTTTCTATTGTCAAGAAGTCATTTAATGACAATAAATTATTTTCATGTCATTATTGCCTCTTTAATCTTTACTTGCCTATTAATTCACTTGATGGCACCTCGGTGTAGCTTCCAAGAATCTATGCTGCTAGATAAGAAGTTTTCAAAACCTAAAAAGAAGTTTTCCCACCATTGTAATCTATCGTGTTTTGTGGTCATTGATACAGTGTGTATGCAGTCGCATGACTTAACTAGTAACAAAACCAATACACCAAGAGTTCTTGTAGATGAAGTTTCTTTTGCTTTAGCTAAACTTTATTTTTCTGGTTTCAACTTATGGCAAGACTTAACAGATCTTCTTTAACAGGCTACATTGTACCTTCAGTTGCTGAAAGTTCCCTGGTACATTCATCCTCTTTGAATAAGTTCTCTAATTTCAATATTTTCTTTTTTTTAGGGTTATACTATGTTCACTTCACATAGATTCGTTGTTTTTTGGGAAACTTTTTATCTTTTGATTATACATTTCCTGTCTCTCTTCAATGCCTACTTCTGAATTTATAGGTACACAACTAAAGCTTTGAAAGGGAACGAAGTTAATTACTTTGTTAGGCAGATTGAAATCCCTTATTCAAAAGTGCTAGAAGTTATTGTTCTGCATACTGGATCATTACAGGTGTGAATTTGTATTTATCCCATGTGCAATTTTGAAATTTAATTTTTTTCCCACATCGTAATATTCGAGAACTGCGCAGGAAAATGTTCTTGCTCTTTTCTTTGTAGTTGTATATCCGATTAAGTTTTGATTAGTTGCAGTTTTTTGGAGTCAATTAATTAAGCTCTACCTTGAAAACGTACTATTAATTCAGATTTCTTGGTTCTGTCCCAATAACAAATTAAGGTAGTTAGCACTATACGTATGCGATATATGTTTTGCCCTTTACATGCACCAACAATATCCATGAACAAACAAATGATCCTGCTGTGTGAAACTAGAGAGCCATCCTCAAGAAGTGATTAATGTCAATGTGGATTTATTAAATGTGCAACTGCAGAATGCATATGGTTTCTATTAATTCATCTACTTCTTCATTTCCCTCGTGCTTCATTGTCTATCCTCAACCAATCCACTTTAGTTGCGCCTAGTTGGAATAAATATTTAAATGATAGTTTTAAAGTAGAAAACTGACTTGGAAAAGCAAAACCCAGTGCGTGATGATGCTAGTTTCGGTCCATCTTACAAACCTTTCCTTTAGCATATTTGCGAAGAGTGGCTGCCTCCTCAACTTAAATCAACATTCTTAGTGCCCTCTCCCTGAGCTTTTACCACTGCACCACTACCACTATTTGGGAAAACGACGTCCCGTATTAATATATGTTTGGGTTTGTAATAGTTAAAATCATAACCATGTATTTCTGGACCATAAATAGTTTTAATTCACTACTGGCTAGTCAGTACATTCTTCTTCTGTGGTTTTCTTTCCTTCTTGCGAAAGGAGGAGTATTGTTTCTTTTTTTTTTTGAAAGCCCTGGAGAATAGCTAGGGAGAATAATATCATTAAGAATGAATCCAAATTACAACGATGATAGAGTAGAGGGTAAACTCCTCTATCCAATAATGAAATCCGAGAAAATATAGAGGCTGAGCCTAAGAATTATCAATTAAACCCCAAGGCATGGGTAAATTGAACCCCCTTGTATATTGTCATTACTGCTACAAGGAGGTTCAATTTAAAGCCCAAGAGAATGAAGTAGCAGTTGTGAAAATGACAATAAAAGATGATAAACCAGCCAGCTAGATGTAGTCAAGAAGAGATATCCGCATTCCAGATGTGAAGTAGCTGACGGGGAACTTCTTCCAACCACAAATGAAATATGTTGTAAGAGAACAAGTCTGAAGTCAAATGTGCCACGAAAGATAAGCCACAAATTCCAGATTTGGGATAGTTGATCATGGTAATTGAATCAGACTCTGCCACAATATCTGAACAACCTATATCATGAGTAAAAATGAGTGCTTTAAGAATTCCCATAGCTTCGGCTGTCAACGGATCAAAACGACCTGGCCAAGAATCAAAGCAACATAATTTTATAGAATATAGTGCATTTTATAGAATAGTATTTCAATCACTATTTTCTTAGGAATATCTGGTAATTTTATTCTCAACACTTTATGGCTTAGGATTCTTCTAGTGGCAATGGAAATGATAGGTTACACTGGCTGACAAAACCACTCCAAGGAAGCAAAAGTGACTGGTAAGTGCAAACTATTCTTTTCCATATTCTCATGGTGGTTTTATGAATTGCATCATACTTAACTGCAGACTACTTTATCGGGGAGAGTTTCCTGATCACCATTAGCAGGAGTTGGCATTAGTTTAAATTCTGCTGGCGTTATGCTGTTATAAAACTAAATTAGGCTGTGTTGGAATTGATCAAATTTAGATTCATATTTTGATCTTGAAAGATAAATAAACCTACTGTTTTTCAAAAGATCTAAACCAATCAGAATTTGAAATATTGGTCAATCCCACTTTAGAATGTCCAGTGTTTCCTTGAGGATTCTAAGAAAGTTGGAGTTAATTTCAATCTAGATACAAGCTGAAGTGTCTTCGAGCTCGCAGTTGTATGCTCTGTGATAAGGTTCCTGCAGCTTAGCTTTTATTAATTCATCTGCTGCATATATTTCACATATTATTCACTAGTCATTCCCATCATTAGTTACCTTCTTTCTCCCCTTCTATGATAACAGGCGAATTGTTGTCGGATTTCATCCATTGGTAGGTTGTGTCGAGAATTTTGAGAAAATGGACCTACACCATATATTAATAAAATACGGAGTGGTAAGTTAACATTGTCCTTATTTATTTATTTTCTCTCATCCAAAATAAGTTGTTAATTACTGAATCCTAGAACTTAAAAAACTCAGATTTCATATCAGTAATGTTCGTTTTAGTTAGAATCTTTTTCATTTGGTTGATTAAAGATTGAATCAAATAAAGTGGATGAAAAGATAGTTGAACACTAGTGGAGATTTATTCAATTATGCCTGATTCTGAGTTCTTGGCAAACTGACTTCTAAAATTGCAAGCTCTCTTCAGGATGCATACCTGAGTGCACAGTCTTGTACTAAACATGTCCAGACAGAGGATATCGCTCACATCTACAACAAGAGTGCAATGGATAGAGGACCTTATTTTACGAGCATAAATGAAAAACGGATCCTTTACAGGTGAGTAATTAAACATAAGTATGCATTTTACTAGGAAATGCGAGTGTTCAGCCTCTTTTCTAACATTCTCTTCCGGTTTCTTTGGTTCTGCAGTGAAACAATAAATGGATTCCTTCTTCATAGAGTCAGCTCCCTAGAGATTGTGAGTCTTGACATTTGTGGATCATATTTCTTGGATTTCTTCTCTTTAAGCATTTTGATGAGACTTTTCGTTATAACTAACGGCCTCTTCCTTTTTGGCAGGTGACCTACTCAGTGATCTTGACAGGGGAAGTTGTGCATCAAACTTCTCTGCAACAAGGGGGTAGAGAGGTCATGTAAACTTCATACAAGGAGTAAAAGCATCTGGCTATATATATATTTACAATTCCTTCAATTTTTTCCTCCGATGTCTTTTGTAAAACCTGATCTTTCAGTTTGATACTTTTCTAGCTTAGAGGAAGATAACAATTGCCTTCTGCAACAGGAGCCACTTATATGCATGCATATACGGTTGGAATTAGTTTTATAGTTGTGCGTAGCAAATATGGCAGCACTTTCAAACAGCCAAAGTTTGCTGTTAGTTTGTGTTTGTTCAAGCTGCAGCTGCTCTTTCTTCAGCACCTTGGGCCTGTTTGAATGAACTCCTTGTATCAGATTATTGGAGTATATTTTAACGCAAAAAGTGGTTTTTTGTTTTTATGGCCCTATTTTTGAAAAATTATTTCACATTCCTTTAACAAGTGAATAGTACGTTATCTTTTGACATACTTGTGGGTCTTATCACAGAGGGCTCTACAGGTATGTAAGAGGGGAACATATTATTTACTTGCCTCGGGAGTATGAAATAATCTATCCTATTTATACTGTTCAAAAACAAAATTTGGCAGTATATAAATAGGCTCAGAATTTAGTTTATTTTTAATAGGGCAAGTCTACACAGGCGTTTACTAAACACTACATCAAATATTATATTTATCTACACTATTAAGAAGTGGTGTATGATACGAATTTTAATGTTATGTTTTAATTTTTAATAATGTAGATAGATGTAGTGTTTGATTGTTATGTAATATACCCCGTATAACTTAATTAAGATATCCTTCTAGTTTACTTTTATATTCTTTTAACAATTGTAAATAATTGGAATTAAATAATTATTTAGTTGTTATAAGAGTATAATTATGAATATAATAAAATGCTATCACTTAAATTCTTGAATAAAATAAGTGATAGCATTTTATATCACTCATGAAGTAATTTGTGAGATAAGGATATGTAATATATACTTTGGAGCATTCACCTGTAGTTGACACAATAGCGAAGAAAAAGGTCCAAAAAATATATATATAAATTTTATGAACTTCATTGAGCTTAATTAGTACTATAGTTTTGCACCAAAAAAATAAATAAATTAGTACTAACATCTATATGAGCACACATTTGTACTATAGTAGGCGAGAAAGTCATATTATTTTATTTATAGTACCATAAATAAATAAAAAATAAGATTTTTATAAAATATTTTTTTTTATAACAAATGTGATTTTCTTTGTAGAAAATAGAGAGGAATAGAGTGTTAGTGGAAAGTAATTTTTATGAAGGACTAAATGACGAAAAAGTCCTATGCCTTTATGAGTATTTGTAGGGCTTCTCCGGCGTCAGAGCATGTAAAATAGGTGGTAAATAGAGGACAAAAGTGGAAGCTGGTGGTAGTATAAATAGAGGAATCTGACAAGGTAATGGTAGAAGGTGAGCTCAAGAATGGAAGAGGCTCAAAGGCAGAGAGATGGGAAGTTTCAGAAGGGTTGTTGCCCCTCTTTGCCAAAACTTATGATTTATCCGATCATCTGTTCTGAGCCGATGATTTCACCCAGTCCCCCGGAAAAAGCAGCAGCCCTGAATACATCTCTGCATGCAACCAAACATAACCATCTCTCTTTCTCTCTCTATATCTATGTATGTATATATATGTATGTAGACTTGTCCTTTTGCTTTTCCATTCCTTTTTCTTTTCTGTCCATTCAAAACTCAGAAACAAAGTGAGAGGCTGTGATGATAAGATTTGATTCTTGAGCAAATCAGGGCATTGTTGATGTGCCCGTATCTTGGCGGGGCGAATCAGATGGCATGATGATGTGAGGGATTTGATTTGATGGATTCATTTGGGTTTAGGGTTCTAGGGTTTTGATCTATCTTTCAATCCCTCTCACACTCGTGCAACTGCTTTTGCAGCCATGGCGGCGCCACACTCTTTGCCCCGATTACATACAGATCTGAGCCCAGCCTTAACCCTTCCCCCTACTGCCTTTATTTTGATTTATCTAGACTATGCATGTGTTTTATTGATCTGCGAGTAATTTTTTTTATATATTTTTGAAAAATAGTAAGTATGAAATAGACTATTTAGCACATAGGATAAAAAAGATTTAAGATAATAGTGAGGTTAAGGACTATAAATATCCTTTTAAAACATTGATGCTACCTCCTCCGTTCCTTGCAAAGAATTTCATTTATGATTTTTTTTGGTTGGAATAAAGTCATTTTCTAATAATAGTTTAAATGTTAAAAAGTTTATTTCAGAAATTAATATGACATAATTTTTCAAGTTTTATTATCGCTCTTTCATCAATAATAATATTGTTATTAAATTAAAAAAAATCAACAAATTTAAGAGTAGGAACATATTAAATTTATATTTATTATATATTTTAAAAATATGCTACTCATTTATTTTATATTACTTTCTTATAAATGAATTACAAATAAATTTTCAATGAATATGAGATGTATATGTATATTCTCAACTAATATCTTTTTTTATATTCCTACTAAAGTGCTAGTGGGATTAAAAGAGAAGATGATAGTGGAAAATAATTTTTGATAGGGAATATAGATTGACAAAGGCCACAAAAAAAAAAAAAAAAAAAGCAACAAGAACACCTTTATACACATCATAGAAGCCCTTAGGAGTATATAATTGTGATATTAAAATTTAATATTCCTGCTAGTGTATGTATATAGAATTTTTTTTAATATTTTTAAGACATTATCACATATTATCACATAGTGTGTCAATCATATGATGTTATTTCAGTGATAATTCAAGTAACAGCATATAAAAGATTTTGTTCATCACGTGCCAGTGATAAATCAGTGATATTTTTTTAGCCTAAGGGATAATTCAAGTAAGTAATAAAAGATTTTGTTTTTAAAAATACGAGCAAACAAGTTAATTTGATAAATTTTTGTATGTATTAATTTATCTTTGGGTATATACCATATCTTACAATAATGTTTTGATAATTAAAATATTTTATAAAAAAGAGATACAAAATAATGTATTTAATTATGATTAATTATAACTATTTGATCCACTTATGTATAATAAAATATTAACTAGTTATAAGCAACCACAATTTGACGCACTAATTAGTATTTATTTTTTTGTAAACACATATTGTCATCATAGTATTATTTTATATTTTATTTAACTAAACAGTTAATCACTCATATCATAAATAAATGGCTTATATTAATTCTCCTTTCTTCTAAATTTAAAATTTAGGGATAAATTAAAATAAAATTCTACTCCATTTGATTATTTTAATGAGAATTGATATTTTTATGTGATTTTTTGATAAATTCATACGGTGAATTCCATAAAAATATTTATAGTGACGGTTTAATTGTTGTTATATATCTATAACAATATTTTTGTGAAATTTATCGTATGAATTTATCAAAAAATTATGTGAATTTATCAATTTCTTATTTTAATTTGTGTGAAAATTTTACTTTTTAAATAATTTTTTTGGAGGACATATGGAGTAATAAATACAGGACAAAATGGGAAATTAGTAGCAGTACATGAAGGGATTTGGCACAAACGATTAGCCATTTGCAATTGCTCAGCTCAAGAATGAAAGAGGCTCGCTAACAACAGAGAGATAATGGGAAATTAGTAGCAGTACATGAAGGGATTTGGCACAAACGATTAGCCATTTGCAATTGCTCAGCTCAAGAATGAAAGAGGCTCGCTAACAACAGAGAGATGGGAAGTTTCTTAAGGGCGGTTGCCCCTCTCTGCCGGAAGATGATTCATCCCATCATCTGAGCCCATGATTTCACCCACTCCCTCAAACCAACAGCCCTTAATCCCTCTATTCATTCATCCAAACGAAGCCTTATTTATCATATATAATTACACACACGGGGATGATGGATTGTTGACTGAATTACGATTTGCACCCCAAACTCGATTTTATTTTGCTGCTGCTCAACTGTTGTTTTATGAGAGGCTGTGATAATGAATTGATTATTGAGCAAATCGGGGCATTATTGATCTGACCCGTATCTTGGCGGGGCAATGCAGATGACATGTGACTTGGGGGTCTGGTTTCTCTCTCTCTATCTATCACATGCAACTGTTGTTGCAGCCATGGCGGTGCCATACTCTTTGCCTTGATTACCTACAGATCTGAGCCTCACCCTTTTTCCCCTTTACAACAAGAATATTATTGATTTGAGAATTCCATATCGCAAGTGCTTTTATTAATGATGTCATAAATTGGACTTCGGCTTTGAAATGTGTTGAATGAATTGAAATAAACAATCTTTTGAATACTGATTTTTTTTTCTGTTTTCAATCTGTTTGCGTGCTTGATACTTATGAATCTTACTCCTTCATCTGTTATGATTTTCTATTGTTGGTCAAGGGACAGCCTTCTGCCAAATTATCGTTTTCTTTTTAGGTATGTTTTTCTTTTAACATTTTTTTAAAAGTTAAATTTATTACTGATTAATAAATTTAAGTTAATATATGTTTTACACATCTTATTCTTTTTTACTAGAAAAGTATATAAATATTTGGAGACAAATGAAACTTTTAGAATGATATTAGTTCATAGGATGAACTATCTTCTTACTCTTGGGAACTGATATTTCACGTGATTCTTTTATATAAATGGTTGGTGGGTCTTATATGTGAGAAAAATTCATATAAAATTATCCTTTTTACTATTAATTTGAGTTGTGATACTTCATACTTGTAATGAGTAATGTCCTTGTATGGCGTCCTCTAACTAAGGTTATTAAATCTAGACCGTTAGTTCGATCGTTAAAAATTGAAATAAGTCGGTATTTCGGTCCTGTTCAAATAAAAAAATTAATTTTGATCAAAATTTGACGACTCAGCGGTTGAACCGGTCGACCCAATGACCCAATAATCGGTTCCTTATCTCTTTTTTTTTAAAAAAAAAAAAATTTAAGCCTTTGAATTTTATTAAATATATTATTAATTGAGTTTTGAATTATGATCATGATTTAGTATTTTTCTTTTCATATAGATTTAATATTTATTTGAATTGTGTAAAGTAAATATTGTACAAATAAATTCAGTTTTTTTTTTTTACTGAATTTGATTGAATGTATCCTAGAGATGTTTATATTTATTTGTGTTTGATTTTATCACTCTTGAGTTTTGAGTTATGATACTTAATATTTTTCTTTTTATATAGATTTAGTATTTATTTTAATTGTATAAGTAAACATTATACAAATAGATTTTTTTTTTGTGTATGTGTAGATAAATTGATTAATTTTACATATTTATTAAATATTATATATAATAATAATTAATATATTTAATTATTTATTACATATTAATGACGTAACTGTTTTAATAACAGTTCGATCAGTGATTGCACTAGTAACCTATCTATTCGGCATCTTTTTTCTCTAACTTTTTAAAAACCCCATAAAGTTGGTAATATAAGGTAAATTCATACACAATTTAAATTCTAATTTATAATAAAATTATTATCAATTTTTAAATATTCCAACGTATGCATATTTTCTTCATTTACGATGAGTGTAAAATAGAAAGCATTTATATTCTACTTGATTTTAAAAAAAGGTGACTATTAGGATGATAGTGGTCGTTTTCTATAAAAAAAAATGGTCAGAAAAAAAGTGAAGAAATATTAATAGATGGACTAGTAATAAAAGGATCTAACTTCTGTATCTTAAATACAATATTTTTTAGCTTATTTAAATTCAACCTTGACCAAGCATGCTTGTACCAAATTACCCCCTTACCTTTCCCGCACAAAAAATTATGCCACCACCGTGTAAACAGGAGAACAAAAGAGGAGAAAGATGGAAATTAGTAGTAGTATAAAATGATGTCTTGCAGAAATCAGACCACGGGGTTTGCTCTAAGAATGAGGCTCAGGAAGAGAGATGGGAGGTTTCCATGGGTGGTTGCCCCTCTCTACCAAAATGTTCTTTCAAAATCATTTGAGCCCATGATTTCTTTCACATTAATCAAATCAACAGCCCTTATCCCCCGAATAAGTCTGCATACACAACATCCAACCACTTATCCCCCTCTTTATCTTTCTCTCTCTGAGATTAAGATTTGGGAGATCATGCATTCAAACACACACATATAGAGAGAGATAAATAAATAGTGGTTGGTGGTGGTGATAGAACTGAAAATGATTTAATTACTGTACTAATGATGGGAGGCTGTGATGATGATTTTTCTAAAACAGAGCAAACTCGACCGGGCATGGTGAATTTGACCCGAATCTTGGCTGGGCAACACAGACGGCATGTGATCGATTAGATTCACCAATCGATCCATCTCATGTCACATGCAACCGGGGGTTGCAGCCATGGCGGATTCATATCCCATGTCTGATTTTTCACAGATCTGATCCTCACCCTCTCTCCTTCTATTATTATTATTATTTTTAATTCTTGTGTAAATAACTAAATATATTATTAAAAGCACCGGTAATTTCTGGGTCTGTAGTACCACTTTTTATTTTACAATAATATTTATGCGTTTTATATCTTAATTTATAAACGTGAAAGAATGTTTTCTAGGTTATGTTAAATTATCGAATGGGTCGTATAAATAGGAAAAATATTCTTTAAAACTCAATTTTAACTACATAATTCGCATTTCTAAAGGAATTAAGACAAGGGTAAAAGAACAATGAAGTATTCATCTTCAAGAAAAAGATAATCTTGAACTAAGAAGAATAAGAAGAGGAACGGATTGATAAGTGCAAATTTTTAGTAATTGCACTTTGGTCTTATTTTATTTTTCTTTTTGGACGTTATTATTGCACTCACTATACTTGTACCTCAAAAGTAAATTTGGTGGCAATAAGTAATTATATTATCTTATTCTCCTTTTCGCCTCCTAAAAAATGAAGTACTAAATGATAATCAGCTGTTAAAGTTTGAGAATTTAAGACTTATAAATATCTTATATTATAGTCTCATTTTATCGACGTAGAATATAAGTATTATATTTTGCAACTAGGATCATAAACTCTTAAAAAGGTTGAAAAACTTAAGACATAAATACCTTAAAGGTTGGAGAACTCAAGCAATTAGGATTACAAGCTGTTAAAGGTTGGAAAACTTAAGACATAAATACCCTAAGGTTGGAGAACCCAAGACATAAACACCTTACATTAAAATTTCACCACACTTTGCAGTCCCACAACTAGGAGGTAGTGGACAGTTCTGATTTTAATTATTATAAACCTTGAAGGAGTTACATTTTAAAAGCTAACTAAAAAATCTAACCGTTAAGGTCGGAGAACTCATGACTTATAAATATCTCATATTAAAGTTTCATTCCATTGATATAGAATACAAGTCCCATCCCTTAACTGGGATCATAATGGTTTTCCTTTATATTGTTCGTCATGTCCTTGGTGAATAACCCTTTAAGCCAAGTAGTAAAAGTTAAAATAACCCTTTAGCTACAAGTAGGAAAAAAGACAGTAGACAAGGGGGAAGAATAGTAAAGGCAATAAACATGTGAGATTTGATGTTTTTCCTTATACTGTTATTTTTTAAATTGGACTAATTGTTACAGATTTTGGTGAACAATACTGCATCACTAAATTCCCATTCTTGATCCGGATTATCTTCCACCTAAACCTATATAAATAGGTACTACTACTATGAAGAATAAAAAGCTGCTAATCTAATCATGTCTAAAAATCACATTCTTCAGTATGGAACATTGCCCATGCCATGATCAAAACTGTTCTCTGTGAGCTTATCTTCACGCAAATGCCAATTTCTGTAACAACAGTTCAGTGTTGCGAAAAATGAACAAATTATCAGGTCCATGCCTAATCGGTGACCTCTGCTTTAGGAAAGACGGAGTAGTAAACCAAACAGCAGGGTGACCACTAAAGAGATGATGCCCAAATCACCAACATTCCTTGGACCACTAGATTTTTCATCTTTGGGTGGAGGTGTTGCAGCTGCGGAAGTGGGCGCCTTGGCGCCTGAATCGATTTTGGCTACTGGAGGTAGCGGCGGATCAACCACATCTGCACTTTCCAGTGCTGTGGTGGGTGGTAAAGCAGGTGGCATCGCCATTGGATCAATTTGCCGAGCCAGATCCCCAGCATGAATTGGCCTTATGGGAAGTACATTTTGCGGATTCTTAACATCAGCACATGGATTCCCTACATAACCAAGGGATCAACTTTTTGATAGTGACATGTAAACATTATGAAAACAAAATCTACAAATTTTACGGCATAAAAAATGTACTATTTAGTGCTTGTTCGTCTAGCAGTTTTGGTACGTTTGACGGTCCAAATATATTTGAAAATCTTGTTAGTTAAAAACAGTTTATTCCAAACACATTTTATTTAACTCATAAACGTAAATTTGGGGTTCAATCACCCCCAAACACTTGGGATTGTTCATTAGCTGTGGTTTGGTACGTTTGGAGTGGTAGCGTTTGGAGGTCTAAACGCATTGTTGACGTGTAGTGTTTGAACTCCAAACGATGTGTTTCTAAGTTAAATAAGTTATGTTTTAAATAAATTGTTGTCAAACGAGCAAGATTGTCTAGTGCTATTGGTGCGTTTGGAAGAGCTCTTCTATGGGGATATGATAATTAGATATGTAAATTGTACATGAGTACTTTACAATTTCACTTATTTGTATTTTTACTCCCAAAACAATTTCACTTATTTGTATTTTTACTCCTAATTGAGAGTAAAAATACAAATAGGTGAAATTGTAAAGCACTAATATCTAATGTTCATATTTAATTACCTTGTCCGTATAGAGTTTTTAAAACACTTAAAATTTAACAAACTTACTCATGTATGCTCTTGCGGTTGCGGGAAATTCGGTCATGACACCATCAACATGTAGTGAAAAATAAGTAGCAAGCTGTAGGTAAGGATCTGAGAGGTAATCAAAATTGAAGAAGACAAATTCATTCCGAATAGGTGTGACATATACGGATATATTTTCAGCATGCATTTCATCAACAACTTGTGTGACTCCCTTGGTAAAGAAGCCTGAGTTTTGTTGAACGATTGACTCTCTATTGACAGCAACTGCATTTGCATTTTTCTTTATTTCTGCCACCGCTTCCTTAGGGGCATTGCTTATTGCCTCTTTAATCGACAAAACTCTTTCGTAATTTGGGAAATTGCTGAATTTTGATAGGACCGAGCTATCGTCTGACTGAATCATAACCTTTTGAGTGGATTCCTTGTCGAAGCTGGCGTTGGCCAAAGCAGTTGTGACAACATCTACTACACCAAGACCCTTTTTTGACGCTAGATATGCAGCATTCTAGCAAAAACAAAGGTCTGAAATTGTTACAAGTTTTTTTCAAGAGGAATCTTGAGTTTTGCTAAAGAGGAACTAAACTAAAATGTGCAAGGAAAAAATCAGCTCACCTCTATGTTAATCAAAACTCCTCCGGTTTTGTTTGTCTTGGCAAGTTGTAAGAAGTCGGCCAGAGTCACAAACTTGCCCTTGTTCTTGAATCTCGGGTTTCTCACCAACTCACTATCCTTATAAGGAACTTCAATCATAGCTGCATTGGTAAAGTTTACTCAGATAGCTCAAGGATATAGTATTAAACACGTGGAATGTAAAATTGAAAAAGTTCTGATTTATGAAAGTTTACGCTTGAGGGATTCAATTTCACTCCAAGTGAGATCAAATGAGAAAACTCCATTCTGTGGTTGAATTTCAGGGGCGTTTGAAGATCTGTCCATAAAGTCAACCAGTGCAGTAGTTATTGCAGAGATATCAACACTGGCCATGCAGAAGGGGACTCCATCTTTTGTCATTTGGACATTGCAGTCGATTAGATCCGCCCCGCCCTGTATGGCTTCCCGATATGCAAGGTCAGTGCAGGCAGGGAAGACTCCACTAGCTCCATTGTGAGATATGATCAAACCTATTCATGAAATGCCGGCACAGTTAAAAATCATTTCATTTCACAAATTAACCAATTAATATATATGATGTTGAATACACACACACACTACAACAATTAATATAATGCACCTTTCACAGTCTTAGAGGCATTGTTCTGGCTCTGGGCAAAGCATGCTGCACCGAGAAGAAGACAGGAGATTATAAGTTAGTTCAGGAATTGAGAAGAAGATTGGCGAAAAGCAAATGAGTTCACGTACCCGTGGCAAGTGATGCAGTGGAAGGGAAATCTGAAAGCATCCCATCAACAGAAAACTGGGAGTTGTCGATAAATTCGAGGTACTCGTGAACTGGATCATAACTATAATTGTAACTTGTCCAAATATCGTTTGCAAATTCATATGTATATACTTCAAGACCTAGTTTGTGGGCATCAGTTACGAGTGTAGTTGGGAAATCACAATAGAAGTCCTTGGTAATCGGAACTATGTAATCTTTTGGGACAAGAATACCCGATACAAATGGCTTGATTGAGGCTAGATTGTTGAGTATTGAACCATATTTTCCCTTTGTTGTGGGTTCAACTTCGTCTTTGTTCAGGAACTTGAAGATGAGCTTCGTACGGGTTTTGTCCACTTGACCACTCATAAACTTCAAGAAATTAATTTCTGGCGATGAAATGTGACTTGGTACCCAAAACTGTGCCGAATCTTTTATATATTTTGCCACGCTTAAATTATGTTGATTGTAGAACATATCATACTGCACGAGGCACACAAAGGAATATAAGGACCAACATTTAGGCAAAATACACAAACCAAATTGAGGGAAATTAAGAGTGAAATGTATTCGTACCTCAAAATTTAGCCACATTCTTTTAACATTATTCAGTCCTGAAAGATCATCAGGAGTGAATATTGGTAACATACCATCAAACACGCTCGGTCGACTCATTGTACTTGCGATATCTGTGGGAAAAGAACAAACCAAATTAAATTCTAGGTGATTGGGAATAAATAAATAAATTCCAGGATTTCAAAGTTTTGTGATGATTTTGTTTGGTAATTGATTAGGACTTACAATATGTATTGTTTCTGAGATCGTCCAAGGTATAGTCCATGGCAAACCAGCCACGAAGATCCTTTCCATTAACGTTGTAAGTACTCTCTCCCTTGGCGTAGGCGAGGGCCGCTGTTGTTGAAGTGTCGAGGAGGATTTGCCATGCGCAAACTCCCAAGTTGTCCTTTGTAAGCTGAACATTGCAGTACATAATGCTATTCGGAAGACTTGTTTGTATGGCAAAACTATATGAAAATTCACTCGAATCTGGAAAAAGACCCGAGTATCCACCGTTTGCTATAACATCTGGCGGATCACCTGCATTTACAAATGCAATACGTTCAATTATAAAATATAGAATCAATTTTGACGTTCGAAACGGAGGGATTACATAAGAAATACATCATTAATGTTACGTACCATTTAAAGTTAAAAATTTCTTGTTCAGGGTAGGGGGTGGTGGTTGTTTGGGGCCTTTTGAGCTTTTACGATGAAGTGCATGTGGGGCTTGGATCGAATTCACCAACAAGAAGAAGAAAACCAAATATATTTGCCGGAACATTTTCTTCCACAACTGTATGAATGTATTCAAAAAAAGTTCAGGTGAGCCAAATCTTTGTATCCATTTTCAAAATTTATATTTTTTTCTTAGAAATTATCTTTTTGACAACTTTGTAAAAGTCAATTAATATATCTTTAAAAAGAAATTAAGCGATCATGAATATATTCATTACGACCCCAATAACAAGAATAATAATCTTAGTTTTGACAGTGGACTCTATATCTCTCTCCCATACGAGGAAAAAAAGATACATCTTATTTGTCCATGTATCACAATCCCCATGTAAAAAACAGTAATTATCATCATGGCTATTATTATTATTATTATTAGTGAAATTCTTTTTTCTTTCTAGGGTTTCTAAATTGGCTAAAATAAATTGGCAAATCAAATCAAACTAAGTTCTTGATTCTTCTTTATTGGGGTTAGATTAAATCCAAAGTTTAAGCTGAACACAAACACAATGTGAGAAAAGAAAACCAAATCTCAAAACATACATACATATTTTCATATCTAAAATTTTGCCACTAGTTTTTGTTGTTTTTCAGATTCAATTGGATCATAACCATGGTTTCAAAACAGATATAACATAACATAATAAGAAGAATATGGAAAGAAATCAATCAAATAAACTTACTTGATTAATGTTGATGATATCTCTCTCTATATATATTATATATATATTATGATATGAAATGATCTTTTAGTAGTTGATTAATCTTAATTCATGGGACTCCAAACATTGAAACATTCCCTCAATCCCTCGTTCCCTGTGGTTTTTGAATAATTAAACTAAAAAAGGGAGTGGAATCTGCAAAATATGTTTGAGGGAAGGATGAGGGAGGGAGGAGAGTTGGGGAGATCAGAGAAAGAGAGATCTTTTCTTTTTTTTAAATATTTTTTAAACCTATTTCCGGCAAATGAAAGATTTGAGAGAATGTTGGTGCAAGGTTTTAGTAGCATTAATTAGCTCCCCCACATTTCTCGCATTAATTGTTGGTCATTAATTCATTTAACTCGCATAATATTGACCGGTAAGCTCTGTATCAACGGATATATGTATTAAGTAAATTATGCACGCAAACGGAAAAACTGTTATGTTTGTAATTAAATTAAAAAAATAAAATCAATCGTATAATTTATTTTACATACACTTTACGAATTATTGAATAATAAAATTTAGCAAAGTTTTAAAATTACCGTTTTCTAGTGGATCATAACATAATTTAGTACAAAAGAATAAATTTACATTATAAAAATAAAAATAAATTTCATTAAGGCCAAAATTAGATGACTTCATTTGAACTTTGAAGACAACCAAAGATATTCAGGTAATTTGGTATCGAGGGGTGTCAAATTATTTTTTAAGAAATAATTATATCTCAAATACAATAATATTCTAGAATGATCTAGATTATATAATCCGGCAAATACTAGGATTCACACTACAATGTAAGGCCCTTGATCCTCCACGCCTTGTACTACCTTAACCTTATCAATAAAAGAACTTGGCCTACAAGTTATACCGACCTACGTCTCACTCTATAAATTAAGCCCTCAAATCTCTCTCTCACTCTCTCTCTCACACACACACACACACACACACTGTGAAAAATGGCCAAGAAAGATATGGAAGTAGTAAAGGGAATAGCGCTAGAAAGGTATATGGGTAGGTGGTACGAAATAGCTTCAATCCCTTCAAGAGATCAGCCCAAAAATGGTATAAACACTAGGGCTACGTACACTTTGAAAGAGGATGGTACTACTGTTAATGTTCTGAATGAGACTTGGAGTGATGGAAAAAGGGGTTTTATTGAAGGAATTGCTTATAAGGCGGACCCTTCTAGTGATGAGGCCAAACTCAAGGTCAAATTCTATGTTCCTCCCTTCCTCCCCATCATTCCTGTTGTTGGGGATTACTGGGTTTTGTATCTTGATGATGATTATCAGTATGCTCTGATTGGCCAGCCTACCAAGAAAAATCTCTGGGTATGTTCAATTCTTTATTCAATTGTATATATTGATTGTGTATGTGTTCATCTTAATTATGTAGCTAACCCCTTGTTTGTGAGTTTTATTTTTGGGATGGGATGGGATGGGAAAGTTCTTCCTATAAAATCCGTTCTTACCACAAGTTTTTAATAATAAGGCTGTGATCTGTCTAAACAAAACGCACAAACACAGCCTCAAAACTAAAATGCATATACGCTCACTTCAGTTGGGATTGAGCTGTGTAATAACTTTTTCTTTGGTATTGTAAGGATAAAATTTGGAGTATCACTTGTTCCTTCCCATTACGCCTTAATAGTAAATTGGTTTTTAAAAACATTCTGGATGGTGTTTGTTTTCAGATATTGTGCAGGCAGCCCCATCTTGATGAGGAAATCTACAATCGGCTTGTTGAAAGGGCTACAGAGGAAGGCTATGATGTGAGCAAACTTCACAAGACACCACAAACTGATCCTCCACCAGAGAGTGATGACTCCCCAAAGGATACCAAGGGCATTTGGTGGATCAAATCCATTCTAGGAAAATAGAGATGAAGTAGTAAGTAGCAACAGATACGGTACTGAGAACCGAACCCACTAGTGTGAAAACCCATGTTAGTTTTGTTTCCCTTATAATAAGCAAGTTTTTCTTGGCGTAAAGATTTTGGACTTGTATGAAATATAAAACTTTGGTTATAAGAATGAGTAGTTGAATTGTTCAGACGCCTTTCTCAATCTGTGGATTAGGTTGGTGGTGTTTCTCATAGGCATATTGAAATGTTTTTTTATCGGGGTGAGACTACTCCAATTCTGGGAGTATGCATGTACAAAATGAGTTAACCAGCAACCAATCTCTCCTACTTCTTTTTCTTACCTTCATGTCAGCAGTTACTTTTAGTTCAGATCTCTCCGCAGCTACTGCGTGTACAGTTGCTAGTGATAATAATCTTCAGCATGTATAGTACCTGACGAGATGGGCAAAGACGGGAATCACCTGGAGTCCATTTAACAAGGACATACGTACAGGGCATTGAAATGTGCAAATCCATCCAAGTTACAGAAGAAACTGGCGCAGTGTTAATATTTCAGAAGTTTGAGATCAAGAAATGCATGTAATATGACAACGTAAAACTAGAAATTTTTAATAGCAAAGAAATGAGTTTGAATTACCAAAATTTTCATAATTAAGGGAACTGAGCTAATGTTAAAGAGAAAACATACAAATGTATATACTATATAATAAGAAAAACAATGCCAATACAGTTCAGTATTGCTTTCTTCATTCTCACAAGCAAGGATAACCAATGTTCCCACCTTGCAACAAATTATAAACTATGTATAGACAATAATTAGTGAATCACCATCACATTCAACATTCTAACATAAAATCCATGGCTGGAAAGCCCCCAGTCCCCAATTCAGAAGCTTTTACAATATTGTACAGCATTGATTGGTTTTCTTTGCCTGCTTGTAGAACATCTGTTTTAAGAATCACCAGCAGGTTCTCGGATCAGCAATTTATTTCCATGATGATAAAACAAAGGATCATAGCAAATAATCAATATAGGGATCCACACATTAACAATTAAAAACATATAGATCATAGAATCCCCGAGGGATTAACGGATGGCGAGTTTCTTGAAGGGATGAGAAATAAGGTCCCAAATGAATATGCTGCAAACAATGATACTATGGATACTTGAAGAAAATATAAAGATATTCTAGTAATGCAAAATCATCAATGCAATACAACGATAATCTCTCTCGAATAAGGTACTGCAAATATATCCTTAAGAATAATGGTGAAAACTAATCAAAGTTCAATTTTAAGAACTATCCCTCACCTTGTAAACAAAGAACTGCCTAATATACTTGGCTTTTCCACTAGGCTAAGAGGTTTATCATATGTTGGATCATGATCTAATCGTTTATCCTTTCCTACGGTAGTTGTAACTATACTATAACTATTATAGCATAAACTTCAAATTCATGAGTAGGACTTAATAACCATAGATATCCCAGTATCCTGGTAACCTTTTTCCTCCATCAACTGAGATACCTGACATCCAAACTAGAAAAAATAACTTCATGTAAGCACTTATATATGTAACTAATGGACCTAACTAGCTCAAATGTTTATTTATAATGTAATTCTCATGTGCTGAGAAGTTATGAAGTCATGTTACATACAGGGAGGAGCCACGGGAGCCTTATTGGGGCCCGCTGGTTCTAAACTGCTGAACTTTTTTAAATCATAAAGATTTTAATTGAGAATCTATCAAAAATCACTGGCTAAAGTATATATTTGAGCATAAAGTTCATATAGAAAATAGAGTTTTTAGTATATTTTAGACCTACTTGGAATATTACATTAACTGTACCCCCATAAACTATAACCTGAAGTGAGGCTGACCTTAAGAAACATAAATAGGAAGAAGTACAAAAAAGACCAATGACAAAAATGGAATGAAAATGGTTAAGATCATTCCCCTTGTAAGAAAAATATTCTTGAATTATTGACTAGAGAAGACCAAAACCATAAGAAAATGTTCTACAAAAAAACAATGCTTGTAACTGTGACCAAATAAATCAGGCCACAGAAACACCAAAAATAGTGGACAGACGTAACAGAAGCAGCTACATTTTAGTCAGAACTCAGGTAAATTCAATAATGTCTTTGGTCCTCCTGATCAGAACCTAGGTCAATTTGGATAATGATGGCATGACCCCTAGTTGTATTTCTAATCGCAGTTTGAAAGAACTTAGAAGATACTCAACAATAAAGCCATACTAATATGTTAAAATCATCATGTGGGTATTACATCAAATATCTGTAATGCATGTGGTAATCTATAAACTCATATAAGTTCATAATTTCAAAACCACATTATATATGCCCTAATGACAATATCTTTGTTCCAACAGCATGATAGAAAGTGATGATTACATACAAACTTTGACTTGTGCATATATAGTATATACAGGTGGTTTATATGTAATTTGGTGGGTGCTACTGGGAGGACACAGATCAAATGTACCTGTGAAGCTGCACTGAGATCCGAACTCTTCTCAACTAAACTGTCCAGCTTCTCTCCACGAGTAAGAACGCTATCAATGGTCTTGTGCTGCAGCAAATGATAGCGTACATTAACATCCATAGCATAAGACGAACCAAAATGGGAATAGATCAACTCTAGTCAGTCTCCAATAGATGATAATGGTAAGCAAGCATTTTGAAACTCCAAATCCATCTCAAGCAAACAACAAATTGATCATCTTATTTCAAGTCACAACATACAGAAACTACCACAACAATCCATGGAACAGCAGATGTCCCAGTTAGGGAAAGGAACCCATGAAGATTGCTCCATGTCTAACACTTATATCAACAAGTCAACTCCCAGTAATCCAAGATCAGTAAGGTTGACCCAGTAAGTACTTTTGTTAATTCACATATGGTCACATTGACTGGGTGAGTTGTCTTCGCTTTGATTTCTAAACACAATGTCTCAATCTAGTAATAAATTATTTCAGCATATTTAACTAAAAAGTACCTTGTGCTGTGATTGAAAACAAAAAAAGGTCTCATATCTCTTAGGTTTTCTTACTTATTTTGTGTTTGTAAATTTAGCCCCAAAGTATGGGGATTGGACAAGATACAAACAGAAACAGGAAGAGAAAAAACTTGAAAGATGGGGAATGTTCCAGTATTGAATTATTTGTCAATAGTTTCTTTTGAGGATTTTTCTTTGGGAAGTCAGATGTATCTACTCTTTCAAGTGGTTCAGTGGCTCCACATAGGGTTCGTCATGGACATACTATAGGTGCTGTAGATGTTATGATTTAATTTTTGCACACGCTTTCTCTTTTATGATATGAATTGGTATGTGAGAAAAGATAGACATAACCGCTGACCATAATTCTTAATTTTTACATGGTTAAAAAGTTTTTCTAGAAGCCAAAAGTACAAGAAGAGACCAAAATTTAGCAGATTAGCAGTAATGCTACAACAAGAACGAATGAGCATAAGATTAACTGAAAACCTAAAGGAACAGGCAACAAATGCAGTTAGATATTAAGACTTACGAGTATAATTTTTGTTTCATCCAGTTCCCTTTGAATTTTCAAAAGCTTGTCCGCCTCAGCAGGATCCTGAATAGTTGAAAAGTAAAATGAAAGGAAATGTGATTCAGTTCATCTGCAGCATAAGTTCAAAAACTAATTAAAATTTTAGAGATGACAACTGTGGAGAACAATACCACTACAGTTTTTTACTATTGTTCCTAACAGCAAAAAGAAACTTAAAAATTACCTGAAATTTGGTCAAAGCTTCGTTGAGGTAGGGCCATGGTTGTGTGTTATCTGCTTGCACAGTTCTCCATGACTCACCAAATTTCTTTTGGTACTCATCTATTACCTGACAAACATTTGATATGTGATCAGGTCATAAGGTTTAGTTGCCTGGCACAACTGTATGCTTATCATTTTAAGACAATAAAAGAGGAAAACAACCCTCCAAACAATTAAACCAGTGCAGAGTAGAGAAATGTTTTCAAGGGTCATCTATATTTTATAAACTTTTTACTTTCTTATATCGAATGAAACCTCGTCCTTCCTTAAGTCTCCTATCATTCATTTTATATAATTACTTGCTTTTTTTCCATAAATATAGACGACAAGCTTATTATCAACATCACTTAGAATAATATGAAAATATAACATACAAAATTTACTCAGAATCTATTATATGTAGACACAGTCACAAGTGTCGAGTAACATGGCAACCTTCAAAGACCAAGATAGTGGGATCAAGAAACTGGAGCACAGGTGAAAAATGTGTATTTAAAACAGATAAATGTAGTCTTATTTATTTGTTTAAACATGACAACCTAAAACAAAAGCCATATTTGAAAATTTTCCCTAAACAATACAACTGAAAAATACTTGAATTATAAGCGAACAGGTTTCCTGACACACATAAGTAAAACGAACAGGTAATGCTAAATCAGTAACAATAGTTATACAACTTTGTTTAAATCACTAATTATGTTCTTTTACTAATTAAAGTTTCAAGTCAATAGTCAGAAAAAGACCATGATTGTGTATCATTGGAGATATATGCAAGCTCTGCCAAGCTTTCCTCGAAATGTACACAACAAAAGAAACAAAAATTGGAAAGCCAACTAAAATGCACATGTATACTTCGGTTAAAAGACAATTTAGCTCCAATAATACAGTAAAAAGATGACAATATGGACTCACCTGATTGAGCAAAGAAAATGCACTTCGAACTGGGTAATGATCATCCATAAATCCCAAGGCACAAAGACCATTTCTATTGTAGGAATGCACCTTGTACTCTGTCAACCAACAAAAAAATCCAATAAACATAGGGTATCTAACTTTAAATGGTTTAGTAAACATCTCAAACAGAACATGCCAAATCTCTAATAGGGTCCACGTTAGCACATCTCACATTCAGAATGCATGCTCACAAGCAACTCAATCTATGGCTCTATGAGTCACAGCTCCATTCCAACATATAGACAACTAACATAAAATGATCAAGACCCTACTTAGAAGGTTATACACAAACAACAAAAGTAAAGATAAAACTTCCCTCAATAACAAGTCAAAACAAAGTGAGTTAGATTTAAAAGGCCTAAATCATTCTATGGCCCAAAAATCTGGGAATTCGCGATATAATTTAATTTCAATCCTCTAATTTACTCAGAGAACTGCCTCGAAAAATCTAGTATAATCCTAGGCAACTCATCACCGTATCTATCAGCAATTACTTTTCTTAATATATCAATTTTAATTTTGTTCTAAGCAATTCCAACTCCGAATCCAAAACCAGATCCAAATTTGTTTCAGAAGTAATCCAATAGAATATGGTATGTTAAACCTAATCGAATGTATCAAAAAAAAAGAACGTAAACAAGTTAAAAAATATTATCGATGGCTGTAGTAAAAGGATTGAGACCTTCGTGTTGAACGGATTGGCGTTGGCTGGGCGGGGTCCGACTGGCAACGGTTCTACCGACGAAAAAAATGAATTCCTTAACGCTATACCTCTGAAAGTAGCCGAAATGGCTCACATCCATGGCGTTGAATAGGATCACCGGATCCGAACCCCCCGGTTTGCATTTAAGTAGCAGTAACGCCGTGATCTTCATCACCTTTTTTCTCTATCTAAAACTCCAAGAACCGGAAGACCGAAGAAAGTTCTTCGTTCACAATAAATATGAAATTGATTCGATCCTTGCGTTAATCTTACAAATACAAAATCCAGTCTATATTTTCATTTTCATTTTCCTTTTCTTTTGGCGGAAGGTAACGATATTTTCTACTTATTGAATTATTATTGTTAAATAAACTATATAATGTAAATTTATTTACTTAAATATTGATATAATTAAGTTATTTACCTATTAGAAGATAATTATTAAATTTTTGTTTAGGTAAGTAATGGAGTTTTATATTTAATTGTACTAGTAATCTAAATAAATATTTTTCATTAAATATCAATCTAAATTTAAATTTTAACGAATTTTTATTTAGCAAGAAATCCATTGTTATTAGTTAACTAAATTCATGTCTAATATTAATAATTTGATAATATTTCAAGTTCTAATAAATTTTAATTTAGTTTAATTGATAAGATTTTAAGTTTTATTAATGAATTTTGATTAAGCTTAGAGATTAATTAAGTATGAAAATTAATGGTTAAAATTAATATCTTCAGCTACATATATGTGTGCTTTCAAGGGTTTAATAACATTTAATTTAGTTGTGAAGTTAAATTATTAAGAAAATATATAATCAAATTTTGAATAACATATTCCCTGTTCATTTTTGGTACTGCTATTTCTACACTATTGTCATTTAATTGTGAATTTGTGATATAATTTATATGAGGAGGAAATTGATATAAACATGCCTAAAATGATGAGAAATATAAATTGCATCTTCTATTTTATAATGTAATTATGCTCTTGTTATTAAAACAGTGTTAGACCACAATAACTAGAACCAAAGTTAAACAGATCAAACTAAAGGTGACAATTTATCAAAATTAGAACGTCTTAAATAGTAAATTTTTATTAAAACAATATCATTTTAAAAATTCTTTAATTGTATTTTTATAAAATAAAAATAAAAATGAGATAACGAAATATCACATCATATCACATCTTTTTTTAATATTATTTTTTTTAAAAAAATAAATTTTAAAACGGCATCGTTTTAATAAATGTATAATATTTAAAAGAGATATACTTTAAATCTGTCTTTTATATATATATATATATATATATATATATATATATATATATATATATTTTTTTTTTTTTTTTTTTGCATGTAAAATTATAAGTACTGCAAAAGAGTTAGGATGAAATATATCCCTCTACTTAAATTATAATAGTATAAATTGTTGGAAATTTTTTTTTTAGAAAGAAAGCTAGTTATCAAGGATTAATTGGTCCAGATAAACACTTTTTGTTCATAATTTCTCTTTAATATCAGCCCTAGAGGAGGATTACTACATTATCTGACTGACCGACCTGTTTCTGCTCATAATTTCTCTTTAATATCAGCCCTAGAGGAGGATTACTATTTACTACATTATCTGACTGACTGTGCTGGCACTTGCAGCTAGGCCCTGCAATCCCCCAAAAAGCTGCTACCAGATTGATAGATATTCAGAATCATCCACAAGCCTGTAACAAACCTTTTCTTAACAAAGCTTACAAAAGCAGCACCCCCATAATAATTCACCTTCTCCACAAAATAACAAAACTCACATACTTTTGTTAACTGAAACGGAGAGAGGAAGAGGAGAGGAGAAAATGGCTCCATCTTCGTTCTTTCTCTTGCTAATTTTCTTCCTCATATCTGCATCAACAACAACAACAACAACAACAACAATAGAATCAAGGCCATCATATTTTCCCAGCAGAGCTATATATCAGTCTTCATCCCAAAAACAAACCAAGATTTCAAAATCAAAGATACCCTACAACACCCGTTATTTTCCTCAGATTCTTGACCACTTTACATTCCAACCCCAGAGCTCCAAGATCTTTTACCAAAAGTACCTCATTAACAGCAAGTACTGGCACAAAGGAGCACCCATATTTGTCTACACTGGCAATGAAGGCAATATTGAATGGTTTGCAAACAATACTGGCTTCATGCTTGACATTGCTCCAAAATTTCAAGCTCTTTTAGTCTTCATTGAAGTTCGTACATATTCCCAAAACCCTCATCTTCTTCAATCTGTGGTATGTCCCATAAAAACATGTCGGTATGTAATCGTATTGTGGTTTTGTTTGTATGTGAATTTGCAGCACAGGTTTTATGGGAAATCAATGCCATTTGGTAAGGACTCTTACAAATCAGCCAAAACCTTGGGGTATTTGACTTCACAGCAAGCATTGGCTGATTTTGCTGTTCTAATAAGGAGTTTGAAACAGAATCTTTCCTCTGAGGCATCCCCTGTTGTGGTCTTTGGTGGGTCTTATGGAGGAAGTAAGTTGATGGATTACCCACTTAGCTTTTTTCTTTTTAATCAAATGAAATAATCTGGGATGACTATGGATTTCTCACCTTTAATTTCAAATCATTGAAATTTGAGGTTTCTCCTAGTAGATGGAGTTATTGAGAAAATTATTGTCATTTATGGAACAGCAATTAATGCCCTTGTAGTGTTGATACAGTAGAATTAACTTTATGCTCTTTTGCTCTCTCTTTTACACAGTGCTGGCTGCCTGGTTTAGACTGAAATACCCACATATAGCTATTGGGGCACTGGCATCTTCAGCTCCAATTTTGCAGTTTGATAACATAACTCCATGGTCTAGCTTCTATGATGCTGTTTCCAAGGATTACAAGGTAAGTGTATAAGACAAAAGTGAGGAGTTAATTTATTCTCTCTCCTCCCGTTTTATTTACTGTTCTGAGAAATTTGAGGGTTGTAATTACTAATTAGGATGCAAGTTTGAGTTGCTATGAGGTTATTAAGGGCAGCTGGGCAGAACTGTTAACTCATCAACAAAGACTCCCTGAACTCAGCAAAACTTTTAGAACTTGCAAGTAAGTTAATATAAACCAAGTAAAAAGTGCTTTGGGCTTTATTGGGAAACAAACAAAGAACTTCCAACACTTTTATCAGAAAACAAAGTGAATTTGTGTTTTAGTGTCTATAAGAACCAAAGCATGTTCTGAATTCTGATCAAATGGAAAAGATACTGGTAGTCTATTCAGAAAATGAAATTATTTGTATTCTAAATTTAATTCTTTTCTTTTAAACTAAAACTTTGCTTGAATTTCAGGAAGCTTGAATCTATTTATTCTGCTAGGGATTGGCTATGGTCAGCTTTTACTTACACAGCCATGGTGAATTACCCGACTGAAGCCAATTTTATGATGCCACTACCTGCTTACCCTGTGCAAGAGGTATTTTCAGTTTTATCAAAACCGATTATATATGCATTTAAACACATTGAGGCACTGATGAAGCAAATTTTAGAATAGTTTCAAGATTCTTCAAGATTGTTGTCTTAAAATTTTATTGTACTTTTTTTGCGATGCAGATGTGCAAAATTATAGATGAATTACCAGCTGGAACTACCAAGCTTAGCAGGGTTTTTGCTGGTGCAAGCTTATATTACAATTATTCACACACAGAAAAATGTTTCCATATAGAAGATGGCACTGATGCTCATGGTCTCCATGGCTGGGACTGGCAGGTATGAATTCCAGTATTATATTTTATAGCTATAGAAAACCACTATTTCACTTAATTTAGTACCCCCTCGGGTCTAAATTATAAGATTAATATTGTCATTTCCAAAGTCAATTTCAAATATTTTCAAACTCAAAATTGACATGAATTCATGTAGTTTATGTTAATACAATTATGAATATCATAAATTACCTGAAACGTTCTAATAGTTGTGTTGGTTTATTGTTTTCAATACTTAAATGAGTGTAAACATGTTTGAAATTGACTTTTCAAAAGTCAATATTGATATTATAATTTAGAACAAAAGGAAGTATATTTTACTAAAACCATCACAATTCTGAATCTGGATGTAAATTTTAAAGCTCAAAATGACCAAAGCTGATTCAGCTTATGGTGAAGAGGGTTGGCAATACAAAATATTAAATATAGATTGCAAATTAAAAGACGATGATGATCTTATCAAAGTAAATACATAAATAAATATGCATTGTTTTATTTAATGACAAAATTCTTAAATGAAATTTAAACGTTATCAATGACTTGTTCCAATGAGAGAATTTTTAGAAATTCATTTGGCATTGCGCGGAAATGATATTCAGGCATGTACAGAGATGGTCATGGCCATGACTAGTTCCAAGGAGAGCATGTTTCCTCCATTCTCCTTCAGTTACAAGGAATTTGAAGAGGATTGCTTGATAAACTATGGAGTTAAGCCCCGCCCACACTGGATCACTACTGAATTTGGTGGAAGTGTAAGTTTCTACAGATAATTAACTCATGGGTCTCTTTTTGTTTATGGAAAATTTTGAGGAAAAAAAAGAAAGCACAATCCCCCCTAATTTTATTTTTATTTGTTTTTTTGAAATAGCAAATTTATGTGTTTCCATCAATGTTTATCGTCGTCTTGCAGAAGATTGACCAAGTGCTCAAGAGATCAGGTAGCAATATCATATTTTCTAATGGAATGCAAGACCCATGGAGCAGAGGCAGGTCAGATTAATTTAGCCCTCCCTCCTAAGTAACGTAAACTAATATTAGTAAAGATTTTAGAGTGTTCCAATATTTCTTTTTTCAATAAGCTTATGCAGACACCATGTAAATCCATCCTTATCAACTCATAACTTCTTCCTTACTTGAAAAATGGCAAAAATAAAGCTAAATCGTGACAAAAATTTCCGGGACATCATGTTTATTTGAAGTAATGTTAATTCCCCGTGTAACCCAATTTCTGTTTCTATTATCAAGTGTGCTGAAAAATATATCATCAAGCATTATAGCACTGGTAACTGAGAAAGGTACGTCATTTTTGCGCGTTTATGTACTTCTCTCTTAACATGCATGGTTTAGTTTTGTACTTAAGGATGTTTAGTGTATTTAATAGGATTTTGTTAATTTGATTGATTATTAGGAGCTCACCATGTTGATTTTCGATCTGCAACAAAAGAAGATCCGGAGTGGCTCAAATTGCAGCGGAGGCAAGAAGTAGAGATTATTCAAAAGTGGATAGATGAATACTACATGGATTTTAAACATGGCACATGAGTGGATAGGATAGCTGGGTTAATTTGATTAATATTTTAAGCATGTAATATTGGAGATATTTTAATAAAACTAATATTTTATTATTATGATTATTATTAATTGTGGTCATTATAAATATTTTATTATTACAACTGGTGAATTGGTTGGCAGTTACATTGGAAACAATTTTAATCATGAATAAGTTGCATTTTAAACAATTACTCTTGGTCCTTTACCGTTGCGTGATCCTTTACCTTTGCAAGATTGCCGTTACATATATATAATTATAGGGAATTGATATTTATACAAGATAATTTAATATTTTTATAAGATTAAATAAAATCTACTTGTAAAAATATCAATTCTTTATATATATATATGAAAGAAGATGATAAAGAGGAATGAAAAATATGTAAATATATTGTACGTAACTTAGGCAAAGAGCGGTATGATATGGAGTTTCGCTCTCTTTGAATTGTATAAATTTCATTAAAAGTAATAGTGGTTGAATTGTATAAATTTCATTAAAAGTAATAGTGGAGATTATGCTATTGTATCTTATAGGTAAAATGTGATTCGTTATATCGGATTGAGCATTGATTTATTCACGATGACCAGAATCAGTTTAAAGAAAGTATTTTATCATGTTTCAGTTTAGCACCACACTATATCATTATTTTCAACTATTTTGGTTGTAAAATTCTTTACTATTTTAATTGTATATTTTATATATTTAATTATTATTATTTTCCTAGAATCTTTTATACCTAAGGAACATGGATGTAAAAATGGCCGTTATGTTCGATTTGGAGATGTGTTTCAACAAGCTTATGTTTTGGAAGTAAAGTGTGTCAATTAGCACTCCATATAAATTTATATCAACACGTGAAGTATCAACTTTGCTTCTGTTATTTTTTTTTAAGGATTTATTTTTATTTGTACTTGTGGAAAATTTGCAATTTTAAATGTTTGTGTTAGGATGAATATTTAACCAGGCCTGATCCAGGAAATGACATTGGGCCAGGCCCAATAGACCGTCAGCCTGGTAACCTTCCTAGTGGGCTTACAGCACGTGGGTGAAGGATGAAACGTACATGTATCATAACTACCTAGTGTAATGGTCAGAACCGTTACACAGGTGACCGTTAATCAGGTACGTAGTATAAATACCCAGTTGACAATGGAGAGAGGGGTAACGCATAATTTGCTACACTAGATATTCAGACCTCCATTGTTGACTTTTCCATATACCTTCACTAACACTCACACCGGAGGAGTCCACCAACGGCCCAAGCCGTTCGGACTTTTGTGCAGGTATTCTTACCGGACGGCCAGCAGGACTGCCCGACAGAATCAGGCGTCAACATTGGCGCTAGAAGGAGGGCCCCTAGTAAAACTTCCATCAACTTTTGTTAACATGGAAACATCACAGTCGCAGAGTCATTCACGGCGACCTCCTCTCTCTCGGTCTCATCAGGAGACGGCAGCTGATAAAGACCGCCGCCTCCAGATAATCCTCGACAGAAAAAAGGCTCTGGACCTCCAGCAGAAGGAGCTTGACAAACAGTACGAGGAGTTAACCGAGGCGGGTAATGAACTTTTGAGCCAGAGAGGCTCGGCCTCCCGCTCAACCCGCTATACCAGACGAGAGGATAATGAACCCCGAGGGGAAGTAAACCGAAACCGCGGGAAAGAGCCGGCTCGCTCTAAGTCGATCTGGACAGCAGATTTGAGAAAGCGAGCCAGATCGCCGACGAGGAAATATCGGGAAGACCGACATAGTCATGGGAGCCACACTGGCGAATCTTTACCCATCAAGGTTTCGGATAAGTATTATGGGTCAAAAAAGGCCCGATTTTCACCATTCTCGAAGGACCTCGAAGAGGCTAAGATCGACCGATCCCGTAAGGTCCCTACTTTGGAGATGTTTGACGGGACGGGTGATCCACATGATCACACTTATTCCTTCGAGCAGGCCATGCACTTTCATGGTCATGATGCAGTGGCGATGTGCCACTTGTTTTTATCCACTCTGAAGAAAACTGCCAGAGAATGGATTATCTCCCTCCCAGCAGGATCCATCAAATCATGGGAGGAATTACAAGAACAGTTCCACAACCGCTTCGGGAGCAACAAGCGGCGAGCCCGAATGATGACATCCCTTCTGCAAGTAAAACAGAGGCCGAATGAAACTCTTCGGCAGTATATTAAAAGATTCAGAGAGGCTGTGTCAGAAATCAACGGGATTGACCCGAAGCAGGTAATCCAATTTTTAACCATGGGATTAAATGTTGATAAATCCAGCAGGTTAATTGAGGAGCTTATCTCGAAGTCCCCAGAGACCTTATCGGAGACTTATGAGAAGGTGGACAAGTTCGTAGAGTTGGAAGAGGCTCTCGCCAATCTACGGGGATCCTCGAAAAACACAGGTGATTTTCACCAGAGAGACCCCGGAGGCGTTAGTGCCGAAAAGAAATCCAACGGCAATGGTAAAAAGGGGAATGATCGAAGGGATTCTAACAAGGATCGGCAACAAAAGAATGATCCCCCGAGGGATCGAAGAGGTGCCGAGAAAGATTACACACCCCTGAACACCAACAAGAGCGATATCGTGAAAGCGATAAAAAATAAACCCTTCTATGAGAAGCCCCCGAAGATCCGGGTTTTTGCAAGGCAAAAGGAAGGAGATCGGTATTGCACTTACCACGAAGCCAAAGGGCATGATACTGAGGAATGCTACCATCTTAAAGACTTCCTCGAAAAACAGGTACGGAGTGGCAATCTGGACAGTTATGTTGCCGATTCCTACAGACCATCGGCCTTTGATCGCCTCGAGCCACCTCCTCCCATTACTGAAGCAAGAGGCGTGGTTGATGTTATTTCCGGAGGATCAATTTCCGCTCTGTCCAATCGAAAGAGAAAAGCTTTCGGCAGAGAAGTACATCAAGTGTCCGGGAAACCAATGAGTGCCAAAACCGACCCCATCACTTTCTCCGATGATGATTACCCCTCGGGGATGGTCACTCCCCATCAGGATGCACTGGTCATAACAGCTCAGGTCGGCACCATGGATATGAAAAGGATGCTTGTTGATAATGGGAGTTCAGTCGATGTACTGTATAGCCAAGCGTACAATCGGCTGGACTTGGGGGGAAGAAAGCTGGATATCTGCAACGAGTCCCCTCTATATGGGTTCGGGAATAACCCAGTTCGTATAGCAGGGACGATTGAGTTGCCTGTGATCTTCGGGACTGCCCCGAAACAAGCTTCCATTATGGTCCGCTTTTACGTGGTTCAAGTGGAAAGCAACTACAATGCCATCTTGGGAAGAACAACTCTATCGGCATTAAAAGCAATTACATCCATCCCCCATTTAAAAATGAAATTTCCAACCAAAAATGGGATCGGGGAATCTGTTGGAGATCAGGATCTTTCCCGAAGATGTTATCTGCAGACCATACAGACATCCTCTCCCAGTGATAGCAAACAGAAAGCTACAATGAAGATCGAGCTTGAACCATTCACTGAGGGATGTACTGAACCATTAGCAACGCCAGCCGAAGATACAGTTGAAGTCCCACTATTTCAAAATGATGATCAGAAAACTGTACAGATTGGCACAAACCTTCGAGAGGAAACCAAAACTCGGTTGGTCTCGCTTCTTCGGGAATATGCTGACATCTTTGCATGGGTCCCAGCCGATGTGCCGGGCATTGACAAAACTGTGGCCGTACATCAGCTGAGTGTCAATCCGAACTCCAAGCCCGTAAAGCAAAAACGGAGAAACATAGCCCCCGAGAGGCAACAGGTAATTGATAATGAAATTGACAAACTTTTGGCTGCTGACTTCATTTTTGAAATCAATTACCCAGAATGGCTTGCTAATGTGGTGCTGGTCAAAAAACACAATGGGAAGTGGAGGATGTGCGTGGATTATACAGATCTCAACAAAGCATGTCCGAAAGATTACTACCCTCTCCCGAGCATAGACCAATTGATCGATTCAACCTCGGGACACACCATAATGAGCTTCTTAGACGCTTTCTCGGGGTATAATCAAATAGCCATGCTTGAAAGCGATATACCAAAGACGGCTTTCATCACCCATCGAGCCATATATGCTTACAAGGTCATGTCCTTCGGGTTGATTAATGCGGGGGCTACCTATCAGAGGATGATGAACAAGGTGTTCAGCAGCCAGATCGGGAGAAATATGGAAGTCTATGTTGACGACATGATAGTCCGAAGCATGAAGGAGGATGATCATTTGTCCGATCTAAAAGAATGCTTCGAGAATGTCAGGACAAACAACATGAGACTTAACCCAACTAAATGCACATTTGGCCTCGGGTCAGGCAAATTTTTGGGGTATATGGTTAGCCGAAGAGGGATTGAGGCAAATCCCGAAAAGATATCGGCTATCCTTGAAATGCAGCCACCGAAGAACTTCAAAGAAATTCAACGGTTGACCGGGAGGCTGGCAGCTCTTCGGCGGTTTGTGGCCCGATTAGCAGAGAAATGTCTCCCATTCTTCGGGACTCTCAAAGGAGCTCAGAATCAGAAAACTTTTCAATGGACCGAAGAATGCCAAGAGGCTTTTGAGCAGATTAAAAGAAATATCTCCTCACCTCCGATATTGAGCAAAGCATTGCCTGAGGAGGATCTACAACTATACTTGTCTGCCACATCCTTGGCAGTTGGGTCAGCATTGATCAGAGAAGATTCGCCAGGACAAAAGCCAGTCTACTACGTAAGCCATGCTCTTCGGGACGCTGAAACAAGGTACCCAAATTTAGAGAAGTTGGTTTACGCACTGGTTATCTCCAGTCGGAAACTGAGGCATTATTTCCAGGGGCGAACTATCATCGTCCTCACAGATCAACCACTACGAAAAGTCCTCTACAGACCTGAGTCCTCGGGGAGATTGGCAGCATGGGCCATCGAGCTAAGTCAGTTTAACATTGAGTTCCGTCCTCGGACGGCTATAAAAGCTCAGGCTCTCATCGATTTCATTATCGAGTGTTCGTTCCCCGAGGATACCAAAGAGAAAGAATCTGAGTCCGAGGAAGTGACAGTAACCCCCGAGGAGATTGCGTGGGTTTTATATGTCGATGGATCCTCTACCGGGACAAGAAGCGGGGCTGGGGTAATTCTCACCTCCCCAGAAGGCTTTAAGGTACAACAATCTATCCGGTTCGGGTTCATGGCCACTAACAACATAGCCGAATACGAAGCACTAGTGGCAGGATTGAAATTGGCCCGAAGTCTGGAAGTAAAAAACTTGACAATTTACAGCGACTCCCAACTGGTTGTGAAGCAAGTGCTGGGAGAATATGAAGCAAGGGAAGTTCATTTACAAGCCTATCTGCATCTGGTTCGGTCATTATTAACGTCTTTCCCGAAGTATCAGATAGTAGGCGTGGTCAGATCGGAAAATACTATGGCCGATGTTCTTTCAAAACTGGCAACCACCGATCAGGGGGAGTTAGATGGGGCAGTATACCTAGAAAATCTTCAACAATCAAGCACCCTCGTTCAGACAGTAATGGATATTGAACAGGGGGATTCGTGGATGACCCCTATCTTCAAATTTCTCTTGAATGGTGAATTGCCCGAAGACAAAGCTTTGGCCCGAAGAATAAAGTACAAATCCACCAAGTACTGTATTCACAATGACCATCTGTACCGAAGATCTTACTCTTCCCCATTGCTTCGATGTCTCGACCCTAGGGAATCCAATTATTCTCTTCGGGAAGTTCATGAAGGAATCTGCGGGGATCACGTGGGAGCAAAAGCACTTGCCCATAAAATTTTACGACAAGGATATTTTTGGCCGACAATGCTTGAAGATGCCAAAGACTTCGTCAAAAAATGTCACAAGTGCCAAATATTTGCATCCGTCCCACACCAACCTCCCGAGGAATTATCCCCTATACTCTCCCCGATACCATTTTCTGTGTGGGGAATAGACATTTTGGGCCCTCTTCCCCAGGGTAAGGGGCAAGTGAAGTTTGTAATCGTCGCTATCGATTATTTCACCAAGTGGGTAGAAGCCAAACCACTTGCCAAGATCACCGAGCATACATGTCTTCAATTCTTCAAAGAGCAAGTGGTCTATCGGTTCGGCATCCCGATTATTCTGATTTCCGACAACGGCCTTCAATTTGTTGGAAAAACATTCGAGGGATTCTTGACAGAGCTTAACATCCAACATCGACGGACCTCGGTAGCTCATCCACAAGCAAATGGTCAAGTAGAAGTAACGAACAGAACACTTCTTCATGGCATTAAAAGAAGGTTGGAGGATGCTAAGGGTGCTTGGCCCGAGGAGCTTTTGCATGTCCTTTGGGCCTACCGAACAACTCCTCGGACTACTACTGGGGAGACACCTTTTAAGATGGCCTATGGTTCCGAAGCCCTGATACCTATTGAGATCGGAGTACCTTCTCCGAGAGTCTTAAACTTCGACGAAATACTCAATAGCGAAGGTCTTCGGTTAAACCTCGACTTATTAGAAGAGGAACGTGACTCAGTTGTCCTCAGATTGGCTGCTTATCAACAACGAACTGCTCGGCACTTCAACAAAAATGTTAAAAGCAGGTCATTTAGTGTGGGCGATTTGGTCCTTCGACAAGCTGAGGCATCCACTCCTCGGGAAACTGGCAAACTTATGCCAACATGGGAAGGACCATACTTAGTGATCGAAGTGCTGAGGGCTGGAACTTACAAGCTTCAGGGCATGGATGGAAAAAATGTTCCAAATACTTGGCATGCTATTCGGCTTCGTAGGTATTATCAGTAATTCACACTTTGTACTTAGTCCCATTTTGAGGCTATTATTGAAGCCGATCAAATTTTGTACATAGTCTAAATTTTGAGGCTCTCTTTTTAGCCGATCACATGTCATCTTTTCGATATTCATGAGAATATTTTTTATCATCTGGTCTCTGTATTACTGTTTTGATACATACTTTAAAATTAATTTGCTAGCCTCATCGGATATGCATTCGATCAGGCTAGTGGGGGGTGAAGCAGTATAAGTGAACAGTTGTACATACAGATGATAGGAAAGAACTCATGAGAAAAGATAAGTGGAAAAAGATAAATCATTTCATTGATAATTACTGGAAGCATTACATGATATAAAAACAACAACAAAAACAATGTATTCACAAATCAGTCTTCGGGAAATACAATTCCTAGCTGATCGGGATCATGACCCTTCTCCTTGGCAAGCTCCCGAGCATATTCGAATCCGTCGCTGAATTCATTAGCAACAGATGGCAAGATATCAGCCTGAAATTCATTCGAGGCCTTATATTCTTCTATCACCTTCTGTTTGAGCTCGGGGATCAAGACGCTCGGGGAGGCAGAGGCAATCGGCCCTTTGAGCCAATCGGCTTCTTTCGCAGCCCAACCTTCGACGATCAGTTCGACATTGTCCTTGAGATTCTTCATCTGATCGGTCTGAAGTTGGAGGATGTTTTCCGATTGGGCCAGGAGGATCTTCTGACTCTGGACTTGGGCTTCGAGCTCATTTTTATTTTTCTCAAGTTCTATTTTCTTGAGCTCTTTGGATTGCACCAAATCCAGGGCACGGGTATTCGCCTTCTCCAGATCAATTATCCGGGACTGCAGGAAGCTGATCTCCTTGTCCTTTTCTTGATGAACCTCCCGAGCCGAGTCATGATCCTTCTTCATGATTTGGAAGGAATCGTGAAGAGTTTTCAGCTGGTCCTTGGTCTTCTTATGGTTCGACAGAGCTTCGGCAAGTTTTTTGTTGCTCTCCTCGGCTCTCCGTTCCAGGACCTTTTGCTCATTGGACACTTTCAGGAGAAGTGTATTTCCCTACAAAGAGATGGTCAATCGATGAACAAGTCAGAATTATAATCACTTCAAACAGGAGAAATTTATGAGGAGATCTTTACCTTGGCATGGCAGGAGAACAGCATCTCCATCAACGTCTTCAGATCAGCCCCCTCGGCACCGGCTTCGGCGAAGGGAATCATTGAGGTACCCAAGGCAGATGTATTGACCCCCTCCTCAGGCCTAGGACCCCCGGACGATATTGGGGGATCCATCGGACCTCCTTGGGTGCTTGAAGGCTCTTGACCTTCAGCGGGTCTTTTCCCTTTATTTTGAGGAGGGGCAGCAACGGGTTCCTCTGGCTGCCTGATGACGTTCTGCTCGGCAGGAGGATTGGTCGTCGTCCCAGCTTGGGAGGATGGGGCCTGCTGGGTTCGTGCCTCCAGCACGGATCTCAGGACCAACCTCCTCCTCTTTACTCTCGGTCTGCTGGCCCCCGAGTCTTCGGCAGCAGACTTTTCTCCTTCGGTGGGCTTGATAGTATCATCCACCTGAGGAGATCCCGAGCCCGTCTCGGGATTGGCAGCAACAACAGTAGAGTCTTTGGGCTTTGCAGCCCTCAAGCTTCGGCTTACCTTCAATTTCTCGGCGGCACTCATCTTGACCCTGGAAACTCCGGCTGCTTCCATTATGGCTTCGTTATCGGGGTGTTTCCCTTGGTCAGCCACTGCAACACAATCAGAACAACAGAATGAGTATACCAAAATATTCAGAATAAAGGAGCAGTCATGACAGAATACTTACAACCGAAGGAGTATAACCAGTCCTGGTCATTAAGGAGACTTCGGTCCCACTTCACAGATGGTCTCTTGGAATATAAGACCTCGAACTCTTCTAACCGTGCCCGAGAGATTCTCTTCGGATTCAGCTGGTCTTTGTTCGGGTCTGACCAAGGTCCTACCATCTCAGTGTCCGGCCCCTTAATGAAGAACCAGTCCACGTGCCACCCTTTATTACTCGAAGGGGTCTCCATCAGGGTATCCCTCCCAGGGTTCTTTATTACAGTATAAAACCCTTTTTCCTTATTATTCGTAACGGAAAAGAATTGAAAGAAGAAATCTATGGCGGGGATGGTTGATTCGGAAAAGCAAAAGGCGATGAAGCTATTTATATGGATGAAGGAGTTGGGGGATAGTTGATTCAAACTGAGCCCCGTCGTATGAAGTAGCTCTAATATGAAGGGGCGAAGAGGGAATCAGACCCCATAAAGCAGTGACTGCCTATGGATCGGGATCCAACCCCCCTCGAGTTGGTAGTACATCCTCTCCCCAGCCCCGGGTCTTTTGATTTCATAAGCATTGGGGATATAAAATTCTGTTTGGGCTAGGTCGAAATACTGGTTCCGGATAGAAGATGGGATATTGGCTACTCTATACTTGATGTTAAAGTATTTGTTCCTATTGTACTCCTCTACATCCCTCATGCGCTCAACGACTACCGGTTTCCAAGGTTGACCCTCTGGAATTCCCGCTTCGGCAACAGTAACTTCGTCCTCAACCCGGGAAGACGAAGCTTGTGCCCTTTTATCTTGAGTACTCCTAGTCATTATGAGAAATTGAGGAAAAGAGGGTTAAAAACTTACTTGATTTCAGAAAGGAGATTGATCGAAAAATAGCAGAGCAAGAACGACAGAATCTGGGCTGGGAATGAAGTTATTCTCTCTCAAACGTCCTTTCTCTCGTGATAAGTTGCTTCTGATAAAAAGATGATCTGTTGGAAAGGAATCCTTTTATCGTGATCCAAACGTTGCAACGGTTCAGATGGAAAAGATCTGACGGATGGGGCGCACGCGCGGTATTTACTGCAGCGTAATAAATGCTCCTTCCCGCGTACGCTTCACCATTGATTGGGCACCAGTTTCAAAATTCAAAAAGTAATAAATTGCCATATGAAACGTCTGGGCAAACTTTTGGGCCGGTTCGATTGGGTTGAGAATATAAGACTTTGGGCTTGATTGACACAAAGGCCCAAAGTCTTATCCAAGGCGTGAAACCCAGATAACAAAGGCCCAAGTCTTTAACCCAAAAGCTTTCCCATCGGTCTGATGCCTCCGGGCTCCCGATGGAATTCCTCTTCGGTCTAATGCCTCCGGGCTCCCGAATGATATTTCCCATCGGTCTGATGCCTCCGGGATCCCGATGGAGTTCCTCTTCGGTCTGATGCCTCCGGATTCCCGAATGATATTTCCCATCGGTCTGATGCCTCCGGGATCCCGATGGAGTTCCTCTTCGGTCTGATGCCTCCGGATTCCCGAAAGATATTTCCCATCGGTCTGATGCCTCCGGGTTCCCGAAAGATATTTCCCATCGGTCTGATGCCTCCGGGCTCCCGATGGAGTTCCTCTTCGGTCTAATGCCTCCGGGCTCCCGAATGATATTTCCCATCGGTCTGATGCCTCCGGGCTCCCGATGGAGTTCCTCTTCGGTCTGATGCCTCCGGGCTCCCGAATGATATTTCCCATCGGTCTGATGCCTCCGGACTCCCGATGGAGTTTTTCTTCGGAAGGTTTCATTCTACTCCCCCAGCACATTCATATACTGGAGGAGTGGGGGGCAATGTTAGGATGAATATTTAACCAGGCCTGATCCAGGAAATGACATTGGGCCAGGCCCAATAGACCGTCAGCCTGGTAACCTTCCTAGTGGGCTTACAGCACGTGGGTGAAGGATGAAACGTACATGTATCATAACTACCTAGTGTAATGGTCAGAACCGTTACACAGGTGACCGTTAATCAGGTACGTAGTATAAATACCCAGTTGACAATGGAGAGAGGGGTAACGCATAATTTGCTACACTAGATATTCAGACCTCCATTGTTGACTTTTCCATATACCTTCACTAACACTCACACCGGAGGAGTCCACCAACGGCCCAAGCCGTTCGGACTTTTGTGCAGGTATTCTTACCGGACGGCCAGCAGGACTGCCCGACAGAATCAGGCGTCAACAGTTTGTATGAAACTAAAAGGGTATACAGAGAAATTGTACTTGCAAGACCAAAGATTCAAAGTAGGGTAAAAGTAGTTTTTCTTAAAATATTGTTTTTTATTCTCAAATTCAAATTAAATTATAACATAATAAGGTTCGATACATTTTTTATAACCGAAAATATTAGTGATAGTATCTTGAATTCTATTATATATATTCAACTATCCCATATTAATCGATGTGAAACTTATAGTTAAATCTTTGGTCATTTTTTGAAAAATTATTGATGTTGTAAATATGAAAGTTTCATTTTTCTAGTTTCCCATTTTCCTTTAATTTTCATATAAAATAAAAAAATCAAGGTACTACACTTATTACTACTTTTTCTTAGCCCATTTTCGCTATACGTGGGCATGCCATTTACACTTGATTTTTACCCTTTTTACTCACAAAATGTGAGATTTAAAAATAAAAATAATAAAGAAGAAGAAGAAGAAGAAGAAATAAGTTAAGGTAAACTATACTCTCCGATTAAAAGTTGAAATTCCTTTTTAGCCTTATTATATTTTCACTATTTTTTTAATAATAATTTTTAATGTTAGAAATCAAATTTGTAAAGTAATTTTTGGAGAAAACTATGGTTTCTCCTAGGTAAGCTTTTAATATTCAAATAAAATAAAATAATAAGGGTAAGAAAAAAGGAAAGGATTAAGGATGAACGACCTTTGACCAGAGCGAAGGATTTGTGCCTTCACATGAACTAACCATTTAGTACTGATTTGCCTATTTCGATTCGATGACGGCTCCCAAAGTCACTTATTATTTCTCCTTCCTTGCCAGTGGCATGGTAGTGGTAGATTCCAAACAGTAGATCTTGGTCCTTGCCCTACAGAGTTAGAAGAGAGAGAAAGATGGCAAGGCGATCTGGGAGCTGTTTAAGGTATTGTTTGGTGATATTTGCAGTAGTCTCTGCTTTATGCGTCTCTGGGCCTGCTCTCTACTGGAAGTTCAAGAAAGGGTTCAAGTTGACAACCTCTTCACCTTCTTGCAGTCCTTGTATTTGTGATTGCCCTCCTCCTCTGTCCCTTCTCAAGATTGCTCCTGGTATGTATGTTCCTTTGCATTTTTTGCTTCTAATTTGCATGCCGTCCGATGATCACTTGCTGTTTTTTTTGGTTTGATTCTATGTCGTTTAGAGTATAAGTAAAGGATACCCATATCATTATTTTGAGGTTTTATGATGTTGTTCATGCTTTTTATTCCTCTTTTGGTTTTTGACTAGATGCTCATTGTCGACGCCGGGATTTTCGCCGTCTCGTTTTTTATTATTAAAATGCCCTTTTCCAATTTTAGCCTTTTGAATTAAATGTGGTTTAGAAAAGGGTCGGCTTAGTGTCGACGGGTTTTGAAAGATCGATTTTTTATGAGCCAATTGACCAGAGTCGCCAGTTGGTATTTTTGAAATGGATGTACCAACTCATCCGAATTTTGTTTTCGTAATCGTAATGGCTCATATGTGACTCCGATTAATTGGTCCGCAAACCGAGATTCATAGAGTTCGGGGGCTTGCTTAAGCGAGGGGAAGGTGTTAGGCACCCCCCGACTTCCATGAAATACGGTTACCGCAATCTTGATATTTTCCTATCCTTTTTAAATCCTAAAATGTGTGGTTTGCGTGTGTGTGCGTGCGTGCCTAGATGAATGTTTGTGGTGCGTTTTGCATAAAAGTTCGCTTTTATTTTTATATGGCAAAAGTGTTATCTGGAAAGTGTTTTGGACGTTCTTTGACCCAAATGACGAGGCTTCGCTTTTTATAAGAAAGATTGATTTTAATTTCGAAAGCGTTGAGGTTTTTTATTTAGATGTCATTTTAGAAAACAATAGCTTTAAACTTTTGTCAAATAGGAATCGAGACTATACATTGCCTTCTAACAGTTAATATAAATAAAACGAGGGCAACTTCTAGAACTCTTTAACCCTATGCACAAAGTTTAATGAAAACATTGATTTATTTGCAAAAGCGTTTCTTATGACCTTTTAAAACCAAATGGAGTCTTTTTGCCAAACACGGGTTAAAGTTCGCCCAAGACTCTTAATTTTAAACCTCGTGAATCTAATATCCTAATTTGCTTGATTTTATAAAAACCTTTATCATTTCATTCCAAAATCGTTTTCTCGTGTCAAAAGGAAAATCAAGCATTAAAAATAGCGTTGCGGTTATTCACGGGCATGTAAGCCATCCAAATAACCCCAAACGCCTACAATCACATGTTTCACTATTACGGGGCCTTAAACCCGATTTTCGGTATCGATATCGCTTTAAGGCCCAAAAATTACATATTTACAACACAAGTGCATCGCCATTGCTACATACGTAAAAACTATAAAATAACCTTAAAAGGATATCATCGGGAGGTTAGGAGGAGATTCTATCCGCCACAAATCCTCTCTAACCATCCCTAATCCATAGATCCAAACATATATCGACTACATCGGATCTAACTTCAACATATACAAAATCAAACTATATTAAATAGCAATGCACCAAATATTTTCGGATCTAACAGTAGATCCACCCAACAAATGCACAAATATTAGATCTATAACAACTTAGACAATAAGATAAAATGAGAACTAGATCTAACTATATAGAACCACAAATGCTATGAACTTGGATTTCTTTACATTTCAAATGATGAAAGATACGCTTTAACACTTGAAAATCGAAATAGGATACAATACCTAGTAAAAATTGAACACAAGATGAAGAAATCTCACAATGTTTCTCTCTTTTCTATCTTTTTCTCTCTTCTCCCGCGCCTCTCTCTCTCTCTAAAAATCTATTTTTCTTTCCTTTTTTTCCTTCTCTCCTCTCGGACGCAGATCTGGACGCTTAATAGACTGCCGAGACCAGCCGCAGGTGCATCTGCGGCTGGCCGCAGGTGCATCTGCGGCTGGGCTCGGCAGCCGTCCGCGCCGAACCTCGGCTGTCGTGTGCCGTCCTCGAGCCGCGAACCTGCCCCTTTGTCGGTGGCCGCAGGTGCATCCGCGGCTGTCCGGCTTGCTTTTCTTGATTTCCGTGCCGCGCGGTCTTAATTCGCCAATTTTTGCGGTATTATTTCGGAAGGCTGTATTTTTGCGATCCGGAAATCCCTGGAAAACGTGCCATATTGTTCTGGGAGGCTAGTTCGGAGGGCTGCGACTTGATATAGAATTTGATAATTGTGCCTGGCTTTCAGGGGGCGCTGCCCCCTACCCCCCCGCCAGCTCACCGGCGAGCTGGGCAGCCGCTCGCTCACCGGGGAGCGAGACCCCCGAACATCGTAAGCGTAGTGGCCATTAGTCGCCTTTTGTGATCAACTCAGGTTTTCTGGATCAACTGTTTGCCTTGCCTCAAGTGACCGAATGCTCGTTGTCCGTTGTGGCGGCTCTGACCGTAAATCGTTGGGGTGGCTTCGTGTTGGGGTCCACCTTCCTTTTCGCATGTCGGGTCAAATGACGATTTTGCCCTCCTGTCAGGGTTAGTACAAAAGTGCAAAATTTGGGTGTCTACACTCATTTATTTTTAATTGGGGAATTTGATTTATTAAATAAATTTAGTGACTGGGTTTCTGATGTTGTTAATTATGATTTTTCAAGCAACCACTAGTTCACTAGGCCTAATTGTGTGCTGATTGCAGTGGATCTACATGTATAACTTTTGATCTCTCCATCATCATTAATAGTGATATTCTTCCTCAATTTTTCATTCCTTTTGTAAACTGTTTGGCTCATTCCTGGCAGTTCACTTGTACTAACATTTGATGTCTTCTTTGCAGGCTTAGCCAATCTTTCTGTTACAGGTTAGATTTTATTTCACAGACTCTGATATGGAAAAGATTTTTACTATGTCTTATCATGCATTTGTTTTCAATGATCATCTTCTGTCTTTGTTATTAGTCCGAGATTGAATATCTTCCTCTTTCTTTTTCCTCTGTCCTTGCCCCTTCTCCCTACACCCAAACTAAAAAGCAATTTCACCATAGTAGTTAATGTAATTTTTACTGTGGCATCTTGTTAGGGTTTCGACACAGTGAAAGCAGCGGAATTTAAATTTTTTTTCGAAACCCTAAGACAGGATCCATGCGAAAACAGATTAATCAGAGGTTTAGATTATTTTACCGATTATCTGAGATGTTGAGAAGACGATGGAATTCTGGAACGGCTTCGAATCTTCAACGCAATCCAGTGACTACGTCTCTACGGTATCCACACGAACGCTCCGCGAATCGTCCCACGATCTGCAGCAAAAGGAACCGCGGTACTAGCCACCAAGATCAGGATTTCTAACCTATTTTTCTCTCTAGCCTCTTTCTGAAAGCGGCTAGGGTTTTAGTTTTTCCTTACGTGACTTTTTGGACTACTGATATATCATATATATAGTAGTTAATAGGAATTAACTAAAACCTAAAATCAATAGAAAAATAAAATCCGAATTTATATATATTATATTTTAATTAAGTCTTACTTAATTAATATACATATATACAAATTATCCTATTAATTTAAATTCGTAATTTTTAAATACTATCAATCATATTGACATATTTAAAATACTTACAATTTAAATTAATTCCTTTTTAATTACGTTCTAAGTATGTGACCCTATAGGTTATTATTATGTTGGCAATAATTTTAAAATCATATTATAAAATTATAAACAGTGAGCGGCATCTAGTAATGCATCACTGCTACCCAAATAATAATAAGATCGGTGATTCGATACAACCTTTTCGTGACCAATGTCTCAATGTAATTTAATCCTTTTAACCTTATATCATAGATTAAACTCGAGGCATGGAATGTGTCATACTCTTCATAATTTAATCTGAGTTTTCTTGATCAATGAGTAGACTATATGAAACAAATCAATATTTGAGCATGGCCATGCATTTCATAGTCCTACTCAATCAAGAGGCCTATGGATATCACCCCTAATATATAGGAGGGTTAAATTCCATCTAGATCACTCATATTCCTCACACGATTCATGATGTACCCAATAATCACCTTTATTGTCCACCCTATTAAAGGTGACATTTGATGATATCAAAGTACACAAATTCTTGTGTAATAATATAGTGACTTCAGGTCGAAGGATCATTACATCATTGTCACTATAAGAATTTCTTATGACACTTTGCATAATGCTCCATGTAGAATTCTCATGGTGGGTCAGTCCAGTACATTGTTCTCTAACATGTACCTATGCATTGACTCAAATATCTCATATATTTATGACCAATGAGATTTGGCCATCAGTCAATCCACATACTAGCCTCAATGCATCATTGTTGTCCCATTAACAATGATACTCGACTAGGGACATTTAAGAGCAATGATACTAATTATAATTATATAATCTCATGTTCAAGTCACATACTTAAAACTATATAATTCGTATCATTATTCTAAGGGCTTTTATTATGTTAACATTTATATAACGCAGTAAATGAAATCATAATAAAATAATCTATTTATTCAATCAAATATAATATCAAAAATGTTAAGCAATTACATCAAATAATTAGCCTCTAGGGCATAAACTCTAACACATCTATGACCAGTGTGCTTGGATGGTGGTTGTATAAAACTAGCAGAGACACATTTCAAAGAAAAAGTGATGGAGGCTAGGTTACCAAGTAAAAACAAAAAAGACAAATAGAAACATGACAAAAAATGATTTACAGAAGTCACATGGAAACGAATAATGTCAGAGGCCTTCCTCTTATATGATTTATCATGGAATTTTCTTCAATGTGATTTTATTGTTATTGTGACTAATAGACCAAGTACTAGATTGAAGGTTAAGCAGATTGCCGAATTTGCAAGAGCCTATAGGCTGGAATTTGTTACCTGGATTCGTTTTGCTTTCTTCTAAGTTTATGGTTTCTGATGAATACCACATTTTTTTTGTGTGTAAAATCCTGATTAATATATGTAAATGATGTTTAATGGAAATTACAGACTGTGGGAAAGATGATCCGGATCTCAAGGAAGAGATGGAGAAGCAATTTGTGGACCTACTGACGGAGGAGCTGAAATTGCAAGAGACTGTTGATGTGGAACACCTCCACCATATGAACATCACATTTGGAGAAACAAGAAGGGTAGCAACCCAGTACCAGAGGGAGGCTGAAAAATGCAACACTGCCACAGAAACTTGCGAGGCCGCCAGAGAACATGTCGAGGCATTGTTGATCAAGGAAAGGAAAATGACTTCCTTGTGGGAGCGAAGAGCTCATCGGATGGGTTGGGTCAGGTAGGAGAATGAATATTTAAAAAATAAAAATCACATTCTTCACTCCTTGTTACTTTTGAGTTTATCTATGTACCTGCAGTATTTATAGTAGCAAACAGCAAAATTGATCGAGTTGGGAAACTCCACATTATCAACAAAAAAAATGATCGAGTTTTAATCCACTATATCAGATTCTCTCTCTAGTTCGTTTTTCATGACCACAAAAACTTCCACAAGTTTAACATGGGAAACCATATTCCAAAAAGGAAAAATAAAAACATGGGAAACCAATACCCCATTAAAAAACAGGAAACCAATACCTATGATAAGCGTCTCATTCAACATGATAGAATTGAAGACTTGGAATGAAATACAATAGCAGAACATGGTACCAATTATTTTACTACCAGAGGGGAGCATACGCACGAACTTGTGATTAAGACCAAACTATTTTTGTGTTTAAAACTGAACTACAAAGACTAGCTAAAAAGAAAGGAAGTAAAGAATACAAATCGATTCAAACTCCTAAAGGAGTAAAGTATGTTCTATAGTTCAGTAACAAAAAGAATCATAGAGACGTTCCGAAAGAGTAGGCATCAAATCCAAATTCTCCATCCATTAACATAGTTCCATCTTGATCCTGCAACACATACGAATTTTCTATAAATAAAAAAACTTAATAGAAGCATACAAAAATGTCATGGAGGAAAATGGAATGAAAAACAGAGAATATAATGAACTATATTTTGTGCATCCATAACATATAAGAATAAAATGTCTTATATGACTGAAATAGGATTTTATAGAACTAAATAATGACATGTCAAACTCCAAACACCATGAGTCTGAACTCTGGCCAGGATGTCTATAGCATCAGACTAAGCTTTTGTTTTGGTTTTACCAATCACAGGGAAAGTAAAAAAAATAAATAAAAAAAAATACTAGCAATCTTTCTGTCTCGTTGTTTTGAAGCATGATTTAAGATTTTCTTTATTTTGTTCAAAGTTTAGATATGCAAAACTACATTAAAGTGGGATAACCTTTTACAAATAATTGATTTTTTATTTTGCAGTTTATCAAATATAGGAATTTTGTATCAAATTAGCATCTTATACAAATAATTTCACTTGTTTTTCTAGTTCAAATAAGCAAGGAAAAAAATTCGGGTAACTGCCTAGGCGGTTGGGTGGTACCACCCCTTATAAGAGGTTTGACTACTATATCTGTAAGAAAATGGACCAATGATATTTTTGAGAAATGTGCAAGAAACCCCTATTTTTCTTATTAAGATTCAAACCTTTTGCCACCCTTCAAATAAGCCTATACAGACCATACAGTGAAGGTGAAAAGCAATCATTGAAGGTCACCAAACAGATTTTAATTGAAAAGAAACAACTGCCACTGTACACTGGGTTACACTGAATGAAATATGTAACTAGAGGTAGGTAGTTGACGGTCAAATCAATGGCCAAATTATGCAAATTATGATGCTACCTCAAAATCTGAAATTATTTCACAGGTCAGAATCTAGCAAGTAATACTTATAATTTATAATGGTATACTTATTATGTCGATTACTTGGGACATAGTAGGAGGCATAAAAGAAACTGAATTAGATGGGTTGAAACATATCGTACCCGTTTCATTACTGCATTCATTAGATCATCCAAGGAATCGTTATTATTAGGAATTAAACGACCCTGTGAATTTATTTGCTCCAAAAGACAGCCTTCATTGGACCTCAGTTTCAAGTTCATGGTCGATTTGTCAGTCTCGCTTTGCTGCACAAGAGTTGAAGCACCCCCATTTGATATGCCAGCCAGAGAGACTTCCATCCTTTGATTGTAGCCTCCATTATTTTGGTCCATGCTCTGGCTAAAGGGAGCCACAGAGTTTAAGGTGCTGAAAGTATTATTTGAGTTGTGAGTGCAATCCTGCTTTTGTTGCCTCAATATTTGAATTGGTTCTTGGTTCGCATTCGGAACAATGTTACCAAACAAGCTGCCTTGACATACTCTCCTTGAATCTTCTAGAGGTGCAGAATTAGACGAGAAATGGATTGGGAAGTTCTGAATATAAGCGCTTGGAGAAGAATTATTGTACATCAAACTAGTAGGAGTCAACTTTGCATTATTGTAAGGCTCAGTTAATGTCAAAGGGTTTGATGGAAACTTTGATAACTGAACGGCATTCTGCCAGGTTTCATGACATCTACCATCTTCCAGGGTATCAGAAGAACCACTGCCGCCAATATTAAAAGATTCCGAGTTGAAAGAAGTCATGTTAATAGCAGACTGATTGATGAGTTGAACCTTATTTTGTGTTTGTTGTGTATTCCCTTGTAACATCAAAGCATTGCTCTGTCCAGCAGTTAGTGTGTTGCTTAAGTTACCAACTGTAACCCTTGTGTCAGTAAAAGTATTAGAAGCTGCAAAATTTCTGTGGTTATCTATGTGAGTGAAGTCCACAAGACGGGCAGTACTCTTATTCTGCTGGAATTGATCAAGCTCCAAGGACGATGGAATTTCTTGAAACACATTTGGATTTTGCTGTGCTGGTGAAACAAATGACCGGAATTTTCCCCAAGCATTTATAGAGTTGCTTAGGTTTTGGGCATGGCTCGGTTGGATTACAGCTGAAGAAGTAAGGCCACGGAGGCTCACACCAACTGGGCTATTCAGCCTTCCAAGCATTCCAGAAGGTGCATATGATGATAGGCCAGTGTTTGAGAGACTTCCTGATCCAGCCAATGTTTGAAAATCTCCAAGTTCATCGAGTGTGCCCATGCGCATATGAGAGGCATCCTTCCCCCCTAATGCAACAACCATGTTAGCTTGCTGGGATGCCGCAGAACTAATCCTTTTCAGGTAGAGTCGATATTTCTGTAACACAATTCAAGCAAGTTAAGGCGGACTTTACAAAAAACAACAAACAAAAAGGGAAATCAGATAATTTGAAATCTTTTTATATATAAATAAATTATATGTTTTATAGCAGTAAATTAAAGTCAGGACCAAACTATTTTAAACTCTGCTAAGAGCTCAATGGGTGTTTATTTGTGTGTGTGTGTGGGGGGGGGGGGGGGGGGGGGAGGAGGGGATGGTTAACCTAATTACGCTAGACTCTGGAGGTTAGTTTGAGGTTGACACTCCTTCCCCCTCGGCATTTTGGACAATGATTTTACTAATCTCAGCAAGTCACCTGTACTTTTCTTTTTTCCCAGCCCATAGTGTATCATAAAGAATCAAGGGAATAATACTTAAATTAATCCATTGCGCCTAAGTTGTACAAAAGGGGTCAATTTCACCATCACCTTCAGGTTAATAAAGGATATGATCTTCTTCAAATTAAGTTTTCTTTTTTTAATTCTCGCATCATTCTCTAGGCAGATAGGTTAGGCGGCAAGGTTTCCAAATTAACTGCAAGAAAGATAGGACACATCTGTCTATTTGCAACCTCCTCTATTGTCAAGAACAAATCTAAAATTTACAGTAATAAATTATTTAAGTAGCAATACCTTTTGAGTTTAACTGTAATGTCATAACTCTTGATGATATATAATTTGAATTCCATATTATACCGAGGCAAACTATCTCAAAATGCACAATGAATCACTATGAAGGCACAAATTTCTAAAAGACACTTTAATTAACAGGGGAACAAGGTTAGGTTTGTGCCTGGAGGTGGCTTGCCACATTTTCCCTTGTAAGCCCTTCAACATTCATCAGATCAAGAATCCTTTTAGGAACAGCTTCTGCATTATAAACAATAAATGAGGAATCAAGAGCATCAATCGTGAGAAATCCAGATTTGAAATAAAAAGGACTTGATTATTTGGCACTCACTTTCAAGGCCCAACTGATTAACAGCTGCAACAAACTTCCTGTGAAGCTCTATAGACCAAACAATCCGAGGCTTCTTCTGTGTTGATGGGTCATCAGCATCATATTCGTTCTCTTCACCCTCTTCACCCTCTTCTTCCTCATCCTTTCTTTTTCTATTTATCTTCCCATTCTGATCTGCATTACCAGTCAACACAGGTCCTTGTCCACCTTCACTTCCCTGTTGATCCCCGTCTTGAGAGTTAGCTTTGTCATGCGACTTGGAGTCCACCTTCTTCCTCCGGATTACATGTTGCCATATGTTCCTGAGCTCCTCAATTCGAACAGGTTTTACCAGATAGTCACAAGCACCATGAGTAATCCCCTTCATTACAAGTTTGGGATCACTGTTTGCCGACAACACTGAGGCCATCTCAGAGTCAGTAACTATTTTTGAAATAAGGAAATCATACCATTAAATACCAAAGAATTGATATACCGATCAGTACTGTAAAATATGTTGATACAGAAATTGTCTGATTTTTCAAGCAACTTTCAAAACTTAAGTACTACTAAATTTCAAGAAACAAGGGATAGGAAGAAAGAGAAAATATAAAGGATAAAGTCTATATCAGAGATAGCGGAAGAGCTTCTTGCTTACTGATGACAGGAAGGTCCATTTCAAGTCCAACAAGCTCCAGTAGCTTAAAACCATCCATGTCTGGCATATGCACATCACTGATGATCAAGTCAAATCTATTTCTGTTTTCTCTCAACATGTTCAATGCTGCTCTTGCCAGACTTGTGGTTGTAACTGCAAAAGTAAAAGCCGTGACTTAATAAAGACAATCTCGTCATAAACAGCAACAAAACAAAAAAATAAGAAAAGGGAGAGCAAAATACAGAATTAAAACAAACAAAGATGGCGTTAGCGCTCCCATGAAACAGAAACACGATCTTGGAGACGGGAACTGTCACCCTCAATATTCACTATTCTACGAATACAACAAAAGTTAAAGACACTAAAATACTGATTGAATGAACATAATTTGAACTAGAGATTGAACCGAGTATCAATAAAACAAAAACAAAAATACCCGGTGCATTGAAAATAATTGAACACCCTTTTGCACATATATCACTAGCACTTCAGAATTTTATAGTGTAAATATCATTCAAAAACTCCTTTAAAATACAAAAATTGAACCATCAAACTTAACTGACCGACCATAATTCGTGATAAAATACCAACACAAATGTAAAAAAGTAGATCAATAGGGCCTTCAGTAGTCAATGAAATCATGAAACAGAACACCTAAATTAATCAAGCAAGCAATAATAAGATTCCCAAACCGCGTAAAATCTAACAAACTCCAATTCAGAGTAAGCAAACATAAATTGAATAAAAGCAACAAACAGTAACATGGGAGAATCTAACCCTGATACTGGCACTTCCGTAGCAGGCCATCCAATAGCTTCAAACATGTCGGGTTATCATCAACAGCAAGAACACGCATACCCTTCGGAAAATCATCAATTTCATCCCCATAACTTCCTCTAATTTTCTCAATTGTCATCTTTAGAACCAAAAACAAAGACCCCAAATAAGAAGTTAAGACACGAGCAGAGATCACAGGTCAAAAAATTGGACTTTACGCACTCAATTATAGTCTCTTACAACTTTTTCAAAAAACCCAGAAGGCAAAAGAAAGGGAATAATTTATTAAAGAATTGACTAGGATCAACAGACTCTGTAAAGAGACAGATAAGGACCTGTTGGAACTGAAATTGACAATGATGGTGATGGCCAGAACAGAGTAAATAATAATAGAGACCTTTTGCTAATAAGCCTTGTGGAAGAACTTTTTCTTTGTCTAGGCTTAAGGCTGGAGATATGCATATATATGGAAGTGAAAGGGCATGTTGAAGTGTAACTAACTCCACGGATGGCTATGTAGATCACATGGTCTACGCCATCAGATCACAGCAAAATAACATGGGCAGTCCTTAATCAAACTTACAAACAAAGTAAATCATATTTCAATGATTGTACGGTTGAGATTAATAAGTAGTAATATCCGGTGGCACACAAATTATATAATGTAAATAATTTTTTTATAAAATTCAGAGGTCTAAGTGAAAATATAAAAAAATATATAATTAAAGTTATATGGGGCAAAAAAAAAAATCATGACACAATTACACTAAACTCCGTAAGAGGCTTTATAATATAGATAGAGAATAATTTTATAAATAAAAAGGATAATTCTTCAAACTTTCTTTTACATAAATTATTATTTTTACCCGTAAAAATATCAATTATCTATGTCTATAGATAAGTCCGTTTGATAGAAAACAATACCCCATGATTAAAACTTATTTTGAGGGGTAATAAGGACTTTTGGTGGAATTAGTTGACAAATTATGTCACAAAATCTAAACAGATTCGGTAATAAATTAGGCTTTGAATGTTAATTATTTCCAAATCTCTTTTTATAGAAATCAATTACCGCTCCCATACCCTAAATTGGGAAAGTAGCATATCATTTACAAGTAATTAAATTAATGCTCTTTTTTTTTTTATAAAATAAAACAAAACAAATTCTTTACCATCAAATCCATCGTACACACTATATATTTATACAATTAGACAATGTTTTTAAAATCGGATCGATCATCAACACAAAAAAAATTACCAGGTGAATGAATCACTGGTTCAACCAATGGTCGAAACGTTATTAACCTAATAACGTCATTAATATATAATAAATAATAAATATATTAATTATTATTACATAATATATACAATATTTCTCAAAAATGTAAAATTAATCAATTTATCAAATAGTATTAATTTTTATTTTTTATAATTAATTTAAATTTTAAATTAATGAGATTCATTTAATTTTAAAAATAATAAATTATAGTCTTTTTGAAATAGTTTATAATTTTTTTTAGCAATATTAAACTATTACAATAGAGTGGGTAGAATTTAAATCCATGCACACAAAAAGAATGGGATTTATCATATAAATTAATTATTTTTTTATATAGTAAGCTTGAACCGGTAAAATCAGTGAACTAGTGACCGGTTCAACCGCTGATTCACTAGATTTTACCTTTTTTTTGTCAAAACTGGTTAGATGGGTCAAATCAAACTGAAACACGGACCGATTCTAATTTTTTTTGGTTGAACTGTAGTCTGATCCGATTTTTAAAATATTGCAATTAGGTACATAAAATATATTTTCTACTTGGTGATAGAAGGTCTTTCCAATTATTATACAACTTCATTGTTTTGAATCTGCTCTTAAAAATACCTTTTTCCTAATTTTTATTTTTCTTAGGTTCTCTCTCTAGTACTCATTTCTAATAAAAATAATAATAATGAAAAGAGTCGGTCTATAATAAAATATATATTTTTACTTATATTTTTGTATGATTTTTTCATTTGAGGGTGAAGTTGATCTCACCTTTAATGTAGAAGAAGAATATGTGAAAATATTAATTTGTTAAATTACATTTTAATGGTTCTAAAGGAGACCATTCTATTTAAAATATTGCATTTATTTACTCATAATTTTGATTTAAATCTGTTTTATTTTAAACCTCCAAATATTTCATTTAAGGGTGGCTAAGTTTTGTTTTATAAACTAATTTCTATAGCTATTAAAAATAAAAATAAAAGTTACCTAAAAATGACCCGTGAATTGATTGATTACCTTATTATTATTAATTTATTATTTAGATTACCATTTATTATTTTGATTTTAACATTTTTTGGGGTTTAAGATGCCATCATAAGTCCAATTAATGGCGCAAGGTTAGATTGATTAAAACATTAGCAAGAAAATAGATTTATACTCATAAATATATTCTAAAAGGTAAGAAAATAAAATATATTATTATTCCATAAGCCACATAAATTACAAATATTAGCACATCGAGGAACTACGCCAACTATCATTGCCCTTTTTAATGGTGTGTTCAATTATTGGCTTCAATGTATTGTCAAAGCAAACGACACAACATAACTAGTTGACAACATTTCAGCTGTCATTGTCACTTGATTGACCAGTATAATTACTTTTATTAATATTGAAATTTAGCAAATTACGAAGGTTATTTTAAATTAAAATAAATTATTGTAGTAAAAAAAGCAACTATTTCTGTATTAAATTCCGTATTTTACATTTCTTTTCTTTCTTAAATTAATTTAATTGAATCCGTTTGTAGAGCCTTTACAATGGAAAGAGCATTTTCTACCGTTACTCCTTAATTTTTAACCGTGACGTGTTAATTAAACGTTTCTTACGCTTAAAGTTTGTCCTTATTTTGATTCTTGTTTAATTTTGAAGCTTGATGATTTTTATTTTTGACAATGAGATCTTAAATTGATAAAAATTGAGGCATTTTGATTTTTAGATTTGAAATTCTATTTACGCTCTTAGATTAAGTAATTTTTTTTTGGCTAACACGATATTCTAAAACTAAAATTTGTGGTAAACAAAATTATGTCAAAAAAAAATAGCTAAATAATAAGGACAATATTACATATATAATATTTGGTGACAAAATTAAATATTATATCTATTTCAATCATTAAAAAGTAGGATCTGACATGAATTTTCGTGTCAGACCCTATTTTTTAATAGTTGAAATATATTTTATCACCAATTTTGTATACTTGTACTTTTCTGAACAATAAACCATAACATAGTACCATACCATTCCTAAAAATAAACAAATTAAGAGTAACGATATGGTGACAAAAGATGGCATTACAAAAAAATTGTTATAAAATAATGTGTTAAATTATAATTAGTAGATATTCTACTATATTTGAGTGGGTTCAATGGTTATAACTAATAATTACTATTTATATCATTTTGTATCTTTTTTTTGTAATCATAGTATTATTGATAACCGATGATAGGCATGCACAACAGGCCACCTTGTCCTGGCCTAGGCCCGACAGACTTTGATCGTTGACTAGGTCAAGCTTTGGCTTTTGAGCTTGCAGGCCGTGTCGGGGCTGGGCCGGGCTTCTCAATGAAAATCTAATCTTGTGAGGCATGCAGGGCAGACCAAACCTTGGTCCAGATCATTTTCTGATCTTTAGAGTGATCTATAATTATGTATAAACTTGATAGTGAAGCAATATTTTCTAAAGAAACAAACTACGAGGCAAGTCTCTCCGAGAATACATATAATTTATTAGTTTTTTAAATAGTATATTCTTATATCGTAACTCTTCATTTTGTTTTCCTCTCATTCGCTCATTTTAGGTGTATTAGGAGACAAAGATAGGTATATGGACTATCTTTTTAATATCTTAAACTTAGGGTTGTAAATGGTAACTGAAAAATTCGTATTTATTCGCATTCATATTCGGAAAAAAACGAATATTATTCGCATTCGAAAAAAAAACAGATACATCCGTATTCGGTTTAAAGGTATATGCAAATAAACGGATATAAATACGGATATAGGAGTATTCATATTCGTTTAACATCCGACCGTAAATATATCCGACGAATAGCGGATATTCGGAATTTGATATCCGAATTCAGATCCGTATCCGAATAACTTATATATATATATATATATATATATATATATATATATATATATATATATATATATATATATATATAATAAGCAAAATAATTTTTTTTAAGTGACTTTCCTTTTATAATAATTAATTTTCACTATCATACAAAAATTATTTTTAAGATATGTCATTTCACTTCTAAAAAATAGGAAATAACACTTTTATTATAATATTAATAAATTGATTTAAGTATAGTTAATGGATTTTCAATATTATAAAGTTAAAATATTTAAAATGTATCATTTAACAAGTGTTATAAATATCATTTAACAAATGTTATAATATAACTTTATGATCATTTAACAAATGTTATAAATATCATTTAAATGTTATAATTATAGATTATAAATATTCATACACACTACAATATTACTCCAAACTCATAAAATGGACATCAACTTATTAATGGACATCTAAACTTTAATAAGTAGAGCATTCATTTTAAAATTTAGGATTTCAAAAATAACGCAAACTTGTTTGAATTGTAATTTAGAGTATTTATTATTGAATTTATTAAAAATAAATAAATTAACATTCATTTATTAATGAACTATACTTTAAAATTTATTATTATTTTTCCTTATTCTAGTTACATATGTTGAAGGTTGTTTAATTTGATGATGATGTCTGTTGTGCAAAAATGAATGTGCTTAATTGATTATGTGCTTAGATACTCTGAAAGTGTTTATGTGCTTACATGATTGATTATATGTGTTAATGTGCTTATGTGCTTAATTGATTATGTGCTTAAATACTCTGAAAGTGTTTATGTGCTTACATGATTGATTATATGTGTTAATGTGCTTATGTTCTTACTTGTTTATGTGCACAGCTTGTCTAAAAGTGTTTATGAGGATATTTGACGAAGTGATTATATGTTAATCTAATTATGTACTTACATTGTTGTGGGTGTATGATATATATTACCTATCTTAAATACTGTGATGTGCACACACTTGTATAGCACATATATGATCTTGTTATAAACCATCTGCTGTCCATTAAAGAGAATGAAATTTATCTGGTTAAAATGTTGTAAAGTCCTTTTAAAGATATATGTGTACAAAGGACTTAGATTATAAAGATCAGAAATGTTAGGTTGATCTTTCAATAGAAGTCACTTTGCATAAATGATGTAAGCAGAGCAGCTTAAGAATGAATCATTGTTGTATTTGTATTTCAGAGTCTGTAAAAGTCCTTTCAATATGTATGATATAATAATGTAAGAAAGGACTTAGTTAGAAAAGATCAAATCTGTTAGGTTGATCAGTCTATATGATCGTAGAATGGACTCTACGATTCCAAGCAAAGAAGACTCAACGATTCGGACTCTACGATTCCAAGCAAAGAAGACTCAACGATTCGGCATGTTCGTAGAGTGAAAGGTACGACTCTCAGCCCGGATGACTCTACGATCATCAAAGAGGAACAGACGTGCAAGAAGTATACAGAGTATTCATGCAAAATCAAATAACTGATCAGGCACTAATCATAGAGCCGAACTCTACGATCGTCAAACAGACAGCGGAGCAAGCCTGCAGATAACACTGAGTCAGAGAAGAAGTATACTCTACGATACACACTCTCTAGCAAAATCGTAGAGTAAACTTGCTGAGCAAGTTTTCAAGGACTGGAATATGCACAGATAGAAGAAGTCATTAAGTGGAACAGCATTATGAGGCAATGCAGTATATTGATCTAGATATGGAACAATTGTTGAGTTGAATCAAAGGATGTGCCAACAGACTGCAACTCAACGATTCAAATAAGAAGCACTACAGTCAACGAACTCTACGATTTGATCAGACCCATCGTAGAACGAGATCAGCAGCTTCATGACTTGCACAGGAAGACAAGCTCACAGAACGAAACCAAAGCAAAACACTGCAAGCACAAACTCTGTGACCTGACCAGAACATCAAGGTCACAGAGTAAGAGAAAAGATCATTCTAACTCAACGTTTCACTTGACAGTCATTCATGGGGTTGAGTTCGCAGGATCAAAGTGGACAGTCTATCACTCAACGAATTCATCAAGCAGGACAGAGCTAGTATGCTATCAGAATGACTATATGATGAAAGAAAGAAGAGTATACTCCTCGCCCAGACTAAAGAAAGATTAAGTGCTATCAAGATACAGATACATGTCAGAGACATAGTAGACGTTGTGCTCAAACGACTCTACTCAGGAAAATGGTGAATAAGGTCAGACTAATGGGACATCTCTGAATGCAGCAGAACAGCTGATTCTTAAAGTCAAGAAAAACATTTATTGATGAATCAGTATATTAACTAGCAAAGAATATAATAATCTTTGCTGAACAACTCTGAGAAAGCAACGACTATAAATTCAGAGAAAGCAGAGCTACAGGTTAACATATCAGAACACGTCAGAAAAGCACTGACACAAGCGGCAAGAAAGCCAACATTGAAGATATTGAGGATCTGCACAAGGCCAAATGAAACCAACGGGATTTATCTCAACGGTAAAATATGCTCAGAGATATAAAGGCATACATAACAAACAGAAAAAAGGTTGTTGCAGTTGAAAAATTATACACGAGAGATATGGTAGACAACAACCGATCGTAGAGTGAAACAGAAAATGAATATGCTAAAGGACTCTACGATCCATCAGAACACTAACACTGAATTGAGAGAGACATAGAGATGTATAACTCTATTACAAGAGAAGTGTTCAGAGCTGCTAGGCACATGGAAGAGAGAAGCTTAAACGCCAACTTGATACATACATGGTAGCAACTGAGTACCAAAAGGAAGGAGCATCACAGTCATCTCAGAAGCCCATCTCGAGAAGCTATAAACTGTCTATGACAAGAAGGAACAACTGAGTACCAAAAAGAAGAAGCATCACAGTCATCTCAGGAGTTCATCTCGAGAAGTTATCAAGTACCAAATGAGCTGAAGTGTAAAAGCCTAGCAGCACAATAGGTGATCATGAGCAGTTGCTGAATACAGAAAGAAGAAGAACATCAACGATAAATATCAGCAGCATTCAAAGATTGATCACAAGCAGCTGCTAAGTACCTAAAGATGAAGAAAAACAAATGTTCTACTTAGCAGCACAACCCAACGAACAAACAAATCAAGTCTGCTGGACTTGTTGAGTACCGAAGGGTACAAGAGATTCTAAGTCTGCTGGACTTAGTCTACAGTCCCAAGGCTATTAGCCTTGATGAGGGCAAAAGTGTCCTAGTCTTAATGTGACTAAAAGAGTCAAGTCTGCTGGACTTGATGAGGGCAAGAGTGTCCTAGTCCGGAGGACTAAACCTTAGTGGATTTCCTACTCGTTGTAGTAGAAGAGTGGAGTAGGAGTTATTCAGTCTCCGAACCACTTTAAACTCTCTGGTGTTATTTACTTTCAGTCATTTACATTCTGTCTTATATATATATATATATATATATATATATATGACTGTGAATTGATTTACCTAACAAGTGACTTTCTCCAATAGTCTTAACTCAACGGAGAAGTGTTACAAATCTTTAAGGGGTGTTTTCAAACTAATATTCCGCTGTGCAAACAAATCTTAATTAAGTTTATTAATTGCTATTAAATCTTTGAACTTAATCTTAAAACAAAAAGTTTTCAAGAGATTTATTCAACCCCCCCCCCCCTTCTAGATCACTTGCGTGCCACTGGGAACCAACAACATATAATGTTACAGTATATTTATAATGTATCATTTAATAAGTGTTATAAATATCATTTAACTGTTATAATTATAGATTATAAATATTCATGCACACGATAGTATTACTCCAAATTAACACATAAAATGAACATCTACTTATTAATTGACATCTAAGCATTAATAACTAGAGTTGGTGTGACGCCCCAAATCAAGCTCACACCACCCAATTTAAGTCGTCAAAAGATTACAACAAACTTATTATAATACACTGTACAGTGCCCAATAATACACAATTAAGTCTTCACAATTATTACTATTCTACAATACAGTAAAGACTACTATATCAACTAACTCGGATAACTATTCTATTCCCCTTTCCTCCCCGCTAGTCCTGGCTACGCTCTCATTTCCTTAACAATTGAACAAAAAAGAAAGGGTGAGCTCAAATAGCTCAGTAAGGAATATCAGGACTAAGATAATGAAAAAAATAAATTATTTTTAGCCTTCAATAGTTGAATTCTTAATTGAATATAATAGACAACGAGTTTTAAATCAATAGCTGCAGTTGAGTTGTTAATAGAGTAATATAAACAACAAGGTTTAAATCAACAACAACAATTAAGTTCTTAAACAAAATTCCACTGTAGTGAAATAACCACTATAAAGAGAATCAAATGGTTCATGATGTTTACTAGCTTCTCTTTTTAAGAAAATTATCATCAACTTTTATCATCTGAAACACTACTGGTCATGATCATGTCAAACAACAGTTCTTCTTTTCCCCCGGCCAAAGAGAACATTCATCACGTGTGTAAGACCCCGAATTTTATGAAATACAAAATTTAATTTTTCTTCATATATATTTTTCCTGAAACAGTAGGTGGTTAAATTGATAAGGTTAAAAATTAAGGATATTATGTGCAAATTTTATTATGTCGGACAATATTCGTTTGGTCGGAGAATATTCGTTTTGTCGGGGAATATTCGATTCGTACGACGGCGCCGAAATAACAAAATAATGGTGGACCCCCACAACGACTTATTGTCGAATATAGAAAGCGACATACGTAACCTTTTTAAATAAATATAGTCAACGGTATTATCATCTTGAACTGTTAAAATACCCGATGGTAAAAGAATAGTAGCACACGGTATTGCACAGTAGCACACGGTATTGCACAGTGTTTCATATTATTAAACTGATAAAGTGGTTATTGTACTATATTGACTTTATTGAACCAATAATTGTCACATGCATAATAATTCATATTATTGAGCTGATAATTGTCACAGTAGTATATGCACAATAATTCACATTACTAAATCAATAATTGTCATTACACAGTAACGTGTTATTTTCTTATTTATTTTCAGCATTATTGTTATCTCTTTTATGATATTGATTAAACTGTTGTATTCTATTATTAGTTGATTTTCCTGTTTATCTAACTCGAAAAGCCAACTACACTGCAATTACAACAATTAATCATAGTAATAAATAATTGTGAATTATTGTTGAATAATTGAATTGATAAAGTTATTTGTTTTTATTATGATAAATTATATAAAGTTGTTTGTTTTTATATATAAAGTTAATTGATTTATTTAAAGTTAGTTGTTTTATATATAAAGTAAATTGAATGGTATAGATTAAAAGATGATCTTTAAATGAATGGTTTACATTAAGAAAATCTTAAAAGATAAAATAAGTGGTATGGATTAAACATTATCTTGAAATATACGGTTTGGATTAAATTAGGAAATCTTGGTGATGATAAGATTTTTGCTATAAATAGAGGCCTTAACTTAAGGATTTTTCATAAAAAACTTCCTTGCTTATTATTTCTTTTACTCTCCAAATATTTCTTTGTATAAGTTCTCTTTGAGTGTGCTAAAGTCATCTTGAGTATTTGCAAAGATCTGTAAGTGTACGAGTTCATATCTAGTCACGTGTTAAGGTAAGGGATACCATCTTTTTCATCTTCAATTATTCAAACTTACTATGGTAAGGGATTATCATTATTTGATTCTCGAAAATAATATCGTTTTTTTCTTACTCATAAGATGTGCCATTTATTTTCATGTATTAAATTGTGGGAATAACCTTACGGCGCGGATTACCACCTGTTGGTGAATAACCTTTCGTATTTATTTCCATGTATTAAATTGTGGGAATAACCTTACGGCGCGGATTACCGCCTGTTGGTGAATAACCTTTCGTATTTATTTCCATGTATTAAATTATGGGAATAACCTTACGGCGGGGATTACCGCCTGTTAGTGAATAACCTTTCGTATTCATTCCTTATTAAATTGTGGGAATAACCTGACTACGCGGACTACCGCATGTTTGGTGAATTACTCTTCGTATTCATTTCTTACTTGTCTCTTGTTGGTAAAGTTTCCTGAAATGAATACATATTCTTTAATAGTTTGCGCTTCATCTAATATCATTTCAACTGAACCTTCCTATTTTTCTAAATCTTTCTATTAAACCTTAACTGTTATTCTGAACTGTGGATTTGAAATATCATTCTTGAATTTTAGTCCACATCATGTTGGTAATTTGGACATTATTTGAATCTGCACAAAGAAAAATCATAAACTTTTGATATTTATTGATCATACTGTTTCTTCTGATTCATCATCTATATCACGGTTGTTATTCTAATAATCAAGAACCATGTTGTTGTGAATATCTGTGGCCTGGGGCACAATTGATAGGATAAAGGCGATATAATTATTGTGTCTTTTAGGGCACGTGGTGAATATTCTCTTTGGCCTGGGGCAAAGATGAACTGTTGTTGGTATGATTATGACCAAAGGCTGAAAACTGGTATAATTATTACCGTTGGTGTTATATTTGAATATCTTTGGCTCGTAATGCAAAGATGAACTATTGACTGACATGATTATAATCAAGAACTGGAAATTTATATTATCATGACCAGCGGTGTTTAAGATGATAAAAGTTGATGATGTTTTTCCTAAAAATAGAAGCGAGTGGACATTATAGTCTGCATTATTCTTCTAATAGATTGTCCATTCCGCTGCTATTATTGATACAAAATTTATTGTCTATTATATTCAATTAAGAACTCATCTGTTGAAGGTTAATAATAATTTATTTGTCGTTATCTTAGTCATGATATTTCTTACTGGGCTATTTGAGCTCACCCTTTCTTTTGTTCCATTGTTTTTCAGAAAAAGAGATAGTAGCCGGGTCTAGCAGGGGAATGGAGTGACGGTCCGAGTGATAGCTATTGTAGTCTTCACATGTTGTATATAGTGTGAAAATAATAGTGAAGACTTAGTTGTGTATTATTGAGTTTTGCATTTCTGTTCTATGTACTATTTGTATTAAAGTTTTTGTATTTTATGGCGTCTCAAATTGGGCTATGTAGGCCTAAATTTGGGGGCGTCACAAAAAAGGTGTTCAAGTCCAAGAGTAATGTTCAAGATTCACAGGAAATAAGTTCAACGATAAGGTTTACGGTACAAGAAATTAGTCCAAAATATTCATAGTTCAAATAAATGTCCAAAGTTCAAAAATTCAAGATCTATAAGTTCACAGTTCAAATATGACGATGAAAATTTAATAGGAATATTTTGTCAAAGGGTATTAGATAAAGTACAAACTATTAAGGGAATATTAATGAATTATTACTTCAAGAATTTTCACTGTTTAATAATATTAGAGGTACAAATTGTTAGAGTTGATGCCCTAGAGGCTAATTATTTGATATAATTGCTTAACATTTTTTGATATTATATTGAATAAATGCATTATTTTATTATGATTTCATTCACTGCGTTATATAAATGTTAACATAATAAAAACCCTTAGAATAATGATACGAATTATATAGCTTTAAGTATGTGACTTGAACATAAGATTATATAATTAAAATTAGTATCATTGCTCTTAAATGTCCCTAGTCGAGTATCATTCTTAATGGGACAACCAACTCACGTTTCATACTTTAATCTGCACCGTTCGTTGACTAACATGCGTTTCACGCCTACACGCGTTACACATATACGCACGTTACACACTTACACGTGTTACACACTTACATATTATTTTATTGATTTAATATTTCAATTATTGAACATACAGTATTTTTTAAACAATAAATCTGTTTGACTGTTTAATACCCGTGACTACTACCGTAACAATTATTGGCCCAATAATGCAAGATGATGTGCATTATGACAATTATTGATTCAATAATATGAAACACTGTGCAATTAATAATGTAAAATAGTGTGTAATGACAATTATTGATTCAATAATATAAAATACTGTGTAATGATAATTATTGATTCAATAATATAAAATACTGTGTAATAAAAATTATTGATGACATATTGTGCAATAGCCACTTTATCAATTCAATAATTTAAACATTGTGTAATATCGCGTGCTGCTGTAAAATACCATATGCTACTATACTTTTATCACTGGATATTTTAATAGTTAAAAGTGATAATATCGTTGACCATTTTTATTTAAAAAGGCTACTGATATTGTTTTCTACATACGACAATATTTCGTTGTAGGGTCTACCCATAACTGAATATTTCGACGCCGTCGTACGAATATTCTTCGACAGAACGAATATTTCCTGACAGAACGAATATTTTCTGACCAATTGTATATTGTCCGACATAAAAATTTTGCACGTAACATCATTAACTTTAATTTTTATTAATTTAACACCTTACTGTTAAGTATAAAATTATGAGAAATTTTTTAAATCTATGTATTAAAATTCGGGGTCTTATAGTTGGTTTAAAATAAAAACATTAATAACTAGAAAATTCATTTTGAATTTAGAATTTCATAAATAATGAAAACTTATTTGAATTGTAATTTAGAGCATTGATTATTATATTTATTAAAAATAAATAAATTAACATTCATTTATTAATATGTATGATTTAAATTTTAAATTGTGATTGGTTATGAGTAATTATTCAATTTTTTCTTTATTTTTTATAAATAATTTGAATGAATTTTATATTAGGTAATTCATAAACAAATTCGGATATTCGAATATTCGAATAATCTGTTTATTCGAATAAAATAAATGAAAACGGATATTATCCGTATTCGAATATTATTTTGAATATCAGATACGAATACGGATAACGAATTAATTTTTCGAATACGAATACGGATACGAATGTATTCGGATTCGTTTATATCCGTTTACACCCTTACTTAAACGTATAACTGAGTAAGTGGATAACTATTTTATTATTGGCTAAATGTGAACAAATATTTCTGAGACAAAAGTAATATTTACAATAATAACATATTAATTAAAGATCATTTTATAACAACACGCTGCAGGCCAGGCCAACCAGGCTTTTTTTCATGCTGGGTCAGGCCGAGTTTTTTTTCAGGCCAGGGCGGGCTTTAGTGTTCAAACAACAACCTTTGTGAAGCCTGAAGGCCGGACCTTGACTAGATCGGATTTTGATCAGGTCGGGCTCAGGTCGGCCTGCAGACTTTTTGTGCATGTCTAGTCGATGAAGTCTTAGTTTAGTAGTTAAGATTGAGATAACTTGATATTTATGATTCAAATTTGATTCTCATTTAGGTAAGTCTATTTTTATATTTTGTCAACTTTTACATTTTTATGTGAAATATGAGATAGGTGAGTTTATTTTTACCTTTACCTTTTATGTGAAGTATGTTTTATCTTTTATGTGAGATTTTGAGACTTGTTTGTGAATTTAATTTTATGTAAAGTGTATTTTTTTTTAATGTTAGGTTTTGAGGCTTGTTTGTGAATTTATTTATTTTTTTGTTAGAAAATTTAATTTGATTGTCTTTGATATTTATAATAGTGAATGACGTATGTAATTGTAATAGTATATTATACTTTTTAAGAAGTGAGACTTCAAAAAGAAAAAAAGTAATATTATTGATAAATTAAAAAGAATTAGAAGTTAAATGAGACCCGGACTTTGGGACGTTTATGGCTGAGTGGAGTGGAGTATTTCACGGTTGATAAAGTACAACATAATAGGTCCTACATTCGACTCCCACAAAAAGAAAAAAATATTTCATGATAACAAGGCATGATGATGTGATAGCTCAGAACTATTTATAAATTATTATTTTAATATGTATAATAAAAAAATTTATTATATATATTAAAATTATAGCAAATTAATAGTCTGAAATACCATATAACAATATCCAAAATTATTGAATAACTACTTCACAAAAACACAACTTATTATCGGTCGCAGGTTGGGTCCGCAAACTCCAAATTGAATGTTAGTGACTTGAGTTTGGACGCAGAAGATCATATGGGGTATGCATGATCGATCAAGCTGCGGAGGAGTTGTACTTGATCAACTTCTTCCTCTCCGTTCTGGCGAAATAAAATTGAAGTTGAACTTAATGGAAATAGTTCTACTTACTATACGTGTGGTTACACTGATGAAAATATAAGTAACACAAATTATTTAAATAAACTTTAGTTTTTAGTGGTTGTCAAAATGAACAAGTAAATTATACTATTAATAATTTGATCAACCGCTGGAACAAATTTTTATTTAATTGTATTACATCATTAACTAACTTTAGTTAGAATAATAATGCATCTAGAGTTTATAAATGATAAATACGTTTCTCATTTTACCAATTAGTACATTTTAATTTATAATATATTTACTTCATTTTAACTTTATTTTTTAATACAATTTTAAATTCTAAAGTTGATATAAATTTTATTTACTTTAAATGAATGCAATTACTAATATTGTATGTAATTTAATTAAAAAATATTACGCCTATATTATGAAACATAAATAAGTACAAATACTTTAATGTAATGCCCTTTGGGTCCACCCTTGGAAGCACCAAACTCCTTATCCAGTCGTGCTACCCAATGTTATTAAATTCGGATGGACCGTCAATTCGACCGATAAATATTGAAATTGGTAAATATTTTGGTCTGATTCAAGCAAAAAAATTAGTTTTGGTTAAAATTTGATGACCCAACGGTTGAACTGATCTTCTCAGTAACCTGGTAATCGGATCATTAGTTCCCTACCTTTTTAATTATTTAATTTTTTTTAGTTTTTAATTTAAGCCTTTGAATTTGATTGAATGTATCATTGATTGAGTTTTGAGTTATGATCATGATTTAATATCTTTCTTTTCATATAGATTTTGTGACGCCCCCAAATCTAGGCCCACACAGCCCAAACTTGAGTCGTCAAAAGACTAGAACAAAATTATTACAACAAAGCACAACGTACAACAATACAGTGTATAATAATACACAACTAAGTCTTCACTATTATTGCCACACTATTTTACAACACGTGAAGACTAGGATAGCTATTCCTCGGACTCTCACTCCATCCCCCGGGTAGACCCCGTTACGTTCTCATCTCCTGTTGAAAAACAATGGAACGAAAAGAAAGGGTGAGCTCAAATAGCCCAGTAAGAAATATCATGACTAAGATAATGACGAATAAATTATCATTAGCCTTCAACAGTTGAGTTCTTGATAGAATACAATAGACTACAAGGTTTATATCAAAAACTGTAGTTAAATTCTTAAACAACGTTCAGATCAATAATAGCAGCGGAATGAGCAATCTATTAGAAGAATAATGCAGACTATAATGTCCACTCGCTTCTCTTTTTTGTAAAAATATCATCAACTTTTATCATCTGAAATACCATTAGTCATGATAATAAAAATTCACAGTTCCTGATCATAATCATGCAGATCAACAGTTCATATTTGCACTACGGGCCAAAGACATTTAATATAACACCAACGGTCATGATTATACCAGATTCAGCCTTTGGTAATAATCATACCAATCAACAGTTCATCTTTGCACTACGGGCCAAAGATATTCAATAAAGCACCAACGGTCATGATTATACCAGATTCAGCCTTTGGTCATAATCATACCAACCAACAGTTCATCTTTGCACTACGGGCCAAAGAGAACATTCACCACGTGCCATAAAAGACACCGAACAGATGTATCGCCTTTAACCTAGTATATCGCCTTTAACCTATCATCTGTTCAACAATTATATCACATCTGTGCCCCCGGCCACAGATATTCACAACAGCTTGATTCTTGATGATTAATACAAATAACAGTGATACAAATGATGAACAGAAGAACAGGATAAACAATAAGTATCAGAAGTTTACTTTGTGCAGATTCAAATAATGTCCAAATTGCCAACATGATGTGGAGTGAAATTTAAAAATGATATTCAAGATCCACAGTTCAGAATAACGGTTATAGTTCAATAGAAAGGTTCACGTAAATAGGAAGGTTCAGTTGAAATAATGAAGTTCAACTATTATGGAACATATAATATTTTCAGGAATTATAGAAGCAATAGTTCCATAATAAGTTTCGATTTAGGAGTATGAAAGAAAATAATATCCCTTACCGTAGCAGGTTTGATTAACAAACGGTGAAGGAAATTAATATCCCTTACCATAGTAAGTTTGAATAATGGAAGATGAAAAAGATGGTATCCCTTATGAGTATAAAGGAAAATGATATCACTTACGAATATGGAATAAAAGTGTCATGTGATAATTCGTGTAGACAAATTATTTCCACACGAGACAAATAAAAAGGGTTATTCACCAACAGGCGATAATCCGCACCGTAAGGTTATTCCCATCAATTTGAATACGAATAGTTATTCACCAAACAGGCGATAATCCGCGCCGTAAGGTTATTCCCATCAATTTGAATACGAAGAGTTATTCACCAAACAGGCGATAATCCGCACCGTAAGGTTATTCTCAAAGATTAATAAGGAATGAATACAAAAGGTTATTCACCAACAGGCGGTAAACCGCGCCGTAAGGTTATTCCCGCAATTTAATACATGGAAATAAATGGCACAAGAAAGAAACGATATTATTTTCGAGAATCAAAGAGTGATAATCCCTTCCAGTAAGAAAGAAATAATATCCATTTATGATGATGAAAAGAATGATACTCCTTACCGTAGTAAATTTAAGAGTGTGAAAAGAATGATATTCCTTACCACAGTAAATTTAAGAGTTTGAAATGAATGGTATTCCTTACCTTAACACGTGACTGGATATTGATTTAAATGAGGTTGATCAACCTATATTTTTATAATAAAATTAGTAATTTCCACATATAAATTTCAAAGTGTATGATAACTCGTATAATATGAATTATCAAAATTATATATATTTAACATAATTTTTGTAGTATAATATAACTACTTTTAAATAGTTTTAAAAATAATATTCCAAAATAAATCTTCCAAAGAAAGCTTTTAAAAATGAATCTTCTTAAAGAAGAGTCTTCTAAAGGAAGATTTGTGAATACCGTGAAAAATAGGAATTTATAAAATTACTACTCTTTAATAAAAGACTTACTTGAAAAATTCCTGCACTCCTTTTGGCTTTCAAACTCTCAAAATAACCTTACTATTCTCAGAGAAAACTCATAAAATTCTTATAGAAAATTTTTATGTTTTAGGTGTGATTTTTCTATTTAGCTGAACAAGCTATTTATAGGAGAAAATAAGGCACTATGCGTGGTAGGTGAACAGAAAAAATTCAGCAGAGGCTGCTGCGCAGCCTCCACCAACCCATTCCCAGCAAACACATTTCTCACATTTCGTGTGGGCCCCACAGTGGGTCCCACATGTTTCTTACTATTCACTTACTATTCACGTTACTATTCACGTCACTATTCACGTTACTATTTCAAATAGTAAAATTAATTATTTTATTTTATTTTTTTTATTTTTTTATTTTTTTATTTATTCTTCCTGTGAGTCCAACATATAAAATAATGTTACCATAATAATGTAAGAAACACGTTACATATTTTTATTAATTTAATAATATAAATTACAGTATATTTGCTACTGTGACAATTATTAGATTCAATAATTTTAAACTACAGTGCACCAACAATTATTGACTCGATGATATGAAATACAGTGTAATGACAATTATTGAATCAATAATGCAAAATACTGTGTAGCAACAATAATTGAATTGATAATATAAAATATTATGCAGTGACAATTATTGATGAAATGATGCGTAACAGTTACGGTGTCAATAATATGAGACACTGTGCAATACCGTGTGCTACTGTAGAATACCGTGTGCCACAATAAAATACCATAAATTACCGTATGCTACTATTATTTTATCACCGGTATTTTAACAGTTAACACCGTTGACTATTTTTATTTAAAAAGGTTACTTCTGTCGTTTTCTATATCCGACAATTATTCCGTTGTGGGCTCCACCAATAATTAGTTATTTCGGCGCCGTCGTACGGCCCGAATATTCCCCGACAAAACGAATATTCCCCGACAAAAAGAATATTGTCCGACAAAATAAAATTTAAACATAACATCCTTAACTTTCAATTTTGTCAATTTAACCATTTACTGTTTTAGGAAAAATATATATGAAGAAAAATTAAATTTTGTATTTCATAAATTCGGGGTCTTACAGATTTAATATTAGGTACAAAAGTTAACAGCAGCAATTGTTAAACTACATATCAAAGAGTACAGCCAGGGACTTGTATCCAAAAGTGTCAATTCATAATTATTGGGAACTACAACAGGCGTAAAAGCAAAACTAAGCGACTGCCAAAACAAACTGAAATCATCCTATATTGGTAGATTTTCATGAACAGAAGAGATAATTTACATCAAGTCAGATCAAGTCCAGTGATAAGCCCTACGGAATAATTCACATGGCCAAATGAGCCATAAAGATAATTGCAGGAGTTGTCTTTTACCTCAAAAATCTGCAACTGAGCAGAACATGGATCAAACAGGATATTTATAATTCATACTAGCTTGCAAACTGAAGAAAAAATATAGGGAGTCAAAGAAGCCTGGTGGCCGGACACAGGGTGATGCAGGAACCAAGAAGCCGTAATTTGTCCATGCAAGCACATCTAGCTAGTGCCCAGCAATATATGTGTATTACGTTCCAAAAGAAGGGGAAAAAATATCATCTTTTTCCGAATCTCAAGCACTTGTTGTGCTTTGGTTCTGATAAACTTGGGGTTGAAGTCAGTCGTTGTTTGCTACGCTTTGAGAAGGAGAGTTTCTCCATTGCATTTACAAACTTGCGCAAGTGCTTTATGTACTCTGGATAAGTTTCAAGGTTGCAATGCCCTCCACCCTGTACCCATAGTGGATCGTATTTTTCCTGGGCAAGTTCCCATAGTCTCTTACCATGGGACAAGTCAACAGTGTCATCGTTTGTTCCCTGCAAATGCAATATCAATTTATCTGCGGGTTGGGCATGACCTAAGAGCAAAACAATATTTTCTCGAGTATATAGAGTTTCATAATGGAGCATTATATTAGTGAAATGGAAAGGTAGGATGTCTTTCAGCAGAGAGCAATTCTACTTTTATTTGACAAAAACAATACTTGAAAAACTACAAAATGACCACTACAATCAATTACTAGCCAACAAGATAAGCAAGTAGAGTATCACCAAACATTTTGGCTTAGGAGTCATAATTTTCCTTTTTAACTTGAATTTACATAACCAAGGTATTGCTTACATTATTTATAATATAAATCCATTGTCTGCAATTCTGTTACGAGCTTCTGATGGAATTGGAATTTTTAATGGCCCTTACTCTAAACAATAGTTGAACGACCCTGCATGAATTAATTTACAAAATAAACTGATCTAGAGGATATCCTAGTTCTCTCAGAAACGAAAACCTTTTTGGACATCATCAATTATCCAAAGGCCTTTATCAGTCTTAACCTAAACTATAGCAGAAGTATTAGATCATGGATTAAGATAAGTCAACCTTATAAGCATCGATATGGCGGGCAAAATATGAATTACGTGTCTGTGCGAGTTGTTGTGTATATGGAATTTGAGGTTCATGATTTATTGCCAGATTGGATTTCCAAACTGACCCGCCATGCTCTTTCTAGCTCAAGCTACTGTGGTCAAATTAAGCTTAAGTAATCATATTCCTATTTTAAAACACTTCAAAGGAGCCAGCTGAAGGTTGTATCATGTAATGCCAAAATAAATATTAGGAAAAGATTGGTTCCTCTAAGCTTTAACTACAGGGCAGCACGAGTTGCAGGCTTCACTTATTTCAGGTATGAACATTGGTCAAACTTCATAACCTGATTTTGAGGACTTCAAATTGCAAGATATTTAGTGTCAAACTCAGTTCCAAAGAGACTAAAGTCCAATTGACACTATCTAAGCCCTTGTGGCCTTATTTATAGCCTCGGTTGAGGCATTATCTTTTGTAGCCTATACGGCCTTCTTTCCATGTATATTTTGAGGTTAAATTCTGTCCCCCTCTACCCACTATGCTAATAATAAGTAAAAATTATATTAAATAAAAGCTACAGTTCCAATGAAACACACCAGATATGCTAGAAAGATGGAAAAAGAAATGCAGCTTTCTAGTAGCATATAAGAAAGCAAGTAAAGAAAGAAATATATCACACTCAACAAAGTATACACTTAAAAGCAAGCCCAAAACAATTTGTAGATTTGTATTGCATATGCTATTTTACGATTTCACAAAAGAGCATATGCACGGTACAAAGAATGGTGGACGAATATGATAACAAAATGTACTTGAGAATGAAAGAAAGACTTTTTCTTACATGTATTACTAGAACTGGGCATGTAACATTTCTTATCTTGTCGATATTCTGAAAATATTAAACGGAGCCTCCTCAATACAAAACCAAGTATGTTGAACACGGACTAGAAGAGGTCGGAATAAGAACACCAAACTTACTTTAAATATGTCAAACTAGAGTGTCAACTTGACATTATAAAGAACGTGTATTCCTGAGAGGATGGCGCTATGAAGAACAACACCTCTCAAACTGTCCAAACGAGAAGCCAAGTGTAGTGTGGGCCCACTTCCAACAGATTGGCCATACAAAATCACATCTTCTTGGTTGATCCCGTATTCACTCTTCAAACAATTGAACACAGCTTCTATGTCATAGTATGTGTTAAATTCAGATGGCTAACAAAATTCAAGCTTTATAAGCTACAATTTCACAATGAAAACAGAAACTTCAATGAGATAATCATTTCATTTTCCTTACCTTACCAGAAGATGCTCCATATCCTGAATAATCATAGCTGCAACAGAACAAAATAGATTGTGTAAAGGCAAGTTTGTTACTTGCTAGCTATAAGTTCAGTATATCTTCATCTTAAAGAGTCTCTGATTGTTAAGTTTTGTCAGTTATTGTAAAACGTGTTACCCAGTTAAAAACTACAACTTAAGAAAATGATATCTACATATCAAATTTTCTCTAACAACATTCAACTAAAGTGAATACACACACAAACCATACAATTCATTCTACAAAGGTAATAGCTGCAATAAACAAGAAATCCATAGAACAGAATGAACAAACCAACAAAAAATCAAACAACCCCATCATAATCAGATATAATTGATTACATTAAGAGACCTGACAAACAACCCATTTCAATATGATCAAAATTACATCAAGAGAGACTCAACAAACAGAAAAATCAAACACAAAGATTAGAAAAAATCAGCCAAACAACAAAAACCCGTTTCAATATTATCAGAATCAAACAACCCCATCATAATCAGATATAATTGATACCAACAAACAGAAATTAACCCCACACTAGAAATATCATCGAAGCAAAAACAACCCATGAATACCCAATTTCCAGAATAACATTCAGAAAAGTATACATCCAAAGACATTTATTGCAAACAAAAAGGCCCAAATAAGAACACCTTCAGCCACCCATTTCTTTATCATTAACAAAAATTACATAAGTATTAAAATACCTCATAATGTTGACACGGAGGTGAGCTCTGAGCTCAATAAAGAGGTCCTGCATTTGACCCAAATCAGCAGCGTTGCCATGAGAATACAAAAGGGTGAACCTCCCAACAGGGTGTTTCCAAAAGGTGGCTACAACCTTGTTGCCGCCCTTTGTTTCAAGCAAATGAACGTCGACGTTTTGTCAGAGGAGAGGCAACTGAACAAAAACTTCCCTGTTCCATCATCTCTCTGAACGTCATATGTTGGTGGGTCTGGGGGAAAAATGCAAATCTTGCAGCAACATTTGATGTTACATTGCCCATTTAACACAAACCCACAAAACAAAACTCAATCCCTTTATTTTTGGGACAAAATATGAAAGAAAAGAACATTGAGGATCAGATTTTCTCGGGGTTTCTGGTTCTGGGATATTTTTCTGAGAAAAAATTTTGTGGGATTTTTAAAGAATATTTTTTTAACGATTATTGACTTCGATCTAAAAAATTAACATAAATTCTTTTAACTAAAATGAATACAACGAATTTTTTTTTTTAAAAAATTAATCATCTTAATTTTTATTATTTTATAATTATTAATAAATTATCTCAAAATCTTAAATTCAAAAGTGAATGATCGCATAATTTGGAGCGGAGTAATATTTATCCAGTTTGTTTGTTTAATTTGGGAGACGAGGAAAAGGGTGATCAGGTCATAGGCTTTTGGATGAAAGAGAATAGATCCGATCTAGGATGAGCGAGCTCAACAATGCATTTGTATTTTGTTGGTATGATCATTAATGAACTGTACTTAACTGCGTTCTTGTTAATGTATGGGAGATCTAAAAAGTCAAGTTTGCCCTTTATTAGGCATTTATTATACCTTATATATAAAAATTATACCTCATATTGTATAATCATTTGAGTTAATTTATTAATTAAAATAAATTAATTTGAATAGTCATAAATTAATTTGAACGGTAAATATTATGTTTATATAGTAATTAATAATTATTATTATTATTTTTTAATTATAAAAAAAGAATATATAAAATTTATTCCCTCTATTTCAATATATTACGGTATCTAGGATTAAAAGTTATGTTCGTACCTATGACATTCTTAATTTCTCTTATCTTTTCTAAATACATTTATTTTCATAAAAATATTATTATTTTTTTTCATCTCTCTTATTTAACGTTTTTCAATAAAAAAAGAAGAAGAAGAGAGTAAATATGAAATTTGAGACTTATATTAATTATGAAATAATGACATTCTTAATATATGTGTTTTATATTATAAAGACTAATAAATTGAAATGGAGGGAGTATATGTTGATTTAAATTATTTTCAACATTATATGTATATTAAATATATGTCAATAAAAAATTATCAAATATTTATAAAAAAATAATATAAACTAATTTGTGCATCGCACGATAGCAAACCAATATTTTATAAATATAGAAAATTGCTTCTTGGGAAATATTTATACAATTTTAATGCTCTCGTATAAATGAGACATTATATGCTGAAGGAATAATCTTTTCCAAAAAACTATTGATGAGTTCTTGAATTTTTGTATTCGTTTCATAAAATGAGTTTAATTTGATTTTTTCTAAATTAATTTGTAAAATTTTAAATTTTAAAATTGTTATTAATTTATTTAATTTTGATTAATACATTAATAAACATTTAAAATTACTTACAAATATTACTAAGTACAGTATTATAATTTACATCACAATTTAAATATTGTAACATTAATTAAAATTGAACTTAAATAATATATTTTTTCGTAAAACAGATAAAATATAATACAAAGGAAAATGATGAAAAGGGTAGTTTTGATTAATGCAGCAGTTGTAGTAGAACTCCGACAATAAGTACCATCAGGGCATGAAGATGGAGTGGAGGATTATTTTTAGAATATGTTTACGTGTGCAAATTTTATTTAAATTATTTTAAAATAAAGTTTGATACAAAAATTTATGTTAGATTTTATTTTTTAATAGTGTAGATGGAATTGAGTAATTATTCAATGATCTCGGAACACTTGTCACATAGTGTCCCACACTAGGGGTGTTGAAAAAATTCGATTTTTTCAATTTTTTTACCTAACTGGTCGGTACCGATTTTTTATACTTTTCGGTACAGGTAGCGGTGTAGACATTTTTGAATTTCGGTAAAAATCGATATACCAAAAGAACTAAATTAAATAATATAATAATAAATTTGTATTAATAATTAGGCCTAAATATAAATTAGTACCTTGAACTTTTAACGTTTTTCCACTTTGGGGATTGAACTCTTAATTTTTTCAATTAAGTGATTAAACTTTTAATTTTTTCCACTTTGGGGACTGACTTATCTGTTTTTTCAATTAGGGGATTGAACTTTTAATTTTTTCTACTTTGGGGATTGTCTTCTCAATTTTTTTTAATAATAATAGTAGTAATAACAATAATAGTAATAATAATAATAATAATAATAATAGTAATAATAATAATAATAGTAATAACGATAATAGTAATAATAATAATAATAATAATAATAATAATAATAATAGTAGTAGTAGTAGTAGTAATAATAATAATAATAATAACAATAATAATTATGATAATAGTAATAATAAAAAAAAAGTTAATAATAATAGTAATAGTAATAGTAATAGTAATAATAATAATAATTATTATTATAATACTAATAATAATAATAGTAATAATAATAATAATAATAATAATAATAATAACAATACTACTACTACTACTAATAATAATAAAAACAATAATAATTATAATAATAGTAATAATAATTACAATAATAATATTAATAATAATATTAATAATGATAATAATAAAAATATTAATAGTAATAGTAATAATAACAATAATAATAATAATAATTATTATTATTATTATTACTATTATTTATATTACTATATTATTATTATTATTATTATTATTATTATTATTATTATTAAAAAAAATTGAGAAGTCAATCCCCAAAGTGGAAAAAATTAAAAGTTCAATCCCCTAATTGAAAAAACAGATAGGTCAATCCCCAAAGTGGAAAAAATTAAAAGTTTAATCACTCAATTGAAAAAATTGAGAGTTCAATCCCCAAAGTGGAAAAACGTTAAAAGTTCAGGGTACTAATTTATATTTAGGCCTAATAATTATAATATATATAACAATTATATATATTATTATAATTTATAAATAAATTAATATATAATTATTATTTATAAATTATAATTATATATATTACCAATCGGTATAAGCCAAAAATTGAACAAAAAAAATCAAACCGATACCAAAACCGATTTAGCGATAATTTGAGTTCGGTACCGAATTAATTTTTTTGGTACCGGTTCAATTTTTTATCGATGAACACTCTTATCCCATACCACTCATGGTACTATGTGAACACTTAAAATAAAATGACTCATTTTAAATGTTCACAAATATTATATAAGTGATATGAGGTATTACGGATAAGTACCCCACGAGCATTTAACAATTTTTCGATGGAGTTTGTGTTTGTTTTTATAACACTTAGGGAGGATGGGCAAAATTTTAAGAGAAAAAGAGAGAAGATGGGATGATGGACGTATGATTTGGTCAAAGGCTACCATAGAGAATTTTACAGATTGAGGAGAGAGTGAATGTTAGAGGTCAGACATGCATTCATTAATTGGCATTCTTCTTTCGGGTATGTGGTTTACATAACGTTGACCGAGCCAAAGGGCTTGGGCCAGTGATAGTACTTAAGGGTGGACAACAAATCGAAAAAAATTAAAAAATTAATTAAACTAAATTGAACCGTTAAAAATTCAAATAAAAAATTATAAAATTGAAAAATCGAACATTATAAAATTGAAAAACCGAGACCAATTCGATCGATTTCGGTTTGACTTCTCAAAAAACTGAAACCGATCGAACAATTTAAAATTATAACATAATTTATATACTTTTCTAATAAATATTTATTTTAGTTATGAAACTTAAGATTTTATAAATTTAATTTAGTTATGACAATTAGTTACACAATTACATTACATGTATATACACATTTGATTTTAAATTAAATTTAAATATAATATTTTAAACTTAACCACGTATGCTTAAGTTTTAATAACCAACTATTCTCTTATGCTTAAGTTTTAATAACCGACTAAACTGATTAAACCGACCGATTTAACCGATAACCGAATAAATCGATAACCGATTACGGAGTAAAAATATGGACGATTTTAATTTTTAATTTTTTATAATCGACTTAAATGGTTTGATTATTTTTTTATCGACTAAACCGATCGTTGTACACCCCTAATAGTACTTATGAAGTTGGGGATCAAATCTGCACATAATATTTATCTTCATAAAACGTTGACCGTTATTATTTATGGGTTTTCTTACCTTGTGCCCTTAGGGCACATGCTAAATACCAAGTTCAAGACGAAAATATTATTTTTTTATACATTTGTATCAAGAGCAATTAATGAAAAAATTGAAGGACAAAATTACCCTTCAAGACGCTTAGGAACTTGGGAGCCTAGGCGCAATTCTCCTTTATAATTTGGGCGCCTTGACCCTCTTCAGTCACACCATAATTACCAAAATGTCGTCCATTGAGATTTTTCTGTAAAATCAATAATTAAAATATATATAATTAATATAAATTAACTAAAATATAATTAAAACACATAAAATTAATATTAACAATATTTTCTATAATAATAATAACATATAAATTAACATAAAACATTTTAGTTAATTTTTAGGTGTTTTTGAAAATAAGGTCAGAAGCGGCTATTGAATTGTTTTTTAACACAGTGGTATTGTACGTAATACACCCATGTACAAATGTTGATGCGTTTGAACACAGGGATGCTTTGGACTTCGTTACCTCATTTCTCCATGACTCATTCTTTTCCTCGATAGACTTTACTTTTGTCAGCTCTTTATAACGAAAAAGGATTAAATCAAATTAAAAATACTCAGTTGATTTTTAGGTGTTTTAGTGTTATGTTTATTAATTATGTTTTGTATTAAATTAAATGTTTTATGTTAATTTACATGTTTTTATTATTATTATTATTATTATTATTGTGAAAAATATTGTTAATATTAATTTTATGTGTTTTAATTGTATTTTAGTTAATTTATATTAATTATATATATTTTTTAATTATTGATTTTACAAAAAATCTGAATGACATTTTGATAATTATGGTACGATTGAAGAGGGCCTAAGTGCCCAAATTATAAAGAAAAATGACGCCTGGGTGCCTAAGTCCCTAAGTGCCTAGGCGCCCAAATTATAAAGAAGAATGGCGCCTAGGCGCCCAAACTCCTAAGCGCTTTGAAGGGTAATTTTGTTCTTTAATTTTCTCATTAATTGCTCCTTATACAAATATATAAATAAATAATATATCAGTCTTAAACTTGGTACTTAGCCTAAGGGCACATGTTAAGAAAATCCATTATTTATTAACCCATTTTGATTTTGGCACTACTTCTCCACTTTGCTTTTGCTATTCCCAATACCCGAATTAACACTTGCTTCTTGTTAATTTTCCTTAAAGAGCTATTAATATTTTATAATAATAAAATTATGATAATAAATATTGTGTTTTTTATGTCACTATTATTATTAAAAGATGAACTCATTTTATAAAACAACAAATTACTTTAGTAAATAGTAAGACTTTTTCTTTTGGAATGAATTATCAATTATCAAACAGTCTTAAAAACTAAAATATGAAAGGAATATTAATTGCTAATTGCTGAACTTTACCAAAATTAAAGGCATGAAATTGGTTCAGTTGAAGCCTACTCCACCTAAATACTAGACAATAACACCAGTAACGATAAGAGGCTAGACAAAAACTTTCCTTAAAGTGTAATAATAATAATAATAATAATTCTTAGAATTATGGTGGATAAATTATGTTTATTTATTATTTTATCCTACTTATTAATAAAATTGACAAAAAATTTCCGTAAAACGCAATAATAATAATAATAATAATAATAATAAATATTTCTTATAATTATGGCAGGTAAATTATATATATTTATTCTTTCATTCTAGTTATTAAAAAAATATTTTAATAAAAATATTTTAATTGATGAATATTCCTCCAACAATAAAGCTAGACACTTGCGTACCTTCTTGCCAAAGATGGATCCGTTTCGAACACGAATAAACCTCATATAAATTTTAAGTATTCCACGGTTAACAATGTGATTGAATTTTACTTTAAGTGATTTTTAAAATACTATATTTTCCCCCGTATAAAAAGAATTTTATTTCTTATGCAATTTTTTTGGGAGAAAAAAATCAACAATTTTCTACTTGGTGTATACAAAATATAGTTATACTGTCCTTTTCCTTGACCAATGTATTAATTAAATAATCTCACTTATATGAGGAATATTAATTAATAATCACTCTGTTATAAAAATATAGATATATTTCTATATTAGGATTATAAAGTGACATAATTTTTCTAATTTGTCATTACCTTTTATTATCATTTTCAACATCAAACGGTCACAGTTGAATTTCAACATCATTTAACAAATATATTTCAAATTTTGGAAAAGAGAGAGCAGTAATATTCCCTCTGTCCTATCCTCTGTCCTATATTAAGCGCTCACTTTTTAATGACACACAAATTAAGGTAATAAATTTATTCCTAATATACCCTAATTAAATTAATATCACCAGCAACTCCAACTCATTCTCTTTCATTCAATATACAAGTATATTTCAATTTTCAATACTTTAGTTGCTTTTATTTGCATAATTAACATTTAGTCAACTTTTTATTTTTTCAAGTTGGCTAAGTTGTTAATCGTTTCACTTTTTCATAAATTAATTAGATGCATCTAAAAATTATAAAAGATACACTTGAAAAAAAAATGAACAAAAATAATACAAATTTAGAAATGATACAATTAATTTGGGACTTATAAAAAAGGAAAAGTAGGCTTTTAATTTGGAAGAGAAGGGTTGGAGTAATAACTACGATGGAATATGGATAAGAGGCTGCTGATCAATCTACCTAATGAGATGCAGATTTAATTTACTTTAATCATTTATCTAAACTTTTGGAGGAAGTCTAGGTAACGGATCATCACTTGCATGTTGTTCACCTTTTTAATACGCTTAACAAACTAGATATCCCCCGAAGAAGAATTAAAGAGAAAGTTGTAAACCAACTGAGAAAGGACTGGACTATCTCTAGAAACTTGGCAGATAGTTTAGTTTTTATTTTTTAAAATCAATTTTACAAAAAATAATGATCAACCAAAATAACTACTTGGCTATTGTAATTATGAGCGATTTTTCCAATGCATGTATCTTTATTTATTGTTTATACCTAACCTAAATGCCAAATCAAAGATAAATACGTAGGCTGCTGTTTCAGATTCAGGTAGGATAGGAGGGGGGTTTCACTTTTCTGTATCATCATGCACAACCAGCCTATTGACTAAATCTAGTACGTGGTTGTTGCATTATCACATACCACTCGGTCAGAAATGGGTACAAAGATAAACTTGTGGCTCATAAAGTCAACTTACGACATATGATCATACGAAGATCAATAAAATTTTAAATTGAGTAAATCAATAATAGCCAAAAGACTGAGCAGCCATAAATTAAACATACGACTTTTTACTACTAAAAGTTAAGTTATTTTATCCGTTTATCACATAGGACTTGGTATAAATTTGACAAGCACAAACATAACATTACAACAAGATACATTACCCAGTTTTCTCTAGCTCTAGCTAGCTCCAATGGCTTCCAAAAGTCTTGGGTTTTTAATTGTCTACGCAATCCTAATTTCTCTTGTTCAATTCTCGGCTGGGCAAGATGCCGTTAAGGCCGGCTATTGGTTCCCGGGGAGCGGCTTCGCAGCCTCGGACATAGACTCAACTCTGTTCACCCATCTCTTTTGTGCATTTGCCAATCTTGATCCCCAAACCAACCAGCTCACAATTTCTCCCTCAAACTCTGCCCAATTTTCCCAATTCACAAGTACAGTCCAACTCAAAAACCCTTCGGTCAAAACCCTTTTGTCCATCGGCGGCGGGAGTTCAAACAGGACTGCATTTGCCTCTATGGCAAGACAACCCACTTCAAGAAAATCCTTCATTGATTCCTCATTAAGATTGGCTAGATCAAACAATTTTTTCGGCCTGGACCTCGATTGGGAGTACCCACAAACGGCCTCGGACATGGTCAACTTGGGCACCCTCCTGGACGAGTGGCGGGCGGCGGCGGCAGCAGAGGCAACGAGCTCCGGCAAGCCGCGGTTACTTTTAACCGCGGCGGTTTCATTTCGCCCAACCGTGGATGGATTAAATTATCCGGTTCAATCCATATCAAGAAGTTTGGACTGGATCAATGTCATGGCCTATGACTTTTATGGTCCCACTTGGTCACAAGTGACAAATGCTCACGCTGCATTATATGATCCTAGTGGTCAAGTTAGTGGGAGTGATGGGATTGGAGCTTGGATTCAAGCCGGGTTGAGGGCAAACAAACAAGTGCTTGGTATCCCATTTTATGGATACGCTTGGCAGCTCGTGCACTCTAGCAACCATGGTTTGTTGGCCCCTGCTAATGGACCGGCTGGTGGTTCGGGTGATGGATCCATTGGGTATAAAGAGATTAGGAATTTTATAGCCAATAATAACGCTGCAACAGTTTATAATGCGACGATTGTGTCGAATTATTGCTATGCCGGAACAACATGGATAGGGTATGATGATACCCAGAGTGTTGCTGCTAAGGTTTCGTACGCTAAACAAAAGGGTTTGCTTGGTTATTTTGCCTGGCATGTTGGGGTTGATAACAATTGGGCTCTTTCCAAACAAGGTTAGTATTACAAATTAATAATCCAACCTTCCTTCGATTAATTTTCCTTTTTATTTTATTTTATTTTTTTTATTAACTGAGATATGCAACTCCAAAATCCAAAAGACTTGGACTGTTGGCGATTGTACAACTGATTATTATTTTATTTAGTTAACGTACCATTATTTAATAACTGTTTGCATGTTATATGTCTCCTTTTATTGATGAGAGTACTACAAAGGCTGGCAAATGTACAATTCACATTGAATAGTACCACCAAACAAGCATTTTATAATTTATAGGATTTAACGGTTAGTAGCTTTCGAGAGGTTCCTTCTCTTTTTCTTTTTCTTTTTTGGTAAAATTTTCCAAGAGATTTCTTACTTGTCAGTTTACTCACTGGATTATTAATTAATTTTAAAAATTGATACTTCTACAAATTCCCTCTCAAATAAATAATAAATGAATTCCACACTTATACTGAAAAAAAAACTTGTAAAAATATTTAATTTTAAACGTGAAAATAACAATTCTCTTAATTTTATACCTTTCTAATGGTTTTTATTTTTACTTCTTTATGACTGCAGCTAAACAATCATGGGGAACATGAAAGGCATCGGTGGCTACGAGGATCAACTAAATAAAATTGATGATCGATTATAAGATGAGAACTATATGAAATAAATAATAAGCTTATGCAGAAATGAAATAATGGAGTACGATTTTACATTATTATAAGAAGTGAAAAATATAGCATTTCATAATATTATATTTGGCGACTTTGGTCGTGTGAAAAATATTACGTTGACAATCTAATTTACCAACATTTGCTCGAATAAGACGATCAAAATGAGATTAAGACAGGTAGTAGTATTCTCTTTATTCCACTTTCAGCATTTGCATCTACGTTGGCTGTGACATTGAGATGACGTGTTCAAAATATGTTAATAATAAAAAAATAATTAATTTTCCACAAGCCTATTAATAGATTTTAAGAATACCGATAACACTAACGACAAATATAAAATAAAAATTTAATATTTTTACAAGTTAATTTGATATTTATATAAAATTAAATAAAATTTATTTGTAAAAATATTAATTCTCATAAAATATTATTCATTCATTTGATTTCAGTTTCTTGTAAAAATGGATGGCTAATTTTTGAGAATTTATTTTTCTATGCTTTCATATGTGCGTGCAGCCCAAAGTTTCATTGTGTCCGAATGGTTCGATATTGAAAAAGAAAAGGGATATGAAAATCAAAGAGAAAGGTCAAATCAAGAGGGAAAATGAAGAAAATTAAAGCCACCAAATTCAAAGCGTTGAAAGTATTTAAGGGAATTTATTAATTTAGCAAAAAGAAAATGAGAGCAGAGAATTTGGTATGAAGTATGAACCTCTAAATTTCTTTTCCCTCGTTAATTGGATTAGGTACAAAAATATCTCCTCCTACTTTTTTATTATTTTAACCAACGTACACGGCAAAATACTTTTTCATTTTGTGGCCCCCTACTCTATCCGTCCCTAAAGAAAAGTCTTGTTATTAGCCTTTGATTCTAATTAATTTATTAAATTCAAAATAATTTTCTACTTAATTTATACTACTTTCTTTATTTACCTATAAGACTTTAACATAGTAATTAAAACTGAAATATTATGACTTATAAGTTTCAAAATTTATCTGACTTTATTTTTTTCTCCTATAATAAAATTTATTTTTTGATATTGTAATAGAGATAATGTACTTGATTTTGAAATTATATTATATTCTTCATAACGTGGGGCTTTAAAAAAAATTATTATATTATTAGTGACTTTTAAAAGTCAATTTAACATATTTTAAAATTCAATTAAAATAATTTATTAAAAATTATGAACAATAAATTTTATAATGAGTAATATATTTTAAATCATTTATAATATTCATTATATTACAAAAATAAAATATATTTCGAATTTTGGAATAGTATCACAAAAGTTGGAAAATTTTCAGGGAGGTCTTTAGATCCCAGTGGACCCTTCTCATGTGACTTGTGTCCCCCTGCATCTAATCAAAGGCAATATCCTAGAATTCACACGAAATCTGGACTAAATTGATTGTAAAGGAGTGGTGAACGCATCCATATAGACCACATTCACATGCCTGCCACAAGGCAAAAACTAGACATCACTCAATGTTGTTCAAGATTATCACCCTTCTCCTCTTCCTCCTTTCCCCCATAGAAGTGAATTGTTCATGGGAACAAACCTGGATCAAAGCCGGTTACTGGTATGTCGGCAGCCAATTTCCCGTTCCTGACATAAACTCTGCTCTTTTCACTCACCTTTTATGCGCATTTGCCCACATCAACCCAACCACCTATCAGCTTTCCATATCTTCCTCTGATGAACCATACGTCTCCACCTTCCCTAGCATCGTCCAGAGGAAGAACCCCTCGCTAATCACAATGTTATCCACATGGACAGGTGATCAAAATTCATCAAGCTTCCCTTCAATGGTAAGCCGATCATCTAACAGGAAGTTATTCATTGAATCATCAATAAAAACAGCAAGGAAATATGGATTTCAAGGGCTTGATCTTTGGGGCAATACTTTACTAAGCATGGGTATCAACATGACAAATATGGGAGCTTTCTTTGACGAGTGGCGTGCTGCTATAGATTCTGAGTCAAAATCCTCGGAACAACCACGATTAATCTTGACGATGGCAGGCCATTACTCGCCAGCAGTAGACTCACTGAGTTATCCTATTGATGCTTTAAGAAGAAATTTGGACTGGGTTCATATTGTAGCATATGACTATCATCTGCCTTCAAGGGAAAACTTCACAGGTGCTCATGCTGCTCTGTATGATCCATCAAGCAAATTGAACACAGATTATGGTATCAGGGAATGGATTAATAGAGGATTACCAGCTAGCAAGCTAGTGCTGGGCTTACCATACCACGGATATGTATGGAATCTTGTGAATCAGAAAGACAACGGAATTGGTTCCCCTGCTAGAGGTCTTGCCATTACAAAAGATGGATCTATGAGCTATGAATACATCAAGAAGTACATGGCAAGTTATGGAAATGTTCCAGTGTACAATTCAACGTATGTAGTAAATTACTACATCATAAATTCATTTTGGATTGGATATGATGATGTGAATGCTATCAAAACCAAAGTTGCATATGCGAAAGAGAAGGGTCTTCTTGGTTATAATGTATTCCAAGTTCCCAATGATTACAATTGGATGCTCTCGAAGGCAGCAGGTAAGTGGTAGTTTCCTACTAGCCAGCTAGATGATCACTGTTCACAATTAAGTTATTCTTACTAGTCAAGAAGCTGTATTAACCTTAATTGCATCAAAACGATAGCATCTTACAACCCAGTTAAAACTTATCTCGTGTACTCGCCAGTCTATCCCACTGCTTAGCTGAGAGATGATACATGCAGGGCATGCTTTATTGCAAGAGAAATGCATCATTCTACAGGGCTTGGTTTCAGTAAATACTAATATCAACAATACTGTAGAATTAGTGTTGTGCACATCCAGAAATCTGACAACCTCACCAGTATCATATATATATATATTCCTAATAGTTCATACAATTACATGTGCAAGCAAGTGCACTCCAAATTAAATGATGACACAAATTTGGATGCTAAAATTTCTGAAGATCCTAAGGAAATATTTTAATATACATGTTAACCTATCTTACCAGCTCACGTGGAAGGCAAACATGACCAAGAAAGAAGGTGGATGGTGATAACTTGGCCCACAATTGCTGTTGTCACTTTACTACTAGGCTGCATGTTGCTCCTGAGAAGAAAAGTACTCAGATCAAAAGGTAACACTTTGCAGCTAGCTGAACAAAAAATGAAGTTCATAACGAGAGAGAGAGAGAGAGAGAGAGAGAGAGAGAGAGAGAGAGAGAGAGAGAGAGAGAGAGAGAGAGAGAGAGAGAGAGAGAGAGAGAGAGAGAGAGAGAGAGAGAGAGAGAGAGAGAAAAGGTTATTCTGAACTGTTTGAATTCACCATTATAGCTACTTAATAGGAAAAAAATTAATCACAAATTGCAATACGAAAATGGAAAGACTAAATTTCAATTTTGTTTCTGTAGTAAACCAGATACTGCATAGAGGCAAAAAATCACCGTCTACTAATCTGCAAGTATTCAGTTTTGCTGTCATCAAGGAAGCAACAAGTAACTTTTCAGTTGAAAATAAGCTCGGAGAGGGGGGATATGGACCTGTTTATAAGGTAGCATAACATTTCAAGTCTGCTTGGAAGTGTATATTCATTGAATTAAAAATACATATGCATTTATGCACTCGTATATCACAACAAAACAAACCTAAGGAGTAAGGAGAGTACATAGACATTCTTTTCTTTTTTCTCTGAAAAAAAAATCATTCATTCCTTGAAGTCCCGCTAAGATTGCTCTGGACATTCTTTACTTTGCTAGAAATATTGATCGTAGTACTGTAGGTCTAGAAAATTTTGCAATCTTGGATCCACAATGATAGCATCTGGCTATGAATTTCACTGCTTCAGAATCATGAGTTGAATCTAGTGTAACCACTAACCAATGTAAAGGTCACTTTTTAAAGACCTTGAACTTCCAATCAAAAATGTAAGAGCCTAATGGTGTTATTTTTTCTCTTGGTAAATCTTTGTTTTTTTATAAAATTAATATTTATCCACCAATAAAAATTGTGTAACTGTGTGCCAGTGTACATCCCCACCCCCTCCCTCGTTACGCTGAGCATTTGTACTCCATATTTTGTTACTTACTGAAATGAAAAATTACAATGGCTTACAATCACCATGTAGTATGCTGATGTCGTATTTTTTGCCTTGGAAGTCACTGGATTGGAGACCTGCACACAAAAGAGTACACCACGACCGACGGCTGAAGCCACAGGGAAACTCATCAGTACATAGTCTTTAAAGGCATTCAACTGTGCATGAAGGTGTATTAGTCTAGAAACAGCCTACCTTTGCCTGTGTATGGTCCCTTATATATAGAGAGAAATAGCCTTGATCATATTATGGACCAATTAGGCTTTACCTAAGGTAGAGTCCCTTTGGACTTCTATTTGCACCATGTTTGCACTTTGCATAGAATATTTTGGCTTTGTTTATTGGCTTAGTAAAACCATATCCTAATATAGCCCATGGACGCCTTTGACCAACCTCAGGGCAACCCTAAAATCCCAACCTCAAAAACCATTTTAATATAAATGTAGAAAACAAAAATAAACCATCAAGCCAATTACAATAAAGTGAGCGTAGATCAGTTGTGTGTGGATAAGCATAATTTACACAAAGATTGTGATAATAAACGTAGTATATATAGATAGTCTATGATTGTGGCCGTGTGTGTTTGTGTGTGTTAATAAAGTAGTAATAAAGTTGCATTTGTCAAAAGCATCGTATACAAACCGTAAATTAGCAAAGATATACTAATCATGTCTGTGATTTCTATAGGGAAAATTACTGAATGGACAAGAATTAGCAGTGAAGAGACTCTCACAGAATTCCAAACAGGGACTTGAGGAGTTCGAAAATGAGGTTACACTAACAGCAAAACTACAACACGTTAACCTAGTAAGACTCTTGGGGTTTTGCACTCAAAGGGAAGAAAAAATGCTGATCTATGAGTACATGGCAAACAAAAGCTTGGATTTCCACCTCTTCGGTATGGTATATATTTTACTTCTAGTCATGGAAATAATATCTCATGTTTCTTTTTTATTTTCCTGGCAAGGAATCACACCTCTTATCTTTGGACACTAAATTTTAAAGGGTTCACCATACTCTGCCTTGTTGAAAATCAAAGCTAATCACATCATGTTACATAGATGCCTTGACATTATTTTCCCCCAAAAGATAATCATAAATCTTTAAAATTACCCCAAAAGAAGATCATAAATCTTTAAAATTCTTTGCTCTCATCTTAAATTGGCAAATTGTTAAAATTCCCTGGATACCATAATAAGCAACAGTTAGTAGTCAAAAAGGAATCAAGGAAACACTAACCGAGCTGCTAAACTCCACATGTTTTTACAATACAGTAAGGGGTATTCAATGTCATGGTACGCACCTTTGACTTGAATAGCTACAGTTAATTTGAGTTTATTGCTGCAACTTGCTCCTCCATTAGTGAGATAAGAAGTAACTAAATTATCCATAGATTTATTTTTATGCAGATCCAGTAAGAAAGTCAGTGTTGGACTGGGAGAAACGAGTTCATATCATTGAAGGGATTACTCAAGGTCTCCTCTATCTCCAAGAATACTCAAGATTGACAATAATTCATAGAGATCTGAAAGCTAGCAATATTTTACTGGATGCGGATATGAAACCAAAAATATCAGATTTTGGTATAGCTAGAAGTTTCCAGAAAGATGAAAATGAAGCAAACACAGATCGAATTGTTGGTACATAGTAAGTAAAAGGATTCACAAAACTTTAATATATATGTTTTATGGTTAATTTTGACCATTACATTAGATCATGCAATGCAGTGGTTATGTTCCTCCTGAGTACGTAAAACGAGGTATATACTCCAGAAAATACGACGTTTATAGCTTTGGAGTTTTACTACTGCAAATCATAAGTGGAAAGAGAAGTACATGTCTTTACGGTTCACATAGAAATCTAAATTTGCTGGAATACGTAAGTTACTATCACAAACCTTCTATCCTGCCTGTTATCTGAAATTTTGCATCTGAACAAAAGTAGAAAAGAAAAGATAACACCAATGAACTATTTCAGGCATATGATCTATGGAAAGCTGGTAAAGGCATGGAGTTTATGGACCCATCAGTAAATGACGCATCATCGTCATGTAAACTCATAAGATGTATGCAGGTGGCTCTATTGTGTGTTGAAGAAAAATGGGCACAAAGGCCAACAATGTTAGAGGTTTCATCAATGCTCAGAAATGAAAATGAAGTCATTCCTACTCCTGAAAGACCTGCGTTTTTGACAAAAGGCAGCAGTGAGGCAAAGAGATTTACCTCGCAAGACGAAATTATTTCGGTTAATGATGCAACTATATCCCAACTTGTACCTCGTTGATAATCCAGGCTTCAAGCTTTTAAGAGGTTTGTATAGGTGTTTATCAAACTTGATATGAATATCCAAGCCGTCTTAGCTTGAGATTGGTGGTGTAAATCATGATGCAAGTTAACAGAATTATTGTTTATTTCTAAATAAGTAGAGTATGATGCCATTAAATAGAAATTTTATAACTCTGTTTCCTTCCGAGTTTAAAGGTGCACAGGTTATCAAATCCAAAGGATTGTGATAATGAATCAGATTTGGATTAAAACTCAGTATTATGTGATTGAAAATATGTTAATTAATCAAGTAAAATTCCTATAACCATTTGAGTTTACACAAAATCTCTCAAATAACCGCTTAAAAGTCTTTTACCAAAAAAAAAACCTAAACTCTAAAACCAACTTAGGAATTAACATCTATGTTACGTTTAGATTGAAAAAATGGAACGAAGGAAATAATGAAATGAATCTCAAGTGTATAATCGGTTGTTGTTGATGGTGGATGATGTAATAGAATGCCAAATTTGTTACATAAATCCATTCCATTGGAATAGATCTCATTCCATTCCACCTCTCACGTGGAATGAAAATCAAGAGTTCCATCAGAATGATTTATCGGCCAAAATAATCACTAAATACATTATTTTTCATTTTATTCCTTTGCTTCAATCCAAACAAAGCACTAGAGTTTTGAAACTAAAAAGATCGATCCAAACCAACGGTATGGAACATACAAAAAAGACGCCCAAAAGAGTCGAATGTGTAATTATTCGACCTAAGTAACCTTGTTTCATTCTTCATTTTTTGGGGCCAAACATGGCCTTGGTTAATCTTCCCAAACAGATAGTTCACTTATGCATCGAAACTGATGTAGCAATGTAGCTGTGAATTGTTTCAGAAAAAATAAATAAAATGTAGCTGTGAATTAGATTAGGGATTCGCTTATTTATTCATATTGAGTTGATTCATAGATCTATATTTAACCTTACCAGCTGCCACTAGTTATTCATCATCTTCAACCTAAGATAAAAAAGGAGAAGAAGAAGTAGACGAAGCAGTTACCGGCCAGCTGCCGCACTTGTCGTCGTACACCATCTCTGACTTCGTCCACAGATCACAACGGAGCTCCGTCACGATCTTCCGACGACATCTTCCCGTCGGGCGACGCATTTGTTTCCCAATCTTTTCCACAAACCAATTTTGTATTGATAGTTCAACTATATTAATAGCTATTTTATGGTAATTTGACTGATTTTATATAAAAAAAATTAGAATTATTAAATAGGTTTTATCTGTTAGTAATTAATAAGAATTTGTTATCACTAAAACTGTAACGAAAAGTATTTATATTCATCAATAAATAAATAAAAAGTGTCGGATATGTTACTATAAATTTTAGAATAATGATACATACAAATTAAATGATATGTATTGATTTTAATTATACTTATTACAAAATATAAATATTTGTGTATTAAATTAAATTAGATGAAAATTAGTGGAGAGTCAAATCTCTCAATTTGCAAATTTTGAAAGAATATTAAATATGTATCTTCTTTTCCACCTAAAAGGAGAAATATGGAGTATATAGAGTGTTATGTGGCAGTTGTAGGAGTCTTAAATTTCAGAGAAATTAGTGGGAGAAAATAGGAAATATAACTCGTATATAATCGCCTCCTCCATCCACTCCGATTACAATATAGATGATAACTTCATTTAGTATGCAATTGTATGGAATATACTAACCAAAAGAATTGATTACTACTGTAGTTGTCTAAGTATTCTATCCTACTCTCCCCTTCCTTCAAAATAAATTTTGTCATAGGTATATTATATACCATTGCGCACTCTCACACGCTAAAGAAATACAATTAATAAGTTCGATGCAAAAGCTACGTTACAAAAATCTAAAACAAAACAATTATTAGATTGGGCGAACTAGTATTATTGTTACTTTGCGTGGCAGGTTAAAAATGATAACAATTAAAATCTTTCTCAACACGGTTAGTCAATACGACTAAAATAAACATATATATGAAACAATATCCGTAGTAGCATCTAGTTGTTAATCAACTAACAAGGACTATATAAAGCTCGATCGAGACGAGTGCTGACTTTTCTGTCTTTCAACTATTTTCCATCACAGGCTTCTCCTTTTCTTTAATGACATTTACTCCGGCCGGCCCCGAGAGGGACACGGCCAATAAATGATATACTTTATATACTAGTTGTTAAATAGATTATATTTATTTATAAATAATAAATGAAATGATATTAATTTACACTTGCATACAAAAACATTGCTTTTTTTATTCTTGCAGTTTAGACGGTTAAAATAGAAAAATAAATCAATATATATAGATGTTTCAACCATATCGATTAAACATAAATCAAATTAACTATATTCTACCTGTTATTAAATTTATCAATTATAATTCTGCAATTTTTTTTAACCTGTTACGCATATGATGAATCATTTTTATGATTTTATTCTATTTTATGCACTGACATCTTTTTCAATTGTAATTCAACATAAAATTTTGCAATACATAGCATAAATCAAGAAATGAACAATCTCCTTACAAACCTTGTATCGTTATTCCAAATCATATTCTACTCCGTCTAACTCAAATTAATTCTCTTGCGTAATTTTAAAGAGAATTTTTCAAACTCAATCTAGAAACAAAAATTAAAATTAAAAAATGAGCAGTACTACACAAATACATCTATCCACATATCAGGCATACTGATTTAAAATAGTGTCCAAGAATTCTCCTTTTCCCATATCCATCCTTTAATTTTTCCAAGTCAATTAATCTACCAGAGGGAGTGGACGGATCAGATTCCCCGATTCGACTGAGATCTCGATCTCTTGTTTCTGCCAATGTGCCCGCCGCGTCTGTTTGATGGAATTAATCAATCTCTGATTTGTCATACAGAAAGTTAATTAAAATCCAGAGGCCAAAGAAAAAATATATACATACAGGTGCAGTAGGGATGGGGTTTTTCAGTCTTGCACTGTGGCTATTATTCCATGGCTGGTGAGCAGTCAAGCCATGACATGACGACCTATGATGCTGGCTACATTAAAAAGAACTAGAACAAAAATTATGGAAGACTATGTCTACCCATTATATTTATATATACATATATACTAGTATTATACACTAATGTAACATGCACAAAAGTAAGATAGGATACCTTCTATAGCTAGCTCCAATGGCATCCAAAAGTACTCTCCTCTTTTTTTTCTACACATTTCTATTTTGTCTTCTCCAACTTGTTCAATTCTCGGCAGGCCAAGATGCTGTTAAGGCTTCCTATTGGTTCCGGGATAGTGGTCTCGCAGCCTCGGACATAAACTCAACTCTTTTCACACACCTCTTTTTTGCATTTGCCACTCTGGATAACCAAACCTACCAGCTCACAATTCTTTCCGCAGATTCGGACCAATTTGCTCAATTCACACAAACCGTCCAACTCAAAAACCCTTCTGTTAAAACCATTTTATCCATTGGTGGTGGAAACTCAAATAAGTCCGATTTTGCATTAATGGCTACACAACCCACTTCTCGAAAATCCTTCATTGATTCCTCGTTCAAATTGGCAAGATCAAACAACTTTCTTGGCCTAGATCTCGATTGGCAGTACCCAGAAACGGCCGCGGATATGGCCAACTTGGCCACACTTCTGGACGAGTGGCGAGCTGCTGTAGCAGCAGAGGCAACAAACTCCGGCAAGCCGCGTTTGATTTTAACGGCGGCGGTTTCATTTTCCCCAACAGTGAATGGATTGGTTTATCCTGTACAATCCATATCAAGAAGCTTGGACTGGATCAATGTCATGGCTTATGACTTTTATGATCCCACTCGGTCAAATGTGACAAATTCTCATGCTGCATTATATGATCCTGGTGGTCAAGTTAGTGGGAGTTTTGGGATCGAAGCTTGGACTCGAGCTGGGATGAGCGCAAAGAAGCTAGTGCTTGGTATCCCATTTTATGGATATGTGTGGCAGCTCGTGGATGCTAGCAACCATAGTCTGTTGGCACCGGCTAATGGATCCGCTAGTGGTTCAGTTATTGGAGCCAAGACATATAAAACGATCAAGGATTTTATAGCCAAGAATAACGCTACAACAGTTTATAACGAGACGATTGGGTCAAATTATTGCTATGCCGGAACAACATGGATAGGGTATGATGATAGCCAGAGTGTTTCAGCTAAGGTTTTGTATGCTAAGCAAAAGGGTTTGCTTGGTTGCTTTGCGTGGCATGTTGGAGCTGATAACAGTTGGACTCTTTCTCAACAATTACAAGGTTAGTTAGTAGTATAAATAATCCTCCATTCACCATTTAAAAATTTACACCAAGTTTTGACTAATGTGCATTATATAGAAATCACAATGGACTTGATTTGAATGATAAGATAGATAATTATATGTAAAATGATACTATATGTACAACAAACAAATTAAGAAAATATCAAACAGTATGTACAATACTTTCTCCCTGTTGTGTTTGAGGTAGACCAGAGAATGGAAGGTCGGGAAGGAGGGTGGTTGAAATTGCTATTTGAAAAGATTTTTTACTTCTTGATACCCAAGAAACTACGTGAGAATTGGTGAAGGGGAGGAGATTTGAACCTAGCTAGTTATGTCAAACTAAATAACCCTTAACAACCAAGTAAAAACTTATCTAGTGTATATTTAAGTTTTAACTCACCTGTTCATCCTGCGGCTTATTCAATCCTTTTGTTGCACCATTGTTAGTTACCTGTTCAGTGTAACGCCTAAAAACATAAAAATGCTAGTTTTAGATCTACATTTCAAAATTATTTTATACTCCTTTGTTTCAAAATTAGAGATAAAAAAATGTCAATAACTATTGACTAAAACATTGTGAATGAATGAATTTCTTAAAAAGACTGAATGAGAAAATTTCTGAAGATCCTTATGAAATATTCCAATTTATATGTGCTACCTGAACAGCTCTAGTGGAAGACAGACATGGCCAAAATAGAAGTTGGATGGTGATAACATTACCCATCATTGCTGTAGTTTCTGTAGCTACCTTGTTACTTGGCTCCATGATGCTCCTGAGAAGAAGAAGAAGAAGAAGAAGAAGAAGGAGGGTACTCGGATCAAAAGGTAGTGCTTAACTATGAGAGTTCACCATTACAGCAATTTAATTATAAAAAAATAATCTCAAATTGTAATACAAAAATGGAAAGACTAAATTTCTTTCTCGTCTTTTTAGTGAAATTGCATAGAGACAAAATGTCAGAATCTCCTAATCTGCAAGTATTCAATTTTGCTGACATCAACGAAGCAACAAATAGCTTTTCAATTGAAAATAAGCTTGGAGAGGGTGGATATGGACCTGTTTATAAGGTAAGACGTATAACCTATCAGGTCTGCTTTTTCCATACAACAAAACAAACTAAAAAGAAGATTGAGTGAACATACATTTTTTTCGATTTTTTGTAGAATATTTAAAATCATACATCTTCCTTGTTTCTGCACTTCCAGTAATTTTCTTCCCCACTAACTAGTCCACCAACTCATAAGCTCGCTTGAACATGTTTTACTTTGCTGGAAATATTGATCAGACTAATGTAGGTCTAGAAAATTATGCGATCTTCAATCCAAATCAAAAACATCTGCTACGATTTCGTGTTGGAACTTGTGGCTCATAATTGAGAAGCTTAGAAAAGGCCAATGCCGAGCGAAGCGACTGAACAGAGCCTAGCGAAGCGAGACACTGGCCCATCACAGATTCAATAGTTCGGGTTAGGCCAAAGGCCCAAAGGTTTTGGGGGGGTGCAAGGGGCTGCTGCGGTATAGTACGGTGAATTAGGGTTGGAATAGAAATAACGCCTATATATATTCTCTATTGTAAAAACCTTAAGTAACTTGAATCTCAAATAAACATTTTCTCTCTTCATTCCCGTAAACGTACCCGAGTTTGGGGAATTACGTATATTTCTGTGTTGATTCTTTACTATTGTGTGCGTGTGTGCGATCCTATTCAATTCTAACATTTCTCACAACCACATAATCATGACTCATGAGTTGAATCTGGGGTAAACAAAGTGAAGGATATGTGAACTTTTGAAGGGGGTTAAAGTTCAACATCCAATTACAAAATTAAGAGCTTGACCATAAATTTTTCCTCTTGTTATTTATTTGTTGGATTAATGTTTATCAACCAATACACAGGTGCTTTTTGCATAATTGCAGAGGAACTCTATACCAGCGTGCATCCCTGTCTCCTCTCCCTGAGCACCTTTTACTTGTGTAGTTTGTTGCTTGTTGAATATAAAACTACGAAGTCTCGTACCCTCACTATGTAATCCCTAGCCACCTCTCTCATCTGATGACCCTGAACAAGGAGCTGCTCTCGATGTGAGATCAGCAGTACAAGAAAGATTTGACCCATATATATACACACACTAACATTGTTAAGTAAAGCAAGCCCTGCCCACCACCCCTTCCCCCTAACCTAAAAAAAAAGAACCCTCCTATGCTCCAGCCATAAAAAATTATCTTATTATAATGAAGAACGCAAAAAAAAGGAAAAACCAATGCTCGTTTTAGCAAAAACCATAACTTATGTCTGGATAAGCATTACTTACACAAAGATTGTAATAATAAACCAAGTATATACACAGACACACACACACACACACACACACACACACACACACACACACACACACACACACACACACATATATATATATATATATATATAGAGAGAGAGAGGAGAGAACGATTGTTACTGTGTGCAACGTTGATAAAAGGACGTAGTACTAAAGTTAGATCTGTCAAAAGAATCATATATAAAGTGTAAATTAGGGAAGACAAACTCGATGTGTCTGTCGATCATATATAAAGTGTAAATTTCTCAAGGGTTTACTAATCATGTTTATGATTTGTGTAGGGAAAATTACTGAACGGACAGGAAATAGCAGTGAAGAGACTCTCCCAAACTTCCAACCAGGGACTCGAGGAATTCGAAAATGAGGTTACACTTACAGCAAAACTACAACATGTCAACCTAGTAAGACTCCTGGGGTTTTGCACTGGAAGAGAAGAAAAAATGCTAATCTATGAGTACATGCCAAACAAAAGCTTGGATTTCTACCTGTTCGGTATGCAATTTCTTTTACTTCTGGTTATGGTTATAAAACACTTACTGTAACACCCCCTTCCCGACCAGTGGAAAGGGAGGCTACGCACGAACGAATTCTAAACAGAATGTCAAAACAAAAAGGAAACTATCCTCACATTTGCCCTTGAATCCCCTTGCAAACCTGCCGGAAGAAAAACACAGCATGAGCCAAACGCCCAGTACGGATAAAGAGTGCAGAAATAAGAACTGAAATTGAATAACAAAATCAAATGAACCAAACTGAGATTAACAAAATCAACTGAACTGAATAACAAAATCTACTAAACTGAACTGAACTACTGAACTGAACTGATCCACTGAATAACATAAAATGATGAATTGAATGGTTGTGTTTATTTCATACCGAGCTCAGAACAAAACAGAAATATAACTTGTCACAAAGACAAGTCAAAATACTGCCACACAGGCAGGCACACATTGGACTGCAGATCCAAATGCATGCAAAATCGGAAGGTGTGTTCGGCACAAACAACACCAAACCGCAGAACATAACAGAACAAATAGCTAGGGTCGACCCATACGCCTCCCACAACAAAACACCAATTGGCCAACTCCCATCGGAGCACATAAAATGGAGACGCCGTGGACTAATCACACTGCCACGGAAGTGTCATGCCTCGGTGCCAAGAGGACATGCTTGTGGTACCCCCACAGGTGGTTATAGCTCAGGTATACCCTACGGTACTTTCTAACAAAAATATCATGTCACAACGAATGCGACACAATATCACAAAAGGGGTTTTAATACGCACATGCTAAACCGAAACAAATCGACACAAAGTCTCCCAATTATACTTGCATGTACGTTTCTACAGAATCAAAATAAATACTAGACATGCTTAAGAGTACAAGATAAGTTGTGAATATCTAAAATCAAACAAAACTATCATATGCATTTGACTATGAACAATATATCGAAAAATATCCAAATTCTAATGAAGAACAAAACAAACAAATTAAAATCAAAGGAATATTGCTGAAGGAGTACGGAATCCGTACCTGGAATACGCAATGAAATATCCGAAATTATATTGCAAAACTGACTCGTTAAATTCCCTCCATCGGAACTAATTAAACAAAATAAATGAATTGATAAATAAATAGTTAATCAATTGATTAAGTTTTATACATTTTCTCTCTCTTAGGGAAATCTGAAATCCTTCCATTCTAAACAAAATTATACCTAAAGTTATACATACATAAATATTCTAATCATGGTAACGTATTAATAAATAATAGTTTTCTTGTTCCTTCCAAAATACATATAAGTATATTTTCAAAAATATTCTTTTCATTTTTAATTCTATTACAAACAAATATTTTATTATTATTATTATTATTATTATTATTATTATTATTATTATTATTATTATTATTATTATTATTATTATTATTATTATTATTATTATCTGACAAAACTTTAATATTTCAAAATGCTAATTACTAACAAAGATATACCAAAATATATTAACTAACAAACTAAATAGCATACAAAAATTAAAACTACAAAATTAAAACTAATACAGAAAATTAAATAATTGCACAAAGAAAGAAAAAGAGACATACCCGAAATTATGAGGTTCGTAGTCCGCCCACGTACTCGACACCGAAAAATTATTTTAACTATGGAGGTCCTTACTAAAAAGGTCCTCACACAAAAAGGTTTCTTCACATTGGGAAAAGCATTAATGTTTGGGTGTTGACGCCTGGTTTTGTCCGGCTGTCCTGCTGGCCGTCCGGATAAGATACCTGCACAAAAGTCCTAACGGCTTGGGCCGTTGGTGGACTCCTCCGGTGTAAGAGTTAGTGAAGGTTCTCAGAAAGGTCAACAATGGAGGTCCAAGTATTTAATATAGTAGTAAAGTGTATGTGTGCGTAACCCTTTCCTCCATCATTGACTGGGTATTTATAGTGCATACCTGACTCTTACCGATTCCTTTTAGGATTGTCCCTCAACGTGGTATAGTTTGAATAGGAAGGTAATCTCCTAAACCATCTAAGAACCTGACTCCTATTCTAATTCGGATTAGATATAGTAAATAGCCACAGTCCAGATTGGTTAGGGACCTATCCCAAGCCTATTGGACTTAGGAGTCCTCATAAGAATTCGCCAAGGTGATGGTCCGTTGGGCCTAGCCCATCATATATTTACCAGACCAGGCTTAGCGAAATATTCATCCTAACATTGCCCCCCACTCCCTTAGTACATAAATGTGCTAGGGTGTAGAATGAATTACCCCAAAAGTATATATAAATGCACTAATCAAAAGGGAAATAACTCTTCGGGAATCCAGGTGTAGGAACACAGAAGATGTTTAGACCGTAGGCAAACCCTCCTTGAACTTTACAAGAATTCTGGGACAACGTATCAGAGGAAGAAAGCTCCACGGGGAGCCCGGAGGCCTCAAACCGATGGGAAAGCTCCATCGGGAGCCCGGAGGCATCATACCGATGGGAAAGGTTCATCGGGAGCCCGGAGGGCTCAAGCCGATGGGAAAGCTCCATCGGGAGCCCGGAGGCATCAAACCGATGGGAAAGCTCCATCGGGAGCCCGGAGGCATCATACCGATGGGAAAGGTTTATCGAGAGCCCGGAGGGCTCAAGCCGATGGGAAAGCTCCATCGGGAGCCCGGAGGCATCAAACCGATGGGAAAGGTTCATCGGGAGCCCGGAGGCCTCAAACCGATGGGAAAGGTCCATCGGGAGCCCGGAGGCATCAAACCGATGGGAAAGGTTTTTGCGAAGCGACGCTAGGCCCTTATGAACGACATTTCAAACATTGGGTGCGACACAATAACCAGGCCCAAATCTTTGTTAAGCCCACCGTGCTCAGCCCAATAATCTGGGGGCCCATCAAACTCAAAGTTTTGCTTCTGCAACCCAACAAATCTAGCCCAATCAGCTTGCACGACCGTTCCGTATAACAACTTATTTTTAAATTTCGAAATCCGCGTCCATTTAGCTACGAAGCGTGCACGAGAAGCAGCATTTATTACGCCGCAGTAAGTACTGCGCGTGCGCCCCATCCGTTCGATCATTTCCATCTGAACCGTTACAACGCTTGAATCAAGATAAAAGGGGTCATTTCCAACAGATCGTCTTTTTATCAGAAGCAACTTATCACGAGAGAAAGGACGTTTGAGAGAAAAATATTTCATTCCCAGATCCAACTCCATCGTTCCTGCTTCGTTGTTTTTCCATCGACCTCCTTTCTAAAACCAAGTAAGTCTTTTACTCTTTTTCTTTTATACTTCCTAATGGCTGGCAGTACCCAAGATACAAGGGCTCAAGCTTCGTCTTCCCGGGTTGAGGACGAAGTTACTGTGGCCGAAATGGGGATCCCGGAGGGACAACCATGGAAACATGTGGTAATCACCAGGATGAGGGATGTAGAGGAGTACAATAGGAACAAATATTTCAATATCCTGTATAGAGTAGCCAACATCCCTTCTTCAATCCGGAACCAATACTTCGATTTAGCCTCCACAGAATTCTATATCCCCGAAACATACGAAATCAAGAGACCCGGGGCCGGGGAGAGAATGTACTACCAGCTCGAGGGGGGATGGATTCCAATCCATAGGCAGTCACTGATCTATGGGGTCCGATTCCCTCTTCGCCCCTTCGTATTGGAGTTACTCCATACGACGGGGCTCAGTTTGAACCAGCTATCCCCCAATTCTTTTATTCATATAAACAGCTTCATCGCCTTCTGTTTCTCTGAATCAACCCTCCCAGCCATAGATTTCTTTTTTCAATTCTTTTCCATTACCAATAATAAAGAAAAAGGGTTTTTCACGGTGATGAAGAACCCTGGAAGGGATACCCTGATGGAGACCCCCTCGAGCAATAAAGGGTGGCACGGGGATTGGTTTTTCATCAAGGGGCCGGACACTGAGATGGTCGGACCTTGGTCAGACCCGAACAAAGACCAGCTAAATCCGAAGAAAATCTCTCGGGCAAGGCTAGAAGAGTTCGAGGTCTTATATTCCAAGAGACCATCTGTGAAGTGGGATCGGAATCTCCTTAACGACCAAGACTGGTTGTATTCCTTCGGTTGTAAGTTCTCTGCTATGCTTGCCCCTTTATTCTGGACATCTTTTGATATACTCACTCTTTTGTTCTGATTGCCTTGCAGTGGCTGACCAAGGAAAGAATCCTGATAATGAGGCCATCATAGGAGCAGCTGGAGTCCCGAGGGTGAAGATGAGTGCCGCCGATAAACTGAAGGCGAGCCGAAGCATGAGGGCTGCAAAGCCCAAGGACTCCATCAAGGCCGCTGCCAATCCCGAGATGGCCACGGGATCTTCTCAGGTGGGTGATATTATCAAACCCACCGAAGGAGAGAAGTCTACTGACAAAGACTCGGGGGCCGGCAGACCAAAAACAAAGAGGAGAAGGCTGGTTCTAACATCAGTTCTGGAGGCAAGAACCAAGCAGACTTCTGCTCTTCAAGGGAGTTCATCAACTCCTCCCGCCGAGCAGAACGTCGCCAGGCAATCAGAGGAAGGCCTCGCTCCCCCTCCTCAGAATAAAGGGAAAAGACCTGCTGAAGGTCAAAAGCCTCCCAGCACCCAAAGCGGGCAGACAGATCCCCCCATGCCGACCGGGAGTCCAAGACCCGAGGAGGGGATCAATATGCAGTCCCTGGGTACGTCGATGATCCCATTCGCCGAAGATGGTACCGAGGGTGCCGATCTAAAGACGCTTATGTAGATGCTGTTCTCCTGTCATGCAAAGGTAAGGATCTATCTGTAGAATTTTTCCTCTTCAAGTTGGTTAACTTTCTGACTCATTCATCCTTTAACCATTTCTTTTCAGGGAAATGCAATTCTCCTTAGGGTTTCTGATGAGCAGAAAGTTCTGGAGAGAAGAGCCGAGGAAAGCAGCAAAGGCCATGCCGAGGCTCTGAAGAACCATCAGAAGACCAAAGACCAGCTCAAGGCCATGCATGACTCCTTCCATATCATGAAACAGGAGTATGAATCGGCACGGGCGGGTCGTCTTGAGAAGGACAAGGAGATCGAACGCCTGACGGCCCGGGTGATCGATCTGGAGAAGGCGAATGCTCACGCTATGGATTTGGTGCAGGCCAAAGAGCTCAAGAAGATCCAGCTGGAAAATAACAAGAACGAGCTCGAAGCCCAACTCCAAAGTCAGAAGATTCTCTTGACCCAATCGGAAAACATCATCCAACTTCAGACTGATCAGATGAAGAATCTGAAAGATAATGTCGAACTGATCGTCGAAGGCTGGGGTGCAAAGGAAGCCGATTGGTTAAGAGGACCTATTGCCGCCGCCTCCCCGAGCGTCCTGATTCCCGAGCTTAAACAAAAGGTGATAGATGAATATAAGGCCTCGGATCAATTTCAGGCCGATATCCTATCATCTGTTGTGAACGAATTCAGCGACGTGTTCGAATATGCTCGGGAGCTTGCCAAGGAGAAGGGTCATGACCCTGATCAGCTGGGAATTGTATTTCCCGAGGACTGATTTGTAAAGCTTTTGCTATTGTGTTTTTTTTTCCTTTGTAAACTTTTGAATATTTATGAACTGGATGGTTATGACTTAATCGTTTATTTTATTACCCTTTTCTCATGAGTTATATTTTATCGTCTGCATGTATAACTGTTTACTTATACTGCTTTACCCCCCTCTAGCCTGATCGGGTGAAGACCCGATGAGGCTAGAAGATAAATTTGAAAGTGTGTATCAAAACAGAAATACAGAAATACGATGTAAAAAATATTCTCATTAATATCGAAAAAGATAATCCTATCGGCTAGAATGCAGCCTCAAAATTTGACTAAGTACAAATCCAAAGTAACCTAACTACTGATAATACCTACGAAGCCGAACGGCATGCCAAGTATTTGGAACATTTTTCCCATCCATGCCCTGAAGCTTGTAAGTTCCGGCCTTCAACACTTCAATTACTAAGTATGGTCCTTCCCATGTTGGCATCAGTTTGCCGGTTTCCCTAGGGGTGGATGCCTCGGCTTGCCGAAGAACTAGATCGCCCACATTGAATGACCTTCTTTTGACATTTTTGTTGAAGTGCCGAGCAGTTCGTTGTTGATAAGCAGCCAATTTGAGGACTACTGAATCACGCTCCTCTTCCAATAAGTCGAGGTTCAACCGAAGACCTTCGCTATTGAGTATTTCATCAAAATTTAAGACTCTCGGAGAAGGTACTCCGATCTCAATAGGTATCAGGGCTTCGGAACCATAGGCCATCTTAAAAGGCGTCTCCCCAGTAGTAGTCCGAGGAGTTGTTCGGTAGGCCCAAAGAACATGCAAAAGCTCCTCGGGCCAGGCACCCTTCGCCTCTTCCAGTCTTCTTTTAATGCCATGAAGAAGTGTCCTGTTTGTAACTTCTACTTGACCATTTGCTTGTGGATGGGCTACTGAAGTCCGACGATGCTGGATATTAAGTTCTGATAAGAACCCTTCGAAAGTTTTACCAACAAACTGAAGTCCGTTGTCAGAGACTAAGATCATCGGGATGCCGAACCGGTAGACCACTTGTTCTTTGAAGAATTGGAGACATGTGTGCTCGGTGATCTTGGCAAGTGGTTTGGCTTCTACCCACTTGGTGAAATAATCGATGGCGACAATCACAAACTTCACTTGTCCCTTACCCTGTGGAAGAGGGCCTAATATGTCTATTCCCCATACAGAAAAGGGGATCGGAGAGAGTATCGGGGATAACTCCTCGGGAGGTTGGTGTGGTACAGATGCAAATATCTGACATTTATGACATTTTTTGACGAAGTCTTTGGCATCTTCAAGCATTGTCGGCCAAAAATATCCTTGTCGCAAAATTTTATGGGCCAGCGCCTTTGCTCCCACATGGTCACCGCAGATACCTTCATGAACTTCTCGAAGAGCATAATCAGATTCCCTAGGGTCGAGACATCGGAGCAGTGGTGAAGAATAAGATCTTCGGTACAGCTGATCATTCGTGATACAATACTTGGTGGATTTGTACTTGATCCTTCGGGCCATAGACTTGTCTTCGGGCAATTCACCGGTCAGAAGGAATTGAATGATCGGGGTCATCCAAGAATTTGTCTGTTCAATATCCATTATTGTTTGAACCAAGGTGCTCGGATGCTGAAGATTTTCTAAATATACTGCTCCGTCTAGTTCCCCTTGATCGGTGGTTGCCAACTTGGAAAGGGCATCGGCCATTGTATTTTCCGATCTGACTACTCCTATGAGCTGGTATTTCGGGAAGAATGCCAACAATGACCGAACTAGTTGGAGATAGGCCTGTAAATGAACTTCTTTTGCCTCATATTCTCCCAACACTTGTTTCACCACCAGTTGGGAGTCGCTGTATATTGCCAAGTTCTATACCTCCAAACTTCGGGCTGGCTTTAGCCCTGCCACAAGTGCTTCATATTCGGCGATGTTGTTTGTGGCTATGAACCCAAATCGTATAGATTGTTGTACTTTGAAACCTTCGGGAGAAGTGAAGATGATGCCGGCCCCACTCTTCGTCCCAGTAGCGGATCCGTCCACGAACAGAGTCCATACAATTTCTTCAGGTGTTGATGTCAGTTTATCACAGTCGGGTTCCTTGTCCTCTAGATCATTACGGAATGAGCACTCGATGATAAAGTCAATGAGTGCTTGTGCTTTGATTGCTGTCCGAGGGCGAAATTCTATATTAAACTGGCTCAGCTTGATGGCCCATGCTGCAAGCCTTCCCTACAATTCGGGCCTATAAAGGATCTTCCGTAATGGCTGGTCAGTGAGGACGATAATAGTCCGCCCCTGGAAGTAATGTCTGAGTTTCCGACTGGAGATAACTAGTGCGTAAGCCAACTTTTCTAAATTTGGGTACCTTGTTTCGGCATCCCGAAGAACATGGCTTACGTAATAGACTGGTTTTTGCCCTTGTGGATCTTCTCTGATCAAAGCTGACCCGACTGCCAAGGATGTGGCAGAGAGGTATATTTGTAGATCCTCCTCGGGCAGCGCTTTACTCAGAATCGGAGGTGAAGAGATACATCTCTTAATCTGTTCAAAAGCCTCTTGGCAATCTTCGGTCCATTGAAAGGTTTTCTGATTCTGGGCTCCCTTCAAAGTTCCGAAGAACGGGAGACATTTCTCTGCTAGTCGCGCCACGAACCGTCGAAGAGCTGCCAGCCTCCCTGTCAACCGTTGAATTTCTTTGAAGTTCTTCGGCGGTTGCATTTCAAGGATAACCGATATCTTTTCGGGATTTGCCTCGATCCCTCTTCGGCTAACCATATATCCCAAAAATTTACCTGACCCGAGGCCGAATGTGCATTTAGTTGGGTTAAGTCTCATGTTGTTCGTTCTGACATTCGCAAAGCATTCTTTCAGGTCGGCTAGATGATCTTCTTCCCTCATGCTTCGAACAATCATATCATCAACATAGACTTCCATATTTCTCCCGATCTGGCCGCTGAACACTTTGTTCATCATTCTCTGATAAGTGGCCCCCGCATTGATTAATCCGAAGGACATCACTTTGTACGCGTAGATGGCTCGGTGAGTGATAAAGGATGTCTTAGGGATATCGCTTTCATGCATGGCAATTTGATTGTATCCCGAGAAAGCATCCAGGAAGCTCATTACAGTATGACCCGAAGTGGAATCAATCAGTTGATCGATATTCGGGAGAGGGTAGTAATCTTTCGGACACGCTTTATTCAAATCCGTATAATCCACGCACATCCTCCACTTCCCATTATGCTTTTTAACCAGTACCACATTCGCGAGCCATTCTGGATAATTGATTTCAAAGATGAAGTCAGCAGCCAGAAGTTTATCGATTTCGTCGTCAATTACTTGTTGTCTTTCGGGAGCTATGTTCCTTCGCTTTTGCTTAACAGGTTTTGAGTTCGGCTTTACACTCAGCTGGTGCACGGCCACGGTCTTATCAATGCCTGGCATATCGGCTGGGACCCAAGCAAAGATATTTGAGTATTGTTGTAAAAGGGCCACCAACCGTGCTCTGGTTTTTTCCTGAAGGCCTGTCCCAATCTGTACTGTTCTTTCGTCATCTTCTTGAAATAACGGGACCTGGACCGTATCTTCGGCAGGTGTTGCTATTGGCTCGGTACATCCCTCAGTGAAAGGCTCGAGCTCAATCTTCATGGTGGCTTTCTGTTTGCTGTCGATGATAGGGGATGCCTGAATGGTCTGTAGATAGCATCTTCGGGAAAGATCTTGGTCGCCGACTGATTCCCCGATCCCATTCTTTGTTGGGAATTTCATTTTTAAATGCGGGATAGAGGTAACGGCTTTCAATGCTGACAGAGTCGTTCTTCCCAAGATGGCATTGTAGTTACTTTTCACCTGGACTACATAGAAACGGACCATGATGGAAGCTTGCTTTGGGGCAGTCCCGAAAATCACAGGCAACTCGATCGTCCCTGCTATACGGACCGGGTTATTCCCGAAGCCATATAAGGGGGACTCATTGCAGATTTCCAGTTTCCTTCCTCCCAAGTCCAGCCGATTGTATGCTTGGCTATAGAGCACGTCGACTGAACTCCCATTATCAATAAGCATCCTCTTCATATCCATAGTGCCGACCTGAGCTGTGATGACCAGTGCGTCCTGATGCGGAATAACCATTCCCGACGGGTAATCATCGTCGGAGAAAGTGATGGGGTCGGTCTTGATATCCTGGGGTTTACGGGACACTTGATGGACTTCTCTTCCGAAGGCTTTCCTCTTTCGGTTAGACAGAACAGTGATCAATCCTCCGGAGATGACATCAACCACTCCTCTTGCCTCTGAAGCGGGTGGAGGTGGTTCTAGGCGATCGAAGGCTGATTGTCGATGAGAATCGGCGATGTAACAGTCGAGGTTACCCTTCCGTATCTGTTTTTCTAGGAAGTCTTTGAGCTGGTAACACTCCTCGGTATCATGTCCTTTTGCTTCATGGTAGGTGCAATATCTATCCCCGTTCTTTTGCCTTGCGAAAACCCGAATCTTCGGGGGGTTTTCGTAGAAGGGTTCGTTTTTTATCGCTTTCACGATGTTACTTTTGTTTGTATTCAGGGGTGTGTAATCCTTGTCGGCACCCCCTCTATCCCTCGGGGGATGGTTCTTTTGCTGTCGATCTCGGCTAGAATCTCTTCGGTCATTACCCTTTTTGCCGGAACCACTGGATTTCTTCTCGGCGCTTTCATCTTCGGGGTTTCTCTGGTGAAACTCACCTGTGTTTTTCGAAGAGCCCCGAAGATTGGCAAGAGCCTCTTCCAATTCTACAAACTTGTCTACTTTCTCGTAAGTTTCTGATAGGGTTTCTGGAGCTTTTGAGATGAGTTCCTCGATCAACCTGCTGGATTTGTCAACGTTTAACCCCATAGTTAAAAATTGGATTACCTGCTTTGGATCGATTCCGTTGATTTCAGACACAGCTTCCCGAAATCTTTTGACATACTGCCGAAGAGTTTCATTCGGCTTCTGTTTTACTTGTAGTAGAGAGGTCATCATTCTGGCCCGTCTTTTATTGCTCCCGAAGCGGGTATGAAATTGTTCCTGTAGTTCTTCCCATGACTTAATGGACCCGTTCGGGAGAGAGGTGACCCATTCTCTAGCTGTCTTCTTTAGAGTAGATAAAAATAAGTGGCACATCGCCACTACATCATGACCATGGAAGTGCATGGCTTGCTCGAATGAGTAGGTGTGGTCATGCGGGTCTCCCGTTCCGTCATACATCTCCAAATTGGGTACTTTTCGACTTCGATCAATTTTGGCTTCCTCCAAATCCTTTGAGAACGGGGAGAACCGGGCCTTCTTGGACCCATAGTACTTGTCCGAAGCCTTCTTGGGTGAGGATTCTCCAGTATGGCTCCCATGGCTGCGTCTGTCCTCCCTATCCCTTTTGGAGGGTGATCTGGCTCGCTTCCTCAAATCCGCCGTCCAAATCGACTTGGAGCGGGTCAGTTCCTTTTCTCGGGGTTGGGGGTCACCTCTACGGCGTTCCGTGTGTCTGTCTTCCCGTCTGCCCCGGTGGTCTGAGCGGGAGGCCGAGCCTCTCTGGCTCGAGAGATTGTCCCCTGTTTCGGTTAATTCCTCGTACTGCTTGTCAAGCTCTTTCTGCTGGATATCTAGAGCCTTTTTCCTGTCGAGGATTATCTGGAGGCGACGTTCTTTCTCAGCCGCCGTCTCCCGGCGAGACTGGGAGGGTGTTGGTCGCCGTGAATAACTTTGCGAGTGTGAAGTTTCCATATCAATGTTGATTGATGGAAATTTTACTTGGTGGCCCTCCTTCTAGCGCCAATGTTGACGCCTGGTTTTGTCCGGCTGTCCTGCTGGCCGTCCGGATAAGATACCTGCACAAAAGTCCTAACGGCTTGGGCCGTTGGTGGACTCCTCCGGTGTAAGAGTTAGTGAAGGTTCTCAGAAAGGTCAACAATGGAGGTCCAAGTATTTAATATAGTAGTAAAGTGTATGTGTGCGTAACCCTTTCCTCCATCATTGACTGGGTATTTATAGTGCATACCTGACTCTTACCGATTCCTTTTAGGATTGTCCCTCAACGTGGTATAGTTTGAATAGGAAGGTAGTTTGAATAGGAAGGTAATCTCCTAAACCATCTAAGAACCTGACTCCTATTCTAATTCGGATTAGATATAGTAAATAGCCACAGTCCAGATTGGTTAGGGACCTATCCCAAGCCTATTGGACTTAGGAGTCCTCATAAGAATTCGCCAAGCTGATGGTCCGTTGGGCCTAACCCATCATATATTTACCAGACCAGGCTTAGCGAAATATTCATCCTAACATTGGGTGTTTTAAAACTTAAAGGGGGTGGTCCTAATATATAGACAAGTAAAGGGAGGATAGCTTTAGATATTGGTGATGTGGGACTAAAAAGCAACCGGGTATTACACTTACCATGTTTCATTTTTCTTTTCCTAGCAAGGAATCAAACCTATTATGTTGGGTTCTAACTCTCACAGGGTTCACCATACTTTACCATGTTGAAAAATTAGTGTCCTACAAATAGATAGGCGGACCTAGGCAGTAGATGGGCACCTAGTGACTAGAGGTGTCACCAAGGAATTTTCCTAGCCAGTGTTATCTATTTTACTTTCTATTGTGTATATTTTTATATGCTACACAAAACATGTTATAGCCTATCGGTGTAAACATTCTAAATTTTACATAAAAAATTACCCAAAAAATTATCTTATAAGACAACAATTTCATTTCAAGTACTGTAAATCTTCAAAGACTTCATTAAATGGATGCGGTTGAGGATTACTTCTGCTTCGGGAGCCTAGACGAACTTTTTGAACAATGTAAAAAAATCAAAGCTCAACAGATAGACATTACTCATTTAAAAAAAGGACATGCCATGACATTATTTTCCTTAGAAGATGAGCATAAATCTTTGAACTTCTTCACGGATTTTTTCCGGAAGGGGTACTCTTATGTCATGACATGCACCTGTGACTTGGGTAGGTATATTTAGTTTGAGCTTGTTGCTGCATATAACTAAGTTTTCCAAAAATTCCTAATTACATAGATCCTGGAAGAAGAATCCTGTTAGACTGGGAGAAATGGGTTCATATCATTGAAGGGGTTACTCAGGGGCTCCTCTATCTCCAAGAATACTCGAGATTGACAATAATTCACAGAGATCTGAAATCTAGCAATATTTTACTGGATGCGGATATGAAGCCAAAAATATCAGATTTTGGTTTAGCTAGAAGTTTCCCGAAAGATGAAAATGAAGCAAACACAGATCGAATTGTAGGCACACGGTAAGGAAAAGAATTCTCAAAACTTTTATATACATATATTATGGTTAGTCTTGACAATCACTTTAGTTCATGCAATGCAGTGGTTACGTTCCTCCTGAGTACGTAAAACAAGGTATATACTCCAGAAAATATGATGTTTATAGCTTTGGAGTTTTACTACTGCAAATCATAAGCGGAAAGAAAACTACATGTCTATACGGTCCAGATAGTGAATTAAATATGACGGAATACGTAAGTACCTATCACAGACCTTTCTATCCTGCTTGTTATATAAAAAATTTATGTTACAAAACTAAATTAAATTTTAATTTTTTTAAACAATAATAAAAAAACAACGATAAGACGAGTGAACTATTTCAGGCATATGATCTATGGGAAGTCGGTAAAAGCATGGAGTTTATGGACCCATCACTGGACGATGCATCTTCGTCATGTAAGCTCATAAGATGTATGCAGGTGGCTCTGTTATGTGTTCAAGAAAAATGGGCAAAAAGGCCAACAATGTTAGAGGTTTCGTCCATGCTCAGAAATGAAACTAAGGTCATGCCTACTCCTGAAAGACCTGCATTTTCAACAAAGGGTGAAGGTGAGGCAAAAAGATTTACCTCGCAAAATGAAATTATTTCGGTTGATGTTGCAACTATATCCCAACTAGTACCTCGTTGATGGTCCAAGCTTTTCAGAGGTTTGTCATTCTTCCATATCCCTATTCCCGCCTGGTGTTTATCTAACTTGCTACAAAAGTTTTAAGCCCTCTTAACTCGATGGTGGGCAGTGTAAACCATGCTGCCAGTTAAATAGAATTTTTATTTAATTTTAATAAGTAAATTAGGATGTGTTAATATAGATTTAATATAACCTTTTTGATTTAGAGTCAAAGGATTGAGATAATGAGTTAAATTTGGCTCAAACACTTGGAATCACCCTTTCTGAGTTTTGGAAAAAAAATAAAATAAAATAAAAAACTTAAAATTTACTTTTATGTTGTTTTTGAGTTTTTAATATAAAAGAATAGAAAATTTAAAAAAAAAATTCTTATATTTGTAGGTTCTAATGAAAAGAAAAGAAAAAAATTATTTTCACAAATATATCCTTTTACTTTTTTGCTAATTATTTTGAACTACCCAGTATTTTTTACTTAGATACTTGCCATAAGATTAGTGCTAAATTGATCAGCCGCTTGCCTGATGATCTCCTCCATGAGGGGATGTCTTCTTCCTTAACTACTTTATTCTTTTTTCCAAGCGTCTCATCGGCCTATTCTTTGGCAGGAAAAGTGACCAAGTTTTCTATCAATTTTTTTTTCCCATTTATTAAAAAGCTCAGAAATATAAGAATTGGACAGAAAACTTAAGTTTTCCGTCTATTTTTTTTCTTTTCTGTCCATTTTAAAACTTAGAAACAATGTGTAAGACTGAATATGTTTTGACTAAGTAACATGGGAACCTCAGGATCACTTTAAGATGAGATGTGAGGCACTCAGTTAGACCTTGGGGAAAGAGGAACAAAGATGTTTTAGGTAATGCTTACATATATCAATATTCAGCTCAAGTCTCAAATAAGTATCAATTATATATTATGAGCCAAAAACTCAAGTCTAGATGCAATCAGACTAGATTTGATCAGACAATGCATAAAACAAAAGAAACAGAAAGGAAAACAACTATAAGCATCATAACAGCTGAAGATACACACACATGGTGAAGATATGCAGTACCATAGAGATAGAATGTGTTAATATGTGAACAATGAAGGACAATGTTAAACTACTATGGAGAAAGCGAATATGATAAGCGGCATGCAACACATACCTTTTCTCCTGCTTCACTTCAAGTATTGATGGGAAAAGAATTAGATCAAGATTCCGTTAATATCAAGTATTCATCGAATGGAGTTCTAAGAATATAATCTAGCATGCATATGGAATTTTCATGGTTTTAATATTTTTCCCATCCTTACATGAAGAACAGATGCCAGTTTTCAGCTTGTAGCTGTAATACCTTGTGAACCAAATTTACTACAAACCTAGACCTCAAGAGGATCACTGCAAATCATCAAACGCTCATAAATCATCATACTAGCTTTATAAGCAATCAAAACAATCATGTCCCATTTCTCCAACTCGCAGACATTCAATTTGACTTCTCCCTTCAGTAGGTTGTCTAGTGATTGTGACTTGGGGCTCACTGCCTCAGTAGGCCATCATCATTCTGAACCAATCACAAAATCAATCTTAACCTTTAAAAAGTGTAACTTGGCACGAATTTTAATATAAAATCATACTTTTTAATTGTTAAGATGAATGTAAGATGAATGTAATGGTTGGTTTTGTGATTAGATATTGTATATATGACTTATTCCTCTCTTTGTGGTCCATCTCTTCTGTCTATATTCCCACTTTTATATCTGATTTTGAATTCTTTTCATTTTAACAAAGACCAAAATCATGATCGAGATTTTGATTTTGTCTGATTGCATCCTCTATGTCGTAGCCACTATAAGTCTATAACTCAACCTCAACATTTTCATAAAATCATATGATAAATTGGGGCTCTCAAAAAGTGACTCACGAAGGGAATCAGAGTTATTTGGAGAGCACCCATAAGCCTCAAGATACTAAAATGTAAAAAAGATACCCAAAATACCACTTTTAACATAGCAAAATACTTTCGGCCCTTTTTCTCCCTTTTAACAAATCCAAATAAGGTCAAATGGGATATCATTACGAAGATCTCGAAATAAGTTTTTCCGGCTTGGGATGGTACGTCTCTTAACTCTTTTTGAATTGAAAATTATGATTGTTTGAAGATCAGAGGGGCAAAGCTCAAAATTTTAATATGCATAATAGCCAAGCCGTGACAATACCCACGGCTCAGAGCCTTAGCCACAGCTTTGTCCCTGAATCCCCTCTCACCATTATATATTCCTTGTTTCTTAATTCCTTGCACAAGAACATAGAGAACTAAGCAATTCTGGAGAGAGAAACTCTGAAAATACATAGAAAAGTGAGAGAAAAAAAGAAAAAACACAACCAAATCTTCACTAATTCATTTCTTCTTCAACATCCAATCAATCAAAAGGAGTGAGAAAGCCGCTTCATGTCTTGAAATTCAATTTTTTATCCGCAAGATAGCTTGGTCCAATTCTAGCTTATCTAAATTCAATTGAATCATATAGAATTGTTAATTTCTATATCTATACCATCTCTACTTCTCAGTTGTTATGTGAATTAAGTATTATTTTGAATCATGTGAAAATCCATGACATTACTTGTGTAGAATTTTGAATTATAATTGTTGAAATCTTAGATGAATTTAATATTTATGGATCCATACCCATGAAAATTAAACCTAGCCCATGGATCTAAAAATTAGATTCATGTAATTGCTTGAATTTTGAATTAATTCATTGTTTGTGAGGAAGAGGCCCGAGATTTATAAATTTATATTTAGGAGAATTGGGGCCGTATTCTAATTTTGAATTTTGAAATTGAATTGTATCATTTGAATTGACGTGAATTTATGAAAATTGTGAACCTGAAAAGAAACCTAAAGCCTCCAAATCCATATTTGGAGGAATTGAAATTTTCCTCCCATGGAGATTGAATTTGAGATTGTAATTGACTAGTGCATGAATGTAAGACCCCGAATTTTATGAAATATAAAATTTATTTTTTCTTCATATATATTTTTATGAAACAGTAAGTGGTTAAATTGATAAAGTTAAAAGTTAAGGATGTTATGTGTAAATTATATTATGTCGGACAATATTCTTTTGGTCGGGGAATATTCGTTCTGTCGGGGAATATTCGTACGACGGCGCCGTACGAACCAATCATTGGTGGACCCACAAAGAATAATTGTCGGATATAGAAAATGACATAAACAATTTTTAAAATGGTCAATGGTACTATTACTTTTAATTGTTAAAATATCTGGTGGTAAAAGAATAGTAATATACGGTATTACAAGTAACATACGGTATTGCACAGTAGCACACGGTATTGCACAGTAACACACGGCATTGCACAGTGTTTCGTATTATTAAACTGATAAAGTGGTTATCGTACAATATTTGACTTTATTGTCACATGCACAATAATTCATGTTATTAAATTGATAATTGTCACAGTAGCATATGCACAGTAATTCACATTATTGAATCAATAATTGTCATAACATAGTAACGCAATCTTTCTTTTGCATACTTTCTGCATTATTGTTATCTCTATTATGGTGTTATTTAAACAGTTGTATTTCATTAATTAATTGACTTGATATCTAACTCAGAAAGCCAACTACACTGTATTTATAACAATTAGTCATAATAATGAAAAGTGTGAATTATTGTTGAATAATTGAATTGATAAAGTTATTTGTTTATAATATAAAGTTAGGTGATATAAAATGAATGGTATAGATTAAAGATAATATATAATTTAAAATGGATGGTGTAGATTAAAAGATGATCTTTAAATGAATGGTTTAGATTAAGGAAATCTTAAAAGATGAAATGAATGGTATAGATTAAAGATAATATAGAATTTGAAATGGATGATGTAGATTAAAATATGATATTTAAATGAATGGTTTATCTTAAAAGATGAAATGAATGGTATGGATTAAACATTATCTTGAAATGAACGGTTTGGATTAAATTAGGAAATCTTGGTTATGATAAGATTTTTGGCTATAAATAGAGGCCTTAACTTAAGGATTTTTCATAAACTTCCTTACTTGTTCTTTCTTTCTCTCTCTAAATACTTCTTGTGAAAGTTTTCTCTAAGTGTGCTTAAGTCATCTTGAGTATTTGTGAAGATTTATAAGTGTACGTGTACTGTTCAAGTTAATCAACCTCATTTAAATCAATATTCAGTCACGTGTTAAGGTAAAGGATTATCATTATTTGATTCTCGAAAATAATATCGTTTCTTTCTTACTCATAAGATATGTCATTTATTTCCATGTATTAATTTGTGGGAATAACCTTACGATGCGGATTACCGCCTGTTGGTGAATAACCTTTCGTATTCATTCCTTATTAATCTCTGAGAATAACCTTACGGTGCGGATTATCGTCTGTTTGGTGAATGACTCTTCGTATTCAATTTTTATTAAATTATGGGAATAACCTTACGGTGCGGATTATCGCCTGTTCGTGAATAACCTTTCGTATTCATTATTTATTAATCTCTGAGAATAACCTGACTACGCGGATTACCGCATGTTTGGTGAATTACTCTTTGTATTCATTTCTTATTTGTCTCTTGTGGAAATAATTTGTTTACACGAATTATCACATGACACTTTTATTGCATATTCGTTTATAATATCATTTTCTTTCATATTCGTAAGTGATATTATTTTCCTTTATACTCATAAGGGATACCATCTTTTTCATCTTCCATTATTCAAACTTACTATGATAAGGAATATTAATTTCCTTCACTTTTTGTTAATCAAACCTGCTACGGTAAGGGATATTATTTTCTTTCATACACCTAAATCGAAACTTATTATGGAACTATTGCTTCTATAATTCCTGAAAATATTATATGTTCCATAATAGTTGCACTTCATCATTTCAATTGAACCATCATATTTACGTGAACCTTTCTATTGAACTGTAACCGTTATTCTGAACTGTGGATCTTGAATATCATTTTTAAATTTCACTCCACATCATGTTGACAATTTGGACATTATTTGAATTTGTACAAAGTAAACTTCTGATACTTATTGTTTATTCTGTTTCTTCTGTTCATCATTTATATCATTCTAATCATCCAAATTCAAGTTGTTGTGAATATCTGTGGCTGGGGGCACAGATGCGATATAATTGTTGAACAAATGATAGGTTAAAGGCGATATAATAGGTTAAAGGCGATACATCTGTTCGGTGTCTTTTATGGCACGTGGTGAATGTTCTCATTGGCCCGTAGTGCAAAGATGAACTGTTGTTTGGTATGATTATGACCAAAGGCTGAATCTGGTATAATCATGATCGTTGGTGTTATATTGAATGTCTTTGGCCCATAGTGCAAAGATGAACTGTTGATCTGCATGATTATGATCAGGAACTGTGAATTTGTATTATCTTGACTAATGGTATTTCAGATGATAAAAGTTGATGATATTTTTACTAAAAAGATAAGCGAGTGGACACTATAGTCTGCATTATTCTTCTAATAGATTGCTCATTCCGCTGCTATTATTGATCTGAACATTGTTTAAGAATTTAACTGCAGTTTTTGATACAAACCTTGTAGTCTATTGTATTCTATCAAGAACTCAACTGTTGAAGGCTAACGATAATTTACTTGTCATTATCTTAGTCATGATATTCTTTACTGGACTATTTGAGCTCACCCTTTCTTTTGTTCCATTGTTTTTCAGAAAATGAGAGAGTAGCCGGGTTTAGCAGGGGAATGGAGTGACAGTCCGAGTGATAGCTACTGTAGTCTTCACATGTTGTATATAGTGTGACAATAATTATGAAGACTTAGTTGTGTATTATTATACACTGTATTGTTGAACGTTATTCTATCTTGTAATAATTTTGTTGTAGTCTTTTGACGACTCAAGTTGGGGGCGTCACAATGAAAATTATCTATAGGCCTTAAAACCATTTAGGTTGCTTTCATCTCTCAATGTGTAGTTTAAGGTCCAAAATAGTGAACTTTAAAATAACTTGGTGATAGGTCCAATGTGATGGTTCACATTCCCCAAGTTGGACTTAACCCATTTACTTACTTTGAATAACAAAAAATGATTTTCAAAAATTAAAAACTTTTTAAAATAAAACAAATCAAAGAATAAAAACTAAATGCTTGGAAGAGACTTTTGACAAACTAAATCACTTTGAAAATTCACTTTTGAAAATACACTTGAAAATCACTTTTGAAAATACACTTGAAAAATCACTTTTGAAAATATACTTGAAAAATCGTTTTTGAAAATTCACTTTTGAAAATACACATGAAAAATCACTTTTGAAAACAAACTTAGAATGAAAAATCACTTTTGAAAACATAATTTGAAAACCACTTTGAAAAATACCCTTGAAAACTCACTTTTAAAAGCACATTTGAAAATTCACTTATGAAAAATGTATTTGAAAAACTACTTTTGAAAATACACTTTCAAAAATAACTTTTGAAAATACATTTTGAAACTCACGAACCTTTGTGGATATAAACACACACGAGTTTATAAACCAAACTCACGAACGTTTGAGGACACACACTCGCGAGTTTATAAACCAACCTCACGAACCTTTGAGAACACACCCACAAATTTATAAATCAAACTCACAAATCTTTGATGATGCACACACTCACGAATTTATAAACAAAACTTAAGAACCCTTGTGGATGCACACTCACAAGTTTAGAAACCAAACTTCCAACTCTTTGAAAACAAAACTCACGAATATTTGAGGACACACTCACGAGTATTAAAACAAAACTCACTCCTTTTGAAAAAGCTTTTCTTTTTCAAACTCACGAACTTTTGTAGACACGCACATTAAAAGTTTAGAAACCAAACTCCTCATTCGAAAATCACATGACTTTAGAAACCAAACTCGCCTTCTTTTGAAAAACACATTTCACATGTTTAAAAATCAAACTCTGAAATCTTTTAAACACAGCACTCACGAGTTTAGAAACTAAACTCATGAAAATTATAAATAAAATAAATTAAAAGTCAATTCCTAACCAAATGGACCCCAATAGAATAAAATGGACTCACTCACCTCACAACACATGTACTATGGAATGACACCAACACACCTAGGCATGACATACTTAGAATATACACTAAGGCGACTATTTCAAAACTTCAGAAATGATTAGAAAAGCACTAACCATGATTTATCAAAGTTTAGGGTGCTGAACATCTTCCTCTCACTTAAGCAAATCTCCAAACTCTATGAATCTCGATTGCGTTCCAATAAAATAGAGTCACATTTTGGGTCATCTAACTTTCAGAACTTTAAAACTCGGATGGGTTAGTACATTCATTAAAACTTACACCAATTGGCGACTCGGTCACATTGGCATAAAACTAAAATCAATCTTTCAAAACCCTTGGACAAAAAAGCCGTTTTTCAAATATTTCACCTACCACACCAAATTTATAAAAAAAATGAGAGTGCATTTAGAACTACTAAAATAATAAAAAATTTCTTCTTGGCGTCGACACATATTACTAAATTATATGATAATTTATATTATCTATGTATTCATATTTTAACATATTACTTGCATCCGTAAGGTTGAGTTTTAAGCAAATCAAAATCACTTCATATTTAAAATGCCCTTAAATAACTTATGTTAGATCAACCTTAAGAACCTTTTACTCATTTAAAATTTATATGTTTTACAATTAAGAGTTAAACTAATTCTTAAGTTTATGAATAACCCTTGCAAATTGTTTATTTCACGAAGGTCTTGATTTAAGATGATCAGATAGAATTCTTAATAAAGAATTAATATTTTCACAAATAAAATTTAATACTTTCACAAAATTTCTCTTACATAATTGTGATATTTATATACTATTCATGCGTGAGAAAAATCTTGTAAAACTATTATTTATAAAAACAATTTAAAAATATCAATTCATGATTAATACTATCAGAGTATGAGTCTATCAGTTACAGAAAAAGTATCAGAATAGTTGAAGGCTGAAAATTTGTCAAGGTTACTGATCTATTTGGATGCTGAGAACTAAGAAACAAAGAAAAAATCTCACTCTCTTATAGGTGCAACTTTATTTCCGACATACTGTCAAGAATATCTCTGCACAAGCAACACAAACTCACCTATATTTTTCGGAAAATATAATAATTTTATTGAACCCATTGGACTGACCTATACAGCAGTGTTCTACGTAACAAAAACTTCAAATAAATGATAAACTTACTATGAAGACAAAATGAATCCAATTGTATATATTTTAAAAAGAATTCATTCAGGACTTACGGTCACAATTCACAACCCTAGTCATCACCACCTAAATCAAGAGACGGGATTTCATTCTAACAAGTTATAACTAGATCAATTACCCAAAAAAAAATAAGTAATAGCTAAATCAAAAGGGCATCAATATTTCGTTTCCCTTCTGGCCCTTTTGTATACCATGATGAAACATAGGCACCATAGTTCACTTGACTGTATCGTGGAGGATCAAAAACTGGGGACACTTTCATCGTCTTTGCAGGGTCATGAAAAGTGGCGACCGACAGCCTTGCCCTGTTGGCATTGGTGATAGCCCGATGTTGTGCACTTCTATATTGGCCATTGGTTATAATCTGTAACAAAAAGCACCAAGGTAATTTACAAATAATAGACTTGAAAAAACTGCCTTTCTGTTCATATAAATAAATATAAAAAAAAAATGCGTACAATTTTTTATAGCTCTCTAATGCCAGTGGATATATGATTATGAAGCTTGATAAAATGCTAAACGCACAAACTTTATTTTTAGTTCGTTATTACTTACAACCTTTTTTATTGATGTCGAAGATCAATACACCATATTTTCATTATGTCAATGACCAGAAGCTTAGTGCAAACTCTGAGGAAATATGACGACAGACTATGAACAACTAAAGAACCAATTTTTGTTGTAAGATAAACAGCTGAATGCACATGTCTGTGACTTCCTAGAGATCACGCTAATTCCAGAGAACCCCTCATAGATAAGAATAAAATCACAAAGAGATATGTAAGTGTGACATATGATACTAACAGTGAACTAATATAGAGATCCATGTCACTCCATTGGTTCAACACAATGTATCAAAAACTTTTAAACGCTATGGAACAACGAAAAGTCATCACAAACCAAGCCCCTTTTTCTTTTTCACACTCTTTAATTTTACTTTGTTCCTCCGTAAGACCGTAAATTTCAGTGAACTTACTTTCACAGAATTTTTCCACCCTAAAATTTAATTTTGCACTAAAAAAATGTACACTTCGATTGTGGGAAAGGAACCCAATCCCTTTAAACACTACCTTTTTGGTCCCTTTCACGGAATGAGACTAAAAAGGCCCATCTGTTGGGCCATCGATATTGTACATAAATGCATGGCTAGACACTTTAGACTTGGTGCAGGAAATGAGATGCAAGTAACAAAATCAAGAACTTCAGTCAATGGTAAGAAGCAGTACCTCAGTTTGGTCAGCCAATATTACAACAATGGCATCAGATATAGGACGTACAGTTACCCATTCACCATCCTTTAAAACCTGAAGACCTCCAACATCGTCTTGTATGAGAAGTGTAATGGCACCCATGTCAGAATGGGATTGTAGACCAAGGGTGAGCTCGGGCTGTGGGCAAGGTGGGTAATAACTGACAGTAATATTCTGGTAGAATTCCCCAACAACCTCTTCTATGCAGGAAGATGGCAGGCACAGACTCTCAGAGATTAATCCCAAAAGCTTCTGAGCGAGGGCCTTCATGTGATTGCTGTACTCTGCCACAACTTCCCTGTTTGGTGACTTAGTATTAGTTATATTAAACATAAAGTTTACTTTTTAGAGACATAACATTGCTTGGTATGAAAATGAAGACAATTCAGAAAAGAACGGAAGAAGATATTATTTTGGTTGCTGAACAAAATGAGTGCACAAAAATCTTGAATTTACTATTATTTTTTGTTTAAGTTTAAAGATGTTAGGCATCATCTAATTGCTTTTCTTTTTCTAAACTAAATGATTTTTTTAATATTATTACAGTGGCAAAAATGAAATGCATTTGGTGGAACATTTTATAATTCCAATATCACCATATAGTTTACCGAGTTACTCAAAGATTAACATCCAAGGATTACTACTTCCAAAGGTTAGGCTTAAAGCAAATGAGGAATGGCTGAAACACCAGGAGGTGATCTTAGCAAAAAGCAAAGAGTAAAGGAGCTCAAATGGAGACACATGGTTTCAGATTTTGATGCAATTCTATCACAGCAGCATATCTACACATTACAAAATAGAAATACTAACAGAAACTCAGTATATATAGTGCAATAACCAAACAATGTTTATTGCATTATCACTATTTATATTCAGTTTTAATCCATTCGATCGTATATATTCATATTGCATCCATAACTTTAGCTTTTAGCAGTTTAATTATCAGAATATCCAGTAAGCAAACATTTTTGTCACATCTTTATCATATTGAACATGTAACTAAATTGAACTGTCACACAAAATCACAAAAAAGATTTGATTGAATTCTTTTACTGATTATCTAGTTTTCCAAACAGAATTTAGAGCACAAACCTACCTGTAATTGGGAGGAAATTCTGGCCAGTTTGAAGGATTCCGACGAGAAATTGGCAAAGTGTGATGATCAAAATAATCTCTCCAGTCCAAAACGGTGTCGTTAGACTCAACCAACATCCGACTTCCATATCCCTCAGAAGCAGGCGAATTAGGATCACATGAGTACTTCAACTTATCCGGAAGATCAAGGGCTTCGAAGAAAGATGTACCATTGCTCCTCATATCATGAAGCAATTTAATTGGAACTCCGTGATTGGTCACGTGAAAGGCACCCCAGTCTCTGCAAGCTCTGCCGATCTCACGGCAGAGGAGGGCAGCATCACGACAGTTGCTGATGTCGATTGTAGGGATGGCGGCGACGGTGTTTGGAGGGCTAAATAAGTTGGGTCGAGTCTCGGGTGGTTGGATGTATTGGAGCGGGACCTGTGAGTTATTGGCGATTTTTAATAGGGATTGAACTCTGGTGGGCTCGCCGGCGACTTCCATGTTGTGGGGAGATAGAGTTGATAGACGGCAGAAATTGAAAGACAACTAGGAAAATAGTTGAACTGAAAAGGGAAAAGTGTATTAGAACAGTTTTCATTTTCATTTTCTGAAATAAGTTTTCTTTTTCCATTTTCAATTTTCAAGAAATGCGTTTGGTTATTGAAAACAATTTTCTATGTTTTAGAAAACTAAAAATAGAAAATTTGATTGATGACTATGTTTTCCAAATTTAAATTCACTAATAACACCATTAAATTATATAGATTGTATAGAGGATAAATTAGCCACACACTAGAACTTGATGTGTTTTCAGTACAGGTTAAAGCTGAACCTCAAATCAATGAGAAACTTTTGATGAAACCATTCAAGTGGTAAGTAGGTTTGTATCTAAAATCTAACTTAATTTAAAAGTTTCAACTACTTCCCTAAACTACAAGTCACAGCTTATGGCATCAAAATCATTGAAAAATTAAACATATCTAAAGAGAGATTACTTAATTCCAAAATTTAGCCAGTAGAAACACAAAGTGGAATCATCAAGAATTAGCAGGAAGGACGAAAAAACAAATCTCGGGATGATAGAGCAAACCAATTGCGGGTTTATAAAAAAATATGATTAAACCCCAAAAATGTGATCAAATCTCAGGATGATAAAAAACAAAAACTTCAAATTAGCAGGATTAGATGGAGTAAATCAAAGATTAAAACAAATCCCAATTCACGTAGAGTTAATGAAGGCTTTAATTTCCCCGAGTTAATTAAACATTTTTGAGAAAATCATCACAAATCTAACCCGAACAATCAATTTGAAAAAGAGGAAGTATCAGAAGGTAAGCATTTTTCATATATGCAATAGTCTCATCATCACAATACATTTATAACTACTAAACCTACAAATTTTACTTCAAATCCCAAAATTAACACAAATTTGACGTGCCATAGCAAAGTATTGGAGACTACGGTTCTTCCTATTTGGGGAAAAGAGAAAATAAGATAGATATAGAATTCTAAATCCAAACATTACCTGCTGATTTGGGGTTCCTACTGAGTGTCGATGAAGAGCGGGGAAGATGTTGAGCGGATAGATTATGGGTTGAGAAATAGTCAAAAAAAAGATGACGTTCCAGAAACCAAGGCCTGAATTTTCAATTTAGGCCCTACTTTATGCGGTTTATTATGATATTTTATCAATTAATTTTCAATAAATAAGAGTGTGAAATTTGGTGCAACTTTTTTTTAAAAAAAAAATAATTTATATGAGAATACAGTAAAATCTTGATAAATAAATGTTTAATAAAATAATAACCTCGTTTAGATAATAATTTTTTCTAATCTCGACACAAGCATGTGTACTAATGTAATAATCTCATTAAATGTATTAAGTAATAATATTTTTTGAATCCTTAAAGGGCCAACGAAAATATAAATTAATAATTACTAAATTTCATACAATTTTTTTTATATATAATCCACATATTCTTGAATTTTTTATATTAACATCCATATAATAAAATCCAAACTTTTCAATTAATTAACAATATCTATATAAAAAGTCATTTTTTTTAATAAAAATATGCATATAAAGTTACTTATTTTTTCTTTACACCTAAACCAGATCCAACTTTATCCTTAACTTTTTGTAGTGCATACACAACTTTCGGAATATTTTGCTCATGTTATAACAAGTAGTTATTCCGGATTAATTTCACCGTATATTTTTTGGAAAAACTCTTTTGCTTTGGTCTGGATCATTTTCCGGACATATTCGCTTTCTCTTGCCATTGGAAAAACCACCCATACAAAGCTTTCTCTAACTCAAGGTATTTACAAATATTATATTGACCTTTTAAGACTGCTTCATATTATTGATTGATTGATAGACAAATCAAATTTTTGTTAAACCATGCTTGCATATCTTTTTTGGCTAACAGAGGGATGCTCTTTCTTATACTCACATAGTGCTCTCCTCATTTGTTTAGTTAATGTTGATTTCTTTACTCAATTCAAATGATGATAAGCCATGGGAGAAGGAAAAAAATGTAACTTATTGGAATATATTTTCTACATATCTAGGTTATACTATATTGCTAAAGAGTTGAATCTTTTTTGTTGCAATGTACTTTTAACTTAAATTTTTTTGTTTTCTCAGACATTATAAGTTTCATCAATTCTTATTAGTTTTTCTAGACTCAAATTAATACATTAATTATTGTCTCTTAATTTTTCTGACCACATACATAAATTGAAAAAATCCCTCTAAAATAATAAATATTAATTTATCGATAAATGAATAAATTATTCAATTATCGATAAATAAATAATCTCGTTAAAGTAATATTTTTTTCTTATCCCTATAATATTCATTTATCTAGATTTTACGGTAAGTTATTATAGTTTTAAGTTCAAAATTTATAATTAAACTATTGAATAAATATAAGATGAAAAAAAAACACATAATATCAGTTTTTTCTACTTGTGTACTAAAGATATTGTACTCAATTTAAAACTTATTTAATGGTGTAAGCTAAAATCAACATTATTTTTTAAACTTATTTTCATTATTATATTTGGCATCACCTAGGGTATCGTGTCAAAAAATATTATTCATTTATTTTATGATCCATTGTGTTTATTGGAATAAATGAAAAAAATTCAAAATATATACTTTCATCTAGAAAAACATAAGTAAGAAAAAAAAAATTGGGAAAAAGTTATCCTTGAGAAGGTCAACAGCTGCTAGCGGTAAGGCCGCCGCCCGCCGTGGTGGTTATTGACTGATGGGCTGTGGTCAATGGCGTGACTTTCAAATTCATATGTCTTGATCTTAATATTGTTTGTGTTAATATATTAAATTTTTAAAAAATAAAAATAAAAAAAGTTGAAATTTTCCAAGTTATTTATCAAAGTTGTTATGCATTCCGACCAACCAAAGAGGAAGAAAAGTCAATCATAACTAGAAGAAAGTAATTTGGTTAGATAACAATTCGTTGTCCCAATCTATTTGTAGACCTTTTTTTTCGACCTTCCCGAAAAATCTAACTTTGCGTGCTCAGTGTACAAATTTTTCATAAAATCTTATTTTCTCAATTCCATAATAAATATCTTAATTTAACTTTAATAGTTAAATTAATTATTTTCTAAATTAATAATTAAAAATATTTATATATAATTTTTAAATCATGAAACTTGACATTAATAATAAATTTGTCACACTTTATTATGATCATAATTTTTCGACATATATCTTGAATATTTTTAAAATTTGTTAATTTAAAATTTAGTCAATTTGACTATAAAAATTAAATTAAGACATTTATTATGGGACAGAGAGAGTATTATTTTCTTGAATTACATGTTAAATTTTGACCGAGACAAGTTTAATATATAATTAATTGTGTTTCTATAGTTTTATTTTAAATTAAACTCTATGCAACAACAAACAATATAAATTAATCAATATAAAAATATGAATACGAAAATATTATAAATTAATATAATATTGTTCCTCAGTTCTTCAATATGAATTCATCTACCTTTAATCAATATAATTAATTATGAATATTATATAAATTATTTTAAGTATACCTCTCAAAATTTATATGCTTTACGATTAATTGTTGAAAATGAAAAATGCCTTAAATTGTCTTGAAATTGATGATATATTTTTAATTTGAAGGATTTTGTAAACTAAACCACATTAGTTTGATTTACTATAATTTAAGCCACAACTAAACTAGAACTACTCTCATACTAATGTCTTCTTCTTTCTTGTTGATCAGCCTTGATATATATATATAAGATCTGTCCTTAGTTATTAGCTAGCTAGCTCACTCATATATCATCATGTCCGGCCTGCATCATACATTTGCAAAATGTGAGTGTTTCTTTGTGCTAGCTTGTTAAAGACGTGGCAAAAGGGCCTGGGGCCCGCGGACCGGCCCAAAAAAATCGGGCTTTGGGCCTCCAAAATACAGTCCAAAAAAAGTTGGGTCATTTTTGGTCCGGCTCGGTCCGCAGACTAAATTTTTTTTAAAAAAAATTTATATTGCTTGATATTGTTGACCAAAAAAAAAAAAAACTTAGAAAATGAATTAAATAGAGAATTATGAAGAATATAAAAAATAATGTGTTATAATTGTAAATAATTAGTGTTAATATTTATTTCAAATATAAAAAGTTAATCAATTATGTATGTTTTTTCATGAGTTGGAAAAAGAAATCATGACACACATGAAGAATATTTTATATTTTACTTAATATTTTAAATTATAAGTCATAATAAAAAAACTAAAAAAAATTACACAAAGGCCCGCGGGCCAGCCCGACCCGACCCGCACGAGCCACGGGCCAAGAGTTTTGTAGCCCACAAAAAGCCGAATCATTTTTTGCCCTGTCCGTTTTGGCCCGATCTGACCCGTCCGTTTGCCAGGTCTAAGCTTATATAAAAACAGGAAAGGATAACCCATTTAAGAAAGAGTACAAGGAGTCGTTGAAATAAATTTGTCCATTTGTGACTCCATTAATTATCTTGATTACGAAGTTTTGTCTTTGTTAACAACTTAGCATATGGTCATGCAAGCAAGCCAAATCTCTCTCTCTCTCTCTATAGTGGCGTATAATTGAAGATAATTAAAAAAAATGACAACTAATAATAATAATTATTATTATTTCTTACTCTAAAGTTATAATTTATAATTTTAATTGAATTTGAAGATTACAATTGAATTTAGTACATAAGTACCGTAACTTGAGACTTTAATTTTTTACAAGTTGTGAATACCTTTTTCTTTTTTTTTACAACTGAAAAAGTTAATACTTCAGAACTAAAATTGGAAATTTGTAAAACTTGGTGGTTCCTTTTGCATTTAACCAATTTGAAATTAATACCAAAGCCAAGATTACCTATTTATTCTAATAAATATTCATATATGTGAAAATCGACTGTTGCAATGGCGAAGACGCTGATGATTCGTCCACAAGTGGCGGCGCTATGCGCGCGCCGACCTCATTTCTTCAGCAGCCTAGCTCGCCCATCTTCTCAAGCGGCGAAACATTATTGGCAGCCGCTCACTCCGTGTGTATTGCTGCTGCAAAAGATCGGGCCTCGCCGTGGTTCAGTTAACTATGGCCCAAAACCTGAGGGCCTCGCCGTGGGCTGGTTCCATCGACTCCCCTTTGATGCAGTCCATGGAGAAGAAGGTTCAATTTTTAGCTTTTTATATTCATTAAAAATGATTAATTCTCATTTAATTTGTGTTCTTCTTAATTCTGAATGTCAAATTAAAGCATTGCAGTGGATAAATCTACTGGAATTTGGAGTTTTTTCCTTAGATTTTTTTTTCTTATAGATTACGGAACCCATGAAATGCTTATCTGCACAACTTTGATATCACAAGCAGATTAGTTGCTAAATGAAATAGTAAACAAGATTGATACAGTATTACCCTTATATTCATTTGGTCTGGATGACTACATTAAATGCATGACCAATCAACAAAGTTATTATAATTTTGTAATTCCAGAACTCAATGATTTTATTGAATTTTTAAGAGAGGTTATAGACTTTTAGGGCCTGTTCGTGTACTCCTTATAAGTCGGTCAACGAACTTATAAGGAGTTAAGTCAATAAGCTCGTTCGTGGGCAGCTTTTTTTTTTGACTTATAAGTCAAAAAAAAAGTCAAAAAAAAAAAACAAGTTTTTCATTTTTTTTAAGTTGGTCAACTCTGTCGAAAAGACAAAACTGCCCCTCCTTGTTTTTTTAATCTTCTTCTTACTAAAGGACATTTTAGTAATCTTTACATTTTACTTAACTTATAAGTCATTATTACCCGAACACATCCACAAGTATTACTTATAATTCCCGACTTATAAGTAAAAATACTCCCGAACACTTTTACTTATAAATCTACTAAAATTTTAACTTCTAAATCTACTCAAATGTTAACTTTAAGTCAAAAAAAAAAGTCATTCCCGAACGGCCCCTTAAGGAAGTCTTTGCCTGCCTGCATAAGAACATTTCAATCAATCAATCGTCTTGAATGCCCTTTCCCAATCTAGCTTGGTAATAATTTAAATATATATATATATTTTTTATGTTTATCTTTAAATATATTGCGAGTAAATTTGTACGGTAGTAAAATTGTAATGTTAAAATTAAATATATTGTATAATTTTATACATACTCTCATCAATAAAAAGATGACTCGTTAATTTTTGAGATAACAAAAAATAATTCTTTTTGTGAAATATTATTTTTTATATTTATAAATGAGATTTTTTTTTTGAAACATAAAAAATATATTATATATATACGTATAAGTAGATAATCTAAAAGCCGAAACTATAAGGAAAGTAAAGCTTGCAAATTTGTCTTTGTGCAGGCCGCTATCTTGGACTTGGTCTACCTTTGACTTGCGTTGGAATCAATACTAGTTAACCATTATTGTCTAAACACAATCATCCAAAATAATCAGGCCATGGTTCTCTCTCTCTCTCTCTCTCTCTCTCTCTCTCTCTCTCTCTCTATATATATATATATATATATATATATATATATATATATATATATATATATACTTAGAAACCAATTGAAATAAATAGCTTGCAATTATAGTCAAAAGGTAAACATGAAAGCATGCACACCTCTTTGCATTTTTGTGATGTTAAGCTTTATGAGTAATAGTTGCGTATTAGCTTCTGATGTAATAAAAGGGGCCTACTGGCCTTCATGGGCCTTAAATTTTCCACCATCGGCCATAGAAACATCATATTTCACCCACATATACTATGCATTTCTCTCTCCTAACAACATCACATTTAGGTTTAATATCGATAATTCTACAGCTTTATTGCTTGTTAATTTCACATCGACTCTTCATGCAAAGAATCCGTCGGTAAAAACACTTTTCTCCGTCGGCGGAGCAGACGATGGCCCAGAGCTCTTTTCTCACATGGCCTCAACTTGTGCGTCGCGAAAGAATTTCATCGACTCCAGCATAAAAGTGGCCCGAACATTTGGTTTTGACGGGATTGATTTGGACTGGGAATTTCCTCAAACCCCAAATGATATGGTCAATTTGGGCCACTTATTAGAGGAATGGCGAGCCGAGGTTGAAAAGGACGCTAAAGCCACATATAAGCCTCCACTCTTGCTCACTGCGGCCACGTACTACTCGGCGAATCGCAACATCACCGGGGAGCCCCTACTGTACCCAGGGGCCTCAATTACAAAAAATTTGGATTGGATCAATGTAATGTGTTATGATTACCACGGAGCATGGAACTTGAACAACACTGGAGCCCATGCGGCCTTGTTTGATCCAAAAGGGAATTTGAGCACGAGTTATGGGCTAAAGTCATGGATCAAGGCTGGAGTCCAAAGAAGTAAATTAATTATGGGCTTACCACTCTATGGAAGAACTTGGAAGCTGAAGGATCCTGATTCTCACGGGGTCGGAGCCCCAGCTGTGGATGTGGGTCCTGGAGAATTGGGCACACTTACCTACTCACAAGTGGAGATATATAACACGGCAAACAATGCCACCGTGGTGTATGACTCAGCCACCGTGTCCACCTATTCTGTTGCAGGGACTTCATGGATTGGGTACGATGATGATGTATCAACGTCCGTTAAGATTGGATATGCTCAGGCCCTTGGGCTTGGTGGGTATTTCTTTTGGGCCGTGAATGGTGACCACGAATGGAAAATATCCAAAACAGGTACCAATAACCAATTTTTTTGAGTTCATAACCTTTTATTGTGTCAAACATATGAATAGTAGTTAACTCAATATATTGCATTGAGTTAACAAATCACTGAAATCAAAGTATCTTTTAGTTTAAAAAAAAAAAAAGCAGTCGCACTTTAAACTTTTAAAATCAATTTATGAAACTCTATAATTTAATCCCATTTAAGTTTTTTTTTAAATATATTTTTTAATTGAAAATAATATTTTAATAATTTTAAGTCAAAATTGTATTAATTGAAATCAAGTGAATTCATATCAAATTTTATTTTAGGATTTTGCAAATAGACTTTAAATTTTTCTGAAATTTGGAAAACTCAAATGAGTATAAATCTAATTATTTATACTTTAAAAATAATCTAATATCAAGAATAGTGTTAAAACATAATGCATGAATAAGAATGGAATGAGATGGAGAATAATTCTTCTTTCATCCCAATAGGCTTCGTTGATTAATTTTAGAGACCATCTTAGCTTCTATTCCATGATATATTTGCCATTAATTATTTGGTAACGATGACCTTCTATTCCATGATATATTTGTCATTAATAATTATTTGGGATCTTGGTGGATATTCTGCAGCATCCCAATTGTGGATTCGCTAAGATTTGATGTGGAAGAAATTATTCAAGTGTATGATCGAATCATGCAGCTGACTAAGGTTTTGGAAAGTCCTACTTTCCAAAAATCCATTAAATATGTATTCAATGGACAATAAGAGTTTGTTGTTGTACTTGTGTGACATCAAAGAACTCAACAGGGAGGGAGAGAGAGGAAGAGACTTTCAGTTGAATTTTGTTTCTGTTCCACCACCTCTTATGGGGATGTGATGACTTGTAAGTTGACTGTTAAATTTCATTTAACAAATTTGGGTAGTATTTTGAAGAATTATTCAGAGGCCTCCACATTTATTGACATACAAGCAATTTCTCCCTTATTACACATACATATTGCTAGAAAATTAGAGATTATTACTGCATACAGATAAACAAAGAGAAAGCAAGAGGGTAATTGTCAATCCAGGTGCAGGATTTGTAAGCAGAACCCCATCACTTAGTTCAGCCGTCCCATACTCCCATGCCTTGGATGCTGCAATTTTTTTACGCGATACATCAATTAGTCCATAGAATACATGTATATATATATATATATATATATATATATGCTCTTGATCTTTTAAAGCTTGTGCATTTATGTTGTAGGTAGACTGTAGCTCTTAGTTTGTCATAGTCTACATCCCCTATGTTCAATATGTTCGTTCAATATATACGTACACATGCTATATTTAATGTTGTAGTCGTCATTCTTTCAAGAAACATGAGCTCAATTTTTGAAAAGACAAAGTTTTAACAAATATTTGACTGCGTCAGTCCCGTATTTCTTTAGAAATCACAATCTGACCATAACAGTAAAAATGAAAGAACGCCAAGCTCAATCAAGAAAAGTCATTTTTTCGCCTTCTCAACTGTTATGTATCTTCGTTTTTATGTATTTGTTCATGGGTTTTTCCTACATTATAAAAATAAAAAATAAAAGGAAAAAATAAAAGAAGAAGGAAATTGAGAAAATGTGAAGAAATTGCCTGCTCTGGAGTGAGTCCAATTCTTGTCATCACCAAGTGCCCATAAAAATTATCGACCAAGCCCCATATCTTTCGCCAATCGATTCCACATCATCATAATCAATCCAATTAGTTCCCACATGAAGACGTGGAAACTGTTTCATTATCATACACCTCAGTGGCACCATTTGCCAAATTAAACTCCACAATATCATCATAAACTCGTAATCCCACCAGGACCAGTTCCAACATCAGGATCTCCAATTTTATGCTCGTTTGGATTCTTCATTTGCCAAGTTCTTCCATCCATTGGCATTCCCATCACCAAATTCCCGGCTGGCACACCACTTTTTATCCTAGAAGATATACCATAACTAGTACTAATGCTTCTAGAACTAGTCATATAGCAATGCACATGGTAATCAAAACACATAGGACTCACAAAATCTACACACTTTTTAATCGTAACTCCGTGGGGGGTCCGTTAAGAAAAAGTGCGAAGAAAAATGCTAAAAGGATCCTCGGCTTGCCAGAGGCAACCGACTCTTGGTTCACACCAGAACGCCATTCGATGAAAACTGTGGATAGGTTTGACATGTCTTGAGGATTGTTTGGGAATTCCCAGTCAAAATCAAGGCCATCCATCAAAGCCATATTTTGGAGCTATTGCAATGGTGGAGTTTATTAGTGTTTATATCGACAAAATTTACTTGACATTTTAATTCGAATAAAAGTATAAAACTCAGCTCTAATAAGTTTTAATTTAATTATGAGAATTGGTTAATAATAAATTCACTATAATTTTTTTAAACTAATTTTACAATTATTATGTTTTAAACAATCACACATATTATTACCATAATTAGTTGCATGTGTGATTTCGTATAATTTCAAATTTTAAGAAATTTATGTAATATATAGTATAATATGTCATATTCTAAACAATATGATAAACCAAGAATAGAAAAAAAAATTAGAAGTTACTTTCTCTATTTAGAGATTGGTTAAATTTCTTTCTAATACTTTACAAATTTGAATATTATATATTTAATTATTATAAATTTGTATAGGAAAGAAAAAGATCCTCCTTCTTTGTATCATAGACATGAATGTTTTTATATTTGGATAGTATTTAATTGATACAAATTTGGATAATACTTATATTAATATAAATAGAAAAATTAAATTTAAAATTGGTAAAACCAAATCAAGTTTGTGCTTTTAATTATATATAAAGTTGATGGCTTGTGGAATGAAATGAACGTGATTGATTTGGTATGGAGTCAATGTTTCTTAAGATCCTTTTTTATCTCGGTCAGCTTTCATAATTTGAAGAACATTTTGTCCATTTGGATGAAAACATGTTACAAATAGCATCATTTGTTGCAGTAACAAAGATAAAATATACTCAACACCAACGAGTGGTTCGAGGACATAGCTCAATATCGTCATACTTGTTTGCATTATTAACCACTCGGGTTGGAGAGAGGATACTAATATTGCGGATTGATATATTTCAATTAAAAGACCTGAAGTAGCAATGCCTCAGAAAAAAATAACACTCGACCTATCATCCCAAATGTGTAATAATTCACGAGTCATCTGAAGTTTCAAATTTAAACCAGATCTTCACTCTATGAAAGTATGCCACTTTAGTTGCTGCAACTACCCTAAACGGGGATTGGTAACTCGGTATTAAACTTAACAGTTTAAGGCCTGAATCTTGTACATTTATAAAATCGAAATGCCTTCTCTTCAGACTTCAAAAGTCACAAAATTGGCATTGCAAAATCATGACCTGTATCAAAAATCTCAAAGATTCAGCTCTGACATGAGAGTGCTCCGCTAAAGTATCTTCAAAACTTTCATCCGCATACAAGGTCTTGGTGCTATCCTGCTAAAAAGTGAATACACTCTTCTTGGTTATATATCAACTGAATTTTGTCCCCGTTAACTAAAAAGGGGCAGCTTAGAAAACAAATTAATCAGTTAAAGCTTATAAAAGGCATGGGGAAAAAAATGAAGCGGCATAATGGGGATCAAGCAATTACCTCATCTTAACAAGCATTATTCTACAGAAAGGGAGACAAAAGTCACGGTGTTGATAGCTTTGACCTTGCTTGTACCCATTCCACGAAATTGTCAAAAATCAAAGGCCAAGCTTGGCTTGGATCATAGTTTTCAAGGCCTGGAAAGTTTATCTGTCGAAAAAGTTACACTTGAAATGAACAATCATATTATCATGAACAATTAACAAATTCATCAGTTTTACCCATCATAAAAAAATAAAATAGTAAATATATAGGAGGCCTTGCAATTATGAACAACGATTAAAGAAGAGACAAGACCCATAACCCCACTATTGGGCAAGCATTAAGGGTCTTGGTTGGCAAACTAGCAAGGGTCAGGTGTTAAGCCTGACAAGGTTATTTTCTAAAAGTAAATGCTTTTAATGAGTAACAATTCAATTATAAATGGTTCAAGGCAGATTACATTTGTAAACAAATATTTTCACCAGACTTTAAAAATATCATCTTTTCATTGAACTAATAAGCTACTTGACTAAAATTCCTGAAGATATAATTCCTGATGGCCAAGCACAAACATATCCACATAGGAAAGCAAACATGTTACTTTTTCACTTCGCTAGTTTTTGCCACTTGAGCAGTTCCTGCATGGGTTCAATTAGTTTCCCATCTAATATACATGTACAAACCTCAACATGAGAAACCCTTCTTTTCCTATTTCACTTTTATTAGTGTGTTCCTGGACCAATCTGCAACCGCGGGGAACTGGTAACAACCCTCTACAATGTGCTTGGTTTACCCCTTCGTTTTGAATGGTTTCAGCAATCCCAAGATATGGATAAGTAGAACTCCTATGAGGTTACTGATGCATTATAAATTGCATGAAAGCCGTATGGGTAAAGAAGTAACTTGAGCTTTGTATAACAGATTATATTAGTCCACTTGTGTTAGTTAATCAAACCATCTGGCTGCAAGCTTATATAGTATATACATTGTAATCTGATATCTTTTATTTTTGCAATCAATACAACGGATGGACATAATTCTGAACTTAAGGCTTGTTTGATAAATTTTTCTACTCTACTACAAAATTACAACTTAAAAAAACAGAATTCATCTTAAACAATAAACTAGAAAGTAGTCTTTTAAGGATATTTTGCCAGGAAATTTTTTCAAGGATAGCCTAATCACACCTTGTTTTAGAACTCCAGGACACTCTACAGGTCATATAAATCCAATTCCTAACTCATGCAGATATGTCTAATTATAAGTACAAGAAAGCAAGCATAGAAGCTTCTAACTTTTGAGAATAGAAATTAGAATACCTCAGTGCAAAAACGGAGAAAGTTAATCCACTGATCAGTGTTTATCACTTTATACTCATTCTGGATCTGGTGTAAATAGTTCAAACATTAAAAACCCAACCATACTTGGACAACAGTAAGTCAGTAACAAAAAATAAATTGCTAATCACAGAAAAAACATATTTAATTTAAGCATTTTGCCATGTCAGCATGCATCAACATATCCCAGTTACTAGAACAACCAAAATTATGTGCTAATCCATATCGATCAAAAAATTAAGAATAAAAGAAAATCTTTTCATCTTTTGCATTCAGTTTCCATTATAGACGAATCAACCCACCTTTAGATATTCAATGAATAAATCAACCTGCTCTCGGAATTGGGATCCTATAACAAGATCTAGCAACAAGCAGATGCTCTCGATGTCTACACATTTTTGTTTATCTTCTGAAAGAGCCAAAGAGGTATACAATGCCCAGCAACAGTTAAAAACAAAGAATAATTATGATACGGAAATAAGACATTGTCATTGAAAAACAAAGGTTGCACTTCCATCCAATTAAAACAGGTGTTGCAAAAATATGCTTACCAGTCAGGCAGTATTGAAATGCGTACAAATAGAAATTCTCAAAATTTTCTGGCTCCCTGACCTTTTCCAAGAGACATTATCAAAATGAGTTATTCATTCTTAAGGCGCCTCCAGTGTAATCATAAACAATTTCTACAATTATACCAGAAAAGGCAAAAGAGGGATAAAAAGGCACCTCTTTCTCCAATTCTGACAATTTTTTCTTTAATTTTTTAATATTGTCGACACGAATAGTTTTCAAGCCTCTTCGCCATTCATCCTGATAAGAAGGGGGTCAATAAATCTAACAACAAATTCTAAAGCTGTGAATTCAATATTGTCTATTATAAGTAGTTTTTAAGACAATATACCAAGAGTAGAAAACGGTATGAATCACAAATACCAAAAATCCAATTATTCTTGGAATTTCAGCTTTGAGAAAACTTTGCAAAATGAAACCCAGTAACATTATAAAAGTCAAAAATAATACCGAGACAATGTGATCAACCACCAACATTGGAAACATGCATTTTGTATTTTTGAGCATCCTCATGCGGATCATGTATAATTACTACGTGGAACAACATACAATCAATTGCTTTTGCTAAGCCATCTAGCTGCCTATATTCATATCTCATTATACACTAGGATGTGCGTGAATAATACATTCGTGCTACAACATGAGAAGTCGATCATAATTTTTCCCCTTGACTGGAACGGCGAAGAATAATAAACATGGAATCAAAAATCTCTAAAGAAACCTGTTTGATCTTACAATAATTGGTACAAAGAAAGTATAGGAAAATTGTAAATGTGTTTGTATGCGATGTACACAGGATAAAGGTAAGTAATGACTCCCATCTCAGCAAGTGTGCAATATCCAGTCCATAAATTTAACTGACTAAAGTAATGAAATACAAGATAGCAGAAAACAAGAAAGGCTGAATAGCATTTCATATCAAACATAATAACAACAACTGAAGATATGAGGCTGCCTTAATTGTAACAGAACAGAAAATACTGTGTTTTACCTGCGTAAAATATCCTTGCTTTCCAGCATTCAGTTTCCTGGATTATGCAAGCCATTAGTTCTATGTTGCAATACAATATAAACTGAAGTCAATACAGCGGCATGTAAGAAAAAGTTTCAATAACAAATAACACACCAGGCAAGCATCAACATCCTCACATCAGTATGATCAACACCCAAATCTGAACAAAGTGCCTCAATCCCTTCTGGACTGAACAAACAAAATACACAGATATAAGATATTCTATGTTCCTCGTAGCAACACAATCTCAAATTAATAGTATCAACCTCGTGAATGTATGTATACACACTGTGTATTTAAAAACTCTATATATCATCCAAAAAAAGTTGCAGGTCAACCAGCACATATAACAGAAAAACCCATATTGACATCTGGGAGTTCTTTTCCTTTTCCCTTGTTTTCAAATATCATCTTGAGGCACGAACTTCAAAGGGTATGACAGTTCATTTAGTTCCTTTTTTCCCCAATGAAAATAATATGCAAGGGTTCATAAAACAGAATAAACCAAGAGACGGATAAATGTCGAGATAAATAGAGGTCATAATTTGTCATATATTTCACAATGATTAAAAAAATAAACTTTCTTTGTTCCAATTGATAGCAATTTTCTCCACAGTTAATTTGACTTGAGAATTTTTTTTCATTACAGTACCATTTGTTACAAATAACTAGCACAAAATAGGAAGAAAAAACTTTGTATACAATCCATTCATATCTGAATCATCTTTGCTTTCAAAAATTTACCATATTCAGCTGAAGCTCAGCATAGCTTGAGTTTGGAATTTTTCGAAAGATTTTCTTTAAATTTTCCTCAAAAGGAATATATAAAATTTACAAAATTGTTAATTAAGAAAGGCACTGCAACTGAGAAATGCTTTAGCAAGTGCAAGGCAGCAGCCACATCACCTTATTCAGATCATGTAACACTTTGCTTCAACAACAGCTTTCTAGAAAAAAATATTGTATACCAAATAATGAAATAATTTCAGGAATGCCAATGGATTACAATTTACAGGATTGACAAACATTTACCACTTAACACCCATTCCCAAATACATTTAGAATAGAATATGAGGAAAGGGGGAAAAAACAATACGGTGGAATACCAGTAAAACTTGCAGTCTTTCATACAATTTCTGGGAAACCCTGAACCATGGCTTTTTTACAAACTTAATCTTGTTTCCATCATTAAAACCAGTAAGAGGAAATGCTGGAACAAAGTTTCTTACTCAATCATGCCTAAAGACTTATTTGCATAAGAATCGAATAGGCTATCAATACGCTCCACCTCCTTCGTTACAGCTTTCTTTGAGGCTGAACAACATAATCATCAAATACCAGAACTCAAATGATAAATTCAAAATTAGAACAGCATAATCTGAAAGCTTTCACTCTGCAATTTTCTTTCATAAATTTGTAAACGAGTACACAAAGAAAACAAATCTTCAAGAAAAATTTGTTTCATGCTTAAGGACGACAATGATCTAGGATATAGTTCTACCATCCAAAACAATAGATCCATTTAGAGGAACCAAAAGAAGAGTATGCAAAGTGTAAACACAGATGCAACAGTAAAAATACAATTCACGTCAAAGAACAAAATGGATGCTATATACAGCTATAAATTAAATATGTTGTCATTTATACTCAAAATCTCATACTGTAAATCAGAAATCTCCCAAAAAACCTAATGCACTGATATAGACATAATTGTTGTTGATATATACTCACAGCACAAGCATGCATCCTTTTGCTTCAAAACCTGTCACGCTAACAAAAAATAGTAACCAAAATAAAAATCTTGTATCTAAAAATCATACACTGGTCATTGAGAAGACCCCACTTAGAAAACTAACCTCATAAAGTTACAGATATGTTTCTACACAATTCTTTAATTAAAAGCTGATGAAAGATCAGCCTTATTGAATTAATTCCAGCTGAAGAACCAAAATAAGACCATGAACACATAAAGCCCAATTCACTTATCAATAATTTAATACAAAATTTTCCAAACCTTCTCTATCAGCATTCTTTCATAGGGTCCACACACACAAAAATCCCCTAAGCATTCCCAATAACTACCTATATTATAACAGCAGTCAAGAAAACAGTACCATGCATACATAAATATATGAACAAAGCCCCAAAATTTTCACACTCTCTCAAGCCCATACATTCTTCACACTTTCCTTGAAGCCGTGAATCAATTCAGAAGAAAACCAACCCAAATAAACCAACCCCTAATGTACACATAATTAAACACACGCATATAAATAAAATTACAAAATAACAATAACAACAAATTCCAATCCAATAAAAGTATTCTACTCAAATAACATCACTAAACACACATAACTATATATAGTAGATATACAGTTTACCCGAACGAGCGGAGTCTACCCGAGCTGATTTAGCGGGTGTTGAATTGGGTGGGTCAGCTTTTCTCTTGGAAGCTCGAGGCATGGTGAGATGGGTTTGAGATTAAAATTGAGAGAATCCTGTTGGGATTTTTGGTCTGTATTTGCAAATTGCAAAGAAAGAAAGAAAGGAGAATGGTAGTGTGTGTATATATATATATATATATAAAAACTACAAAGGTGTGGGTTTTATGGTCAGAAGGGAAAACGAAGGGCGGCTTGCACGTGATGTATTCCCATTCCCAATGGGTCCACTAGATTTGGCTTACGAAACCAAATTTCGTATTTCAGTTTTATTTTTTTATTTTTTTGAAGAAAAAAAACTTTTAATTTGGGGATGTGACATATATAAAAAAAAATTCTCATAATTAATTATGCAATCATAATTTTGATAGAATATAATTAACTTTTTAATTCATTCAAACACGCTTGGAAATAACACAATTTGTGATAATTATATTACAGAAAACTTAACTTGGTATATTGTATCATAATAATTATTAATATCGGTCAGATCATATAATAATACATAGTAACGGAGTCCGCCGAAGTGATGCATGTTTCAACGTTTTAACATGGACTATCTTTTAAACTCTCATCTAAATCTCAACACAAAGTTTAACAATGTTAATCAACTAGATAAATCAATTATGTACTAACTGAGACAACAATCAATTAAATTTTAACCTGATAATTAATATTTATATATTGTAAATTTTAGTTATTAGATTTGATTTTTATTCTTATTAACATAATTTCAATTCTAAATATTTATATTGCGCTCGTTAATTTTTTCTCGAACAATAATATCGTTGTAAGAACATAGATGCATAATAAGCGTAAAAGGCGTACCCAAAAGACAGCGGCAGCAGTGTGGTTGTTACTTGTTTCAATTTTTAAACTTGAAACAATACTACATAAATAAAAATATATATATTGAAAATTTTAATTACTTGGGTCGTTACTGTGAATTAGAACTAATATGTGGAAGGCTTGAAAAACAAGTGTCTTAAGCTCTTAGGTAAAAGAACAATGATATAGTATATATATTTTTTGCCGATTAATTTCCTTCATATGGACAATTTTATCTTCAAGTTGTTTAAGACTTTTTTATTTTTTTATGTAATTTTCCATTTTGGAGAAATATGAGTGTAAATACAAATAAATTACACAATCAATATCATCACACTCTTAATTATAATATAAAGGTAAAAATAAATTATATAATTAATATCAAGAATCTCTTTTCTATGACGTTAAAATAACTTCACACTCGTGACGTGTTTATTCAATCATTCTATTAACACAATCCAGGAAATGGGTTGCAGATTAAAACTAAACAGCATAATCTATTTTCCTCTTGCATTTTGTATAGGAGAATAAATTATATAAGGATGGTCCGTAAAATTAGTGTTTTATATTATTTAATAATAATATGCTACGTAAGAAATTTAAAATTCAATATGATTGATTAAACAGTTTTACTATAGTAAACAGTAATTAAACAATATGGTAATTCATTTTAAAATTTTTGATCTCCTCCTAAATTCCTTACATGATATGTCATTATTGAATGGTATAAAATATTAGTTTTGCAAACTATCCTTAAATAATTTATTCTCGGAGAATAAATTATACACAAATGGCATGTAAAACTATAGTTTTACACCTTCCAATAACAACATAACACGTAGGGGATTCTTGAAAAAATTAAATGATTTGGATTTTAATATGATTCGTTAAACAATTTTACTATGGTAAATACTCCCTCCCGTCCTAAATTAAATAACCAATTTTAATTATTTTTTTAAGTCCAATTAATTATTTTTAGAATTAATAATTGAGCACATATAAATATATTTTTAAAATTATAAAAATTAGAGTTAATAGTAATTAAATTGTATATACTTTCTTTTGGTTATAATCTCTTCATATATATTTTGGCAAAATGGTATAAAAAATAATTTTAAAAATAGTCAATTTGACTTTAAAATGTCAAAACTGGACATTTAATTTGGGATGGATGGAGTAATAAATACAAAATGTGTTAATGCAATTCAAATCTCTTGATTTTTTTCCTGAATTTTCTACGTATCATATTGTTATTGCAGAGTGTAAAACTCTAATTTTGTAGGTCATCCGTATATAATTTATTCTCATTTTTATTATTCTATTAACATTAATTTGGAAATAAATATCAAGTTAAATATCCTTTATTAATTTGTATGATTATAATGAGAAATTTTAAAATTAATAAATAAGAACATATATTTAGATTTTTAAAATCACAAATCTCGAGATTAATACATGAAATAATTTTTTTAGTATTACATTATATGTAGATTATTAAGATTATAGTCTTTCTACTTATATTTTTTAGAATAAAAGATGGTTCTTTTTTTTTAAAAAGGAAAATTAGTTACTTGATTATAAGTAAAACAATGAAAGTTAGTCAAGAAATACGTTACACTCCACTCAATTTGGAATCTTAGTAATGCAATGATGAATTCGGAGTTATATAACTATACTTGTAATTTTTTATTTTATAAAATAGCGTGTTTCCGTCATACGTATATGAGTAAATTTAATAATTATAATTAATTAAAAATATATACATTATTTTATAATTATTTTTTAATAAACATAATATTATTGATAGAATAATACTAATAAAAAGAAAATATAAAGATAAAATTAGTCAATAACGATTCTACTTAAATGGTAGTCCATTAAATTTGTAAAAAGAAAAAAATAATAATGTATTTAATCAAAAGTAGCCCATATTTTAAGCTCAAAACATATATTGAAAGCTACCACGTGTCGGTCAATGATAAAAGTCAACGAGTCACCACAGGTTGCCCGTTTTCGTCGAGAGCGTACGGTCAAATCAAATTCCAAAGAGTTGGTGACAGGTGAGCGTATAAAAAGTATAAAAACCGAACTTCCATTCGAATATTGTCTTTGCATGCTGGCGAGGCCTGAATAAAGAGAGGGAAAAGCAAGCTTAATAAGGAGGAAGATAGAGAGAGATAAATTTTTATTTTCTCTCGATCTTTCTTCCTATTTATGATTTTCATTATTATTATATATATATATCCTCTTTTTCTTGATTGAAATTTGAAAGCAATCATGGCCTCCAACATGTCCTTAGAAGAGATTAAAAATGAACAGGTTGATCTGGTAAGCACCCATTTGTTTCCTTATTCTGAATTCTTGATATTATTTTGAATGCTATTTTATTGCTCATACATAACCAATTCGTGGTCTCTACGTTTATCAGAAAGAGTCCCATTATAAAACTTTTGCAAACTCCCTTATAAATAGCTTTAAGAATGATAAAAAATAGTTTATAGGATTATTAATCCCTTAGTATGGGATAAATAATCCGAAATAGTGTTAAATTAATACAAATAGTCCAATCTCAAACGTAATTTTTACAAACAAATATAGCCTCAAAACATATATTTTTGTTCGTCATTTATTTTTAAATTTATGAGTGATGGTCAACTTGAGGATATTAGTATTAATAAAAATAGGCGCTTTTGGTAAATACTTAGCAAATGAGACTCTTTTTGTAAAACAAACAAAAGTGTATCTTTTTTGTTGGTTTGAACCCAAGATTTAATGAATCAGTGGAACAAATGTAAGTTATGGTAAAAGAATTAATGATTTGCCTAAACTGTTGTGTAGGAGAAAATCCCCATTGAGGAAGTGCTTGAACAGCTGAAATGCACAAGGGAGGGTCTCTCAGCTGATGAAGGAACAAATAGGCTTGAAATGTTTGGCCCCAACAAGCTTGAGGAGAAAAAGGCATGCTTAATTAATTACCCTTTTTCAGTCTTTGTTTTTTTTTCAAATCTTTTATTTTCCCTCCTGAAAGGAAAAACCAATTATAACTCTTATTTGATGGAAAAACATGAAACAGGAAAACAAGGTCCTCAAGTTCTTAGGGTTTATGTGGAACCCTCTATCATGGGTCATGGAGGTTGCCGCCATCATGGCCATTGCTTTAGCCAATGGAGGGGTAAAATTTATAATGACTCATCAACATTAATTAATCTTTTAACTTTGATATTTCCCTCTATAAAATTAATATTTATCTGAAAATATTTGAAAAATAATGCAGGGCAAGGGACCTGATTGGCAAGACTTTGCTGGTATAGTGGTGTTGCTCATTATCAACTCAACTATTAGTTTCATAGAGGAAAACAATGCAGGGAATGCTGCAGCTGCTCTAATGGCAGGCCTAGCTCCCAAAACCAAGGTATTTTCTTGTTTTCCAACCTTAGTATTGAAATTGAAGGCATATTTGCAATTCTGTAAAATTGGAATTTACTTAAAATTCTGCGCTCAATTCCAATTTCAACGCTTGGAATTGAGTTGCTAAACATTGCTTTAAAGTATAAAGGGGGTGTATGCAATTCAAGTTGTCTCTAAAATTTAGTGAATAATCTGTTTAAGGTTTTGAGAGACGGGAAATGGGGTGAGCAAGATGCAGCAATCTTGGTACCAGGAGATTTAATTAGTGTTAAGTTGGGTGATATTATCCCAGCTGATGCTCGTCTCTTGGAAGGTGATCCTTTAAAGATTGATCAGTCAGCTCTGACAGGTGAGTCTCTTCCGGTCACCAAGCACCCTGGTGATTCAGTTTTCTCCGGTTCCACTTGCAAGCAAGGTGAGATCGAGGCTGTGGTTATTGCCACCGGTGTCCACACCTTCTTTGGCAAAGCTGCCCATCTTGTTGATAACACCAATCAAGTTGGTCACTTCCAACAGGTGATTTTAAGCATTAGTACTATTTCTCTATGTTAATTTTTATTTATTATGAATTAATAACAATGCGCGTGTTTGTTTGAGAGACTGGATTACATGCTCTAATTAGTCCCTTGTATGGTTAGACTAACATTCCAGTCGCGAGTGACAAAACAAACACAAAATTAGTTTTTAAATGAGACCAACAATCCAGTTTCATGCTCTAAACTTGCAAACATACGTAGCCAATGTATCTTGCTATTAAGAGAATTAATCTGAGGTTTGATTGTTACTATGGTTGTTGATGGATCAGGTGTTGACTGCCATCGGAAATTTTTGTATTTGTTCCATTGCTGTGGGAATGTTGATTGAAGTGGTGGTGATGTACCCAATCCAGCACAGAAGGTACAGAGAAGGAATTGACAACCTGTTGGTGCTTTTGATTGGAGGAATCCCAATTGCAATGCCAACTGTGTTGTCTGTGACAATGGCCATTGGTTCTCACCGTCTTTCTCAGCAGGGTGCTATTACCAAGAGGATGACTGCCATTGAGGAGATGGCTGGAATGGATGTCCTTTGCAGTGACAAGACCGGAACTCTCACCCTTAATAAGCTTACAGTTGACAAGTCCTTGATTGAGGTCTTCTCGAAAAACACAGATAGGGATGCCGTTATATTGTACGCTGCTAGGGCCTCAAGGGTCGAAAATCAGGATGCAATTGATGCTTCAATTGTTAATATGTTGAGTGACCCCAAGGAGGTATTTTATCATCTCTCTCTATATATTTATGCTTTGTTTTAGGTGGTATTCAATCGAATCTGAGTTTTTTTTTATATTGATGTAGGCAAGAGCTGGGATCGAAGAGGTGCATTTCTTGCCATTCAATCCAGTGGAGAAGCGCACTGCAATTACCTACATTGACGATTCTGGCAATTGGCATAGGAGCAGCAAGGGTGCTCCTGAGCAAGTATGGCACTCATTGCAGTTGTACTAGAAACATGAATACACGGTATCCAAAAAGATTGTCTTAGCGCAAAAATATTTTTTTTGATCTGAACTCTTATCTACTTTACCAGATTATTGAGCTTTGTGAGCTCAAGGGGGAGATACTGAAGAAGGCTCATGAAATCATTGACAATTTTGCGAACCGTGGCCTTCGTTCTTTGGGTGTTGCACAACAGGTGAGCTAGTAGTTACAACTATAATATTAACTCGTGGTTTCATGTTTTTGAGGATGATTAATTATATATTACCTGCTGAAATGGATATAATTTTATGAAATGCTTACAGACGGTACCAGAGAAGTGCAAGGAGAGCAGCGGATCACCATGGGAGTTTATTGGCCTATTGCCTCTATTTGACCCTCCAAGGCATGATAGTGCCGAGACTATCCGCAAAGCTCTTGACTTAGGTGTCAATGTTAAGATGATAACTGGTGATCAGCTTGCCATTGGCAAAGAGACTGGCCGTAGACTTGGAATGGGCACCAACATGTATCCCTCATCTTCCCTTCTTGGCCAGAGCAAGGACGAGTCCATTGCCTCCATTCCCATTGATGAGCTCATTGAGAAGGCTGATGGCTTTGCTGGAGTCTTCCCTGGTAAGTCTAAATCATACATCTACTTAAAGATTACATATGTGGTTCCGATAGATAATACAAATGTGGGGGGTTGGTTCTTGTAGAGCACAAATACGAGATTGTGAAGAAGCTGCAAGAGAGGAAGCACATTTGTGGTATGACTGGAGATGGTGTGAACGATGCACCAGCACTTAAGAGAGCTGACATTGGTATTGCAGTAGCAGATGCAACTGACGCAGCCAGGAGCGCTTCTGACATTGTTTTAACTGAGCCTGGACTAAGTGTGATTGTGAGTGCTGTGTTGACTAGTAGGGCCATTTTCCAAAGAATGAAGAACTACACAATCTACGCTGTTTCCATCACAATCCGTATTGTGATGGGATTCATGCTCATTGCTCTCATTTGGAAGTTTGACTTCTCACCCTTCATGGTCCTCATCATTGCCATCTTGAATGATGGGACGATCATGACCATCTCCAAGGACAGGGTAAAGCCATCTCCCGTACCTGATTCGTGGAAGCTCAAGGAAATCTTCGCCACTGGTGTTGTTCTTGGCACTTACCTTGCTATCGTGACAGTATTGTTTTTCTATCTGGTTGCTCAAACTGACTTCTTTACAGTACGTTTTGCTACATCTTGAAAATGGAAAAAAAAACTTGTAAGCTTTAATGTAGGATCGGATACTAACAATATTAATATTGCAGAATATATTTGGCGTTAAGTCAATCCATAATAGCCCAGATGAGCTAACTGCAGCTCTTTACCTTCAAGTCAGCATTGTGAGCCAAGCACTCATCTTTGTGACAAGGTCGCGTAGCTGGTCATTTGTTGAATGCCCTGGTTTCTTGCTTGTCGCTGCTTTCCTTATAGCCCAGTTGCTAGCTACTCTCATTGCTGTGTATGCAAGCTGGAGCTTTGCCAGGATTGAAGGTATTGGATGGGGATGGGCTGGAGCCATCTGGATCTTCAGCATCATTACCTACTTCCCTCTTGATGTACTCAAGTTCATCATCCGCTATGGTTTGAGTGGTCATGCCTGGGATTCTATGATCGAAAGCAAGGTATACAGCAGAGCTGTCACATGATATATAAGGAAAAACTATTGAAAACAATATCCGACTTTGTATAAAGTGGCTCATCTTTTTTGTAATTGATGTAGACTGCTTTCACCACCAAGAAGGATTATGGAAAGGGAGAGAGAGAGGCGCAATGGGCAGTGGCTCAACGCACCCTTCATGGACTGCAGACAGCAGATAATACAAATATGTTCAAGGACAACAACAACAATGAGATGTCTGAGCTTGCCGAGCAGGCCAAGAGGCGTGCTGAAGTTGCAAGGTAAATTTATGATCAAGTTCAAAAAGTTCATTTCAAGAGCAATCAATGCATAAATATGTTAATAAACTTGTCGTGTATTCTCTTAAGAGTTTCAGGTTAAGGGAGCTCCATACTCTCAAGGGGCATGTGGAATCAGTTGTCAAACTAAAAGGTTTGGACATTGATACCATCCAGCAACATTACACCGTCTAAGACTGGGTAGACCCGAAAACAAATATTTAAAACAGAAGAAAAAAGTACTTATGTTAGTAGAAGAACAAGTGGAAAGTGGAAATACAACAGTGGAACTCGCTCAATCTTACTGCTGCTGCTTCTTATTATTATGGTTTTCATAGCAGAAGGTAGTAGGAATGTTGGATGAGATCTGTACTCGGTTGACGAAAATGCCTCGGGTGAAATGTAAAAACTGTAAAACTGGTGAGGGTGAATTACTATTATAATCATCATCCCAATATATATTCTTGTTTGGGAACTTCCTAGTTCTTAGTGCATCTGATCTCTCTGGGATAAAGTTTCATTCGAAAAGGTTAGTTATTTAACCTGTGATGCCAGCAACACAAAAAGAAACTTAGTTATGGAGATACTTAAACACCACACATCAATGTTTTACTTGTTAAGCAGAAAAATCAAGAACCTCTTAATTTTGGTTGATTTGTTTTTTTAAGGTCGTGGTTCAATTTTTTATTTTGTTTTCTATTCTGATTGATTTTCTCTACACCTGGAGAAGAACGTGAAAAATTAAGAAAATACAAGTAAAGGAACACCGCATGAAACTTAAAAGACATTATCTATTAAACTGCCAGCTACTAGCATCAGTATGATTTCATAATTAACACCAAGGTGCAAGTAAGTGTCGCCCCTTGGTTTTACAACATAATATAATGAATGTAACTACGAGGATTAAGCTTTACAAAGAATAACACGCCTTTCTATCTTATATTCAACTTCATCTCTCGGATGCATGACTATCAGAGCTCTTCTATAACCTGCAAAATGTAGCATTTGGTACCAACAACTTTCACCAAGTTCCGTACTGTCTGGAAATTCCAGACAGCAGCAATTATGCAAATAATAGAAGCATGACTCTACTCTATCTCTGGTATGCAAATAATACGTGTGTTTGTGTGTACAAGACAGTGACATATGCGCATAAGAGAAAGAGAGAGAGAGAGAGAGAGAGAGGTCAGTTAATAATGGATCCTTACAATAGATTCATTGATGCCCATTCTGTCAAGCTCATCAACTCTGATATATGGCTTCCAATTCCCATTCTTCTCTTTATTTGGGATTCCACTTTCTGCTCGTGATAAATAAAACCATATATCTACTAAGAGCAAGTAGCCAAGGTAAACAAAGTAATGCATGCAAACCAGGTTATTTAGGACAAACCTTTATCTCATTTGCCATCTTAGGAGTAAGATTCATCTGCTGATTTATTCCTGATCTAGCTGCATCCATCCTAGCATTATTGAATAGTCTAATTGCTTCCATAACATGGTTATCATTTGCAACATGGGACCTAAAATTAGTAGCGTACCCAAATTAGCAGTGTCATATCAAATGATGCTTACTTCGACTAGAGAAAAATAAGAGAAGATCAACTCCCTCGTCCCCTAATAAAATTACACTGCTTTGTGCAACCCATTAGCAGCTATGATCAGTTATCGACTGCTGTTTAGAGGTAGAAGTAGGACGAGTGTCCTACCTAATTCAATGATTAGAATAATGGAGAAGGGGGGTCTTCAAAAAAACCTATACTCCCACTTTCCTTTCTTTGAGATTTCCAAAAGGTGAGATTTCGCAACCAAAATTGGGTGGGCCCCAGAGTGAGCGCTCACTCTTTCTTTATGTGGAGAACCGCATCTATTCAAAGGAATGTGACCAGGATATCTCCTCTATCTAGCTATTTTTAAAGGCTCAAACATTAAAACGCTAATGTAAAAACTAGTTAGGTGAGTTGAGTACGTTAAAATGCCAAACAGAAACAGAAAGAGCATCTACAGCAGGTTATTCATCTCTATAATATGATTTTGATGAAGTATACCTATCTAATTTTAACATAACTCTCCTGCAACAATGTGGCTGCAGAATTTGATAGACGAGGGTGGCATACAGTTCTACAGTACTGAATATACCTGGTTAAATGTATCTCAAGACTTAGCATCTGAGCACAAGTTAGCAAAGTAAACTACATGAAGATATAAGATATCAAGGAGTTTTATGATAAACACCTCTTCAACCAATTATCTTCTTTAGAAGTTCTGCTGTCACCTGTGGCTGCATTAGCAGATGAATGAATTTTGATGATATGGCTAGCTATATTCTATAAAGAGGAATACATATAGAGGCAGTTGGAAAGACAGAGTGCCATACTGCCATTCTGACATAGATAGAAGTAGAAATAAGAGTTTTCTCAGTTACATGATCATATTTTTAATATTTGAAAACTAAGGCGTCTTTGTGTTCATGAAGCAGGCAAAGAAAGATGGTTTCTTGGTAATACATAAAGTACATTATATTCAATCTCAAACAAAGTATTGTACCACTAAAACCTTAGAAGAAACACCACATAGACAACAAACATAATTATTGGTACCTTGTCTTGACTGTACATTCTGATATGCTTCACAATAAAGATTAAATCAAATCTTGAAAGAATTGTCATCTGCAAATCAATGTTATCCTGAGCAGTCTGGATGCTGAACATTTTGTTAATTGTTAGGTTTATGATATCAGAAGAGCAAAAAGGGAAAAATGATAAACACTGGAAACAGTGAAAAGAAATTCATTATGGACCTTTTATAGATCATCATAACAGTTCATTTTGAACTGTTGTTATTCCAGCTTTGGTGATGGAAATCGTTTGTGAAGTTCCATGGCTTCATGAATGGCAACTCTGAGCCACATGTACAAACTATTACGAAAAACAGAATATATATGAAAAAGAGCCAGGAAACTATAAGTCTACCATAAACTACCCTTCTCCCCTCATTTTGTCAAATTCATCAATGCAGACAACTCCAGCTGCCAAAACCATGGCTCCTCCTTCCAGATAAAATTCACGCTGAATTGAATAATTTGCAATATATTTGGTAAGGGAAAAATAATTATCTCGAGGGAAATAGAAACACATATTCACCGAAAGTCCACCCAAGTAAATGAATAGATAGATACAATGGAACTACGACCATAAGCAAGTACATAAACTTACAGAACTGTTGTTTCGAATCACAGAAGCTGTAAGAACAGCAGCTGATGAGCCTTTTCCAGAAGTATATACAGCAACTGGAGCTGTTTTCTCGACAAAATTGAGAAACTTCAAGGGAGAAGTACCATGAAATCAGTACCTTATATTTTGCGCGGCAATGAAAACAAGAGTATTATCTACAATTTAACAAGAAGTTCTCTCTTGTAATGCTTAGAAGAATGGTTAATCAAACAGTGATTTTTTTGTTTAGCGCAAGAAACATGAAACAGAAGACTGCATTAAGTAGTTTTCTATATGAATTTTCAGGGGATATAAATCATGAATAATCAAAAATGTTAACCAAACCTGTGACTTAGCAGTAGATGGATCTCCCCCAAGAGTAACACATTTATATCCCCTCTTAACTTCACACCATCAGACAAAACCTGAATTACCAGGGGAGCAATTATGCTAACAACAATACTCGAAGTATATCGTTTTTTTCCTAACAATTATTGGAGGACACTGCCAATTCACGAAATTAGATCATCGAAATTCGTGATGTACCTTCCTTGATCCACCAAAAAAGAGACAAGCCACAGCCTACACGACAACATGGCCAAATATAGAGGGAGCAATCTCGGAGCATATATTTTCATATGCATTACCTTCTGATGCAAATTTTTTGAATTCTTCTATCTGCATACAATAGTATTGTGTTGAGGTCCTTGAGGAAGAGAAATGTTGAAGGCAACCATGCGAGATGCAGTGGTGGTTGACCGCCGGAAAGCCTAGACGATAAGCATGACGTCCGTATGGCTACAAATCGTTAGCAATGTGCAATTTATACATTATTATTTTACTTCAAAAATATATTGAATAATAAAATTTTATATACATTAATACCCAAGACATAATTATCACTATGGAATACGATTATAAACACAATTATATGAATATTTCCCGATCAAAATTCAAAAATAAAACACTTAATATTAAAAACTAGTAGAACAAGTCAACAAACACCGCATAAAACCCATTACAAGTGTAATAAGTAATAAAATTACAAGACATAACAAATTTACGGGTTATGATAAGTCACGGGTAAAAAATGACTTAATCATTTAAGTTGGGCCAGCTACCCAAGGAGTGAGCCTTGGCAATTCAACGTCCAAGGCGTTGCGTCGCCTTGCCCTTCTCTGTCTTCTGGACGTCGAGGCTTCGCTTAGGCAACGTCATGATAACTATAAAGGCAATAATAGGGCATTATGTAATCCAATTTCCTATAAGAGTATCACCTAGAATATATTCAAAAGGAATGCACAAGCTGCCAAGGGTTCAGTAAGGAAGCTACCAATGAGCCATGGTAAAGTACTATAGTAAAAAAAAACTATGGAAACCCAAGTACTTCAGAGTATTATTGAACAAACTTGAACAAGTTAATGTTTTTAATAGATAGAAAAGAGATTCTATTGATAGAAGAAAAAATAAAAAAAAACAAAACCCAGCAACTCTATTAATAGAAGAAGGGCAAAACATATGATTTGTCTACTGAAGTTGGTACGTTTTACTTAATACACCGCTGAACTTTTAATTTTACTAATTACCATATTAAACTTAATTAAAATTTTAAAACTAGACCATTCCCTTAATAAGATTGCCAAAGTTAAATTGATTTAAATATTTTCATACAACAAAAAAAGGAAGGAAAAACAATGTAAAAATGACATGGCCAACTACATTTGACTTGGGGTCTTATAAAATGAATTTAAAATGTAAATTAATAAGGAAATAATGGCATGACTTTTCAGTAGCTCACAAATATAATTATAATTAAAATTTAAAAATACAAATAAAATGTTATAAACTTGAAAATTACAATAAAAGACTTTTTTTTTTTTATAAATAAAATATAAAATAAAATTAAAAAAATACATATAAATTAAAATAAACTTGAAAAATTATAATAAAAGAATTAAAAATATAAAATTAAATTAAATTTTAATTTTAAAAATACAATTAAATTACAATGAACTTGAAAAATTACAATAAATTAAGTAAAATAATTCATTATTATGTTATTAATTCAAAACAAAAATATAAAACTAAAATTATTTAAAAGAACTTAAAAAAAATATTAAAAAAATTAAAATACAAAAAAAAAAATTAAAAACCTTCAAAAATACAAATAAAATTAACATAAACTTATAATATAAAATTCAAAACAAAACAATAAACTTTTAAATCAAATAAAATTAAAATAACTTGGAATTTACATCAAAAAAATTTAAACAACATAATAAATTTTTAAAAATACAAATTAAATTAAAATGAACTTGAAAAATTACAATTAAAAATAAAATAATAAAATTTTGAAAATAAAATTTTTATTTTTTGAAAATATAAAATAACTTTAAAAATTAAATTATTAAAAATCTACTTAATGAAATTCAAATAAAATTGAAAATTACAATAAAAAAAAGTTTAAAATGACAAAACAAAAAAAAAAGAAAATTAAATTATTAAAGATCTTAATGAAATTACAATTAAAAAAATTTAAAAATGACAAAATAAAAAGTTAAAATAAAAAATATATTTTATATTTTCAAATTTTATTATTTTATTTTAAAATTTTTTATTGTAATTTTTCAAGTTCATTTTAATATATTTTGACGTAATTTCCAAGTTATTTTAATTTTATTTCATTTAAAATTATTTTTTTTAATTTTAAAATTGAAAATTAGAATAAAAAAAATTTTTAATTACAAAATAAAAAGTTAAAATAAAAAATATATTTTCAAGTTCATTTTAATATAATTTTTATTTTTAAAATTTTAATATATTGTTTTAAATTTTTTGATGTAATTTCCAAGTGATTTTAATTTTATTTGATTTAAAAATTTATTATTTTGTGTTGAATTTTATATTGTAATTTGTCCAGTCTATTTTTATTTATTTGTATTTTTGAAAGTTGCCTTAAAATTTTTTTATAATTTTATTATTTTGTTCAAAATTCTTTTAAATAATTTTAGCTTTATATTTTTATTTTAAATTAATAGCATAATAATGAATTAAAAAACTTACTTTATTGTAATTTTTCAAGTTCATTGTAATTTAATTTGTATTTTTAAAATTTAAATTTAATTCAATTTTATATTTTAAATTCTTTTTTTGTAATTTTCAAGTTTGTTTTAATTTTATTTGTATTTTTAAAATTTTATTTTACAATTTTAAAAAAAAAAAATTTAAATTCTTTTAGTGTAAATTTTCAAGTTTATTGTAATTTTATTTGTATTTTTAAAATTTAATTATAATTTTATTTGGGAGCTACTGAATTAAAGTCATGCCATTATTATTAATTTACATTTTAAATTCATTTTATAAGACCAAGTGAAATGTAGCCATGTCATTTTTATATTGTTTTTCCTTTTTGTTTGTCTTTCACTTATGAAAATATTTAAATCAATTTAACGTCTGTCGAATCTCCAGGACATGAACTATGCAACACTTTTTAAAATAGAAAAAGGTAGTTTATTGGTGAAAGGGAGGAGGACAAGGAGTCCACCTTAAAACATAAGTAAATGAAATGGAAAAGGATAATGATAAGATCTCTGTCTCACATCGGAAAAAGTGGGTAGAACTGTACTGTTTATAAGGCCTCTACCTAGCTGACAAGGGTACTAACAAGTCATGACCAATTCAGTTGGCCTCTTGGAACATTGGGGACAGTGGTGGGTCTGAATCCTTATAGTTTGTCTCAAAACAGTGGCCCTTTGTAGTAGGATTATGCCTGGAACTCACACATCGCATGGAGATTGTCATTATGTGACTGTAGATTTTGATTTGACTAGGTCTTAACGAGGACGTCAATGATTTAAGTGGACAGATTATAGTACTCTGTACCACGTTGGAACATGTGTGTATGACTGAACTATCCACACGGCCTCAACGTTGCTACCAAGGGCACTAACAAGTCATGAAATTTTGGATCAGTCTGTAGTGAGTCACAAGATGTTGATGCTCTTGGAACAGTGGATGGGCAGCTTGTGGTGGATCCGGGTTGTTGCGGTATTGTACTTATGCCATTCTTTTTAGGACAACTTTTTAGTACTTGTGCAACTTTTTGTACTTATCAACTTTTTATTAGTAGTTCGAACCAATAGCCACTTCAGAATCCTTGTCAGTCGTCACCTTAGGTACCCAAACTTATATCAATCCTCGTATATATCAATGAGATGCTACTTCTACTACCACAACTAAAATGACCAGAAAAATTGATAAGACTACCTTTCCCTAGTTTTGGAGATGCGGTCATGCCAAATATACAAGGAAGTTTAACTGCGTTACTTTTATAGAAGACCTGCATAATAGCGAAAATGTCAATAATCAGATGAATACGAATGAAAAAGCATCAAGTAGGCTTAAGCAATAATCAGTACAAATATTAATTTAATACCTTCATAATTTCAGCATAAGGATGATTGCTTTCAATAATGGCACTCATCAAATATCAAAAGCGCAATCACCTCAATCCTTGTGAAGCAATGGGATAAATTATGTACAAGTATTTGGGGGACCTGCCTGCCAGGTTGACTAGCAAAAACATAATTCAGATATTATTCGTAATAAGTCTCTTTCCTTTGATATAAACCCCTAAAATTGCGACACTTGCAACCATTATTTCTAAAAGAAGAAAAGAAAATACTATGTGCAGAATAGGAGGATTCTTCTACAGAATAGATAACATCTTACAGTGAATCACTTGAGAAGAGTTTACAAATTACCAATTAAGACATAATGGTAATAAATATGCAAGAGATAACACTTGCACATCTTATTGGAGCTGATTATAAGAAATGAAGCTAAACCTCATATTGTGCGATCTCTTTTTCCCAATCATGATGGCCCTTCAATCGCTTAGAACTCCCACAGTAAATTCCAACTTTAGTGTCAATGGAATCATCTGATGTCAAACCATAAAATTAAAATATAAAAAGATAGGCGGCATTCAACCTTGTGTTCAAAACAAAAGCATCTTCAAATATATTACAGTATGTCTTATCCTAAGGCCTAATAGTGCAACCTGGAAGCACGGACCTTCTACCATAGTAGCGCCTTCAAAATACTAATAATGCAATCCGATGGCGTCAATAAGATGTTTATTGTTACGCGTTTCTTTTTGTTATTATTATTTCACTAAATATTATTTGTTCATGTCGTTTTAAAAAACGGAAAAGTCGGTCATTAATGATCTTTGATATCTATCTCCTCTCAACGGTAAGATTTTGTTATTTGTTTTGCTGAATCAAATTATACGAATTTATTTTGAATATCCTAATTTAGATTGTATATCAAAAAGATTTATAAAAAGAATAAAATAAAAAGATTGTGAATATCTTGAATACTGAGAGAGGTTCTGGACGAGAAGTTAAATTTATCACAAAACAATTGATAGACTTTTTGAATTATAATAATCTCTATTTTCTCTTAATTATGGATGATTCTCGGTATTTAAAAATTTAATCTTATTCATTATTAAAAATCTCAATATATTTACATCCAAATGTTTGAAATATATAAATAACATAGGAATATTATCTAAAAATCTCAAATTTATTTAAGCCAACCCTCTTCTTATGTTCTATCAATAAATTATTCTCTGGTAAATACTAAAGTAAGACATGATATATCCATTTTTAAAATTGAAATTTATTAAAGAAAGAACTGAGAATTACAAGTCTAACTCCCACTTCTTACATACCAGACGAGATTCAAAAGATTTTAACTTTTCTTTTTCTTTTTTTTAACGTGGAAGTTTAGTTGTTTAGTACGTGTGTGTGATAATGATTTTTTTGAAAAAATGTAATAGAGAAAGAGATACTCCACCCGTTTCAACAACAGAGATAAAGCAAAAATAATCAACGAAATTATTATTTTTACAAAAAAAAAAAAAATATCTTCACAACATCTCGATTGCATAAATGGGGATCCCATACATGTATTAATTTTTGTTTATCATACATTAATTACTACACAAGCAATGGTGAAGACTACTATCCTGGAAACATAGGAGATGCGAGTAAATGTAGTTTTTAACTCGGGAGAGCAAAACGGGCTAAAGCACTCGGACATATTTAACCTCAAACCTTAAGAGACACGGCAGAGTCAAGTTTCAATCGATTCAGCCTAACAGTGCCAAGAATATACTCTGGGAGTTCTCGCTCTTCTCTTCCCTGCAAAACAGTTGTTGTGAATATCTACTCTCGTGTAGTAGGAGTTAGGACATGCATATTTTCGTGGCCTAAAAAGTGCACAATCTCTGTGAAGTAACTGATGACACCAAAAGACAACTACCAAGAAAGAGAAAAACATAGTAATCCTACTGCTTCAAAAATGAAAGTTCAGTTTGCTGCGACATGGATCTGAGATAATTCCTATATGCAGAATTTAGTATTTCCAACAACTATACCGTGAATTTAGTATATCATGTATTAGATTATGTAAATTCGTGCACTGAAAATAAGATTAAAGATCTTATGCACATCTGAATATCATCCCCCTAACGTTCATATTGCAAATAAATTGAAATATAAATAACTAAAGACAGTTCCTACAGTAATTGACACAAAGAATCAAGTGGAAATGAAAGGAATTAATTCATCATACCGAAAGGAGGTAGGTCTGCTTTGGAACAACCTGCAGCCTATGTTCACTAAATACAAGGTATTTTATATCAAGCTCAATTTAACATCATTTTTTATCCTTTCCGGTATTATCTCGCAATTTAATGAATTCAACCCACAAAATCTATTAGATCAACGAGTATGAAGAAACACACAGGAGTACTACTTCGCGTCCTCAGTTATATTCTGTCATTTCAATTTTCAAGTAATTTAAGCTTACTCCCCTCTTCATATATTTTCTCCTAATAGAAGACTCCTCTTCTCATTGGATATGTACAAACCATCTCCAACCAATTTTCCTTATTTTTCTCCTCAATTGGTGTTACCCCAACCCTTTTTCGAAAATCCTCATTTCCAGAAACTCCCATCTAATGCACATATTTCTTCTTCTTTTGCCAATTTCAATCTATTTATACAAATGATGTAGAATCTTCTTCTTTTATCAAAAAAAAATGTGAAGACTTTTACTTAGCAAGGAGTGACGTGATTTACCATGATGAACTACCATGGAGGCATCACTATCTTAGGAAGTTTGTAAGATTTCAAGATTAACCAATTTTTTTCCCCTACCTTGCAGGCTTACTAAAATTTGTTCAAGTCCAGAAGATTATATGCCATTAAGGTTTAAACCCAAAAATCATGGTGCTTTAGAACAACCAAGGTACTACTATTTATGGTTCTTTTATTCTTTAGTCATATATTCCTTCTTCTAGAATTTCATCAAGCCCAAAAACAATAATAACATAGTGATTGCGGAAAAAAAGGAAGGGAGAACAAGACATGAACCTCTATCAAGATTGCAAGATCAACAACGATACTTGTTACATATCCAAGGACAAGACCAATGACACTCCTTGCTACTGATGATGAGCCGATATCTACATCAATCTGCAGATGAGATGTCAGTACCTTAATAAATTGCAATTTCAAAAAATAACCATCTAATGCACTTGATAATAATTTAGGTAAACATTCAACTTTTCAAAATTAAATTATGAACTAGACTTGAAATTAATAGTTCCGACTTTAGATCAATCACACTAAGAGGCCAACAGATTCCTGAAACACTTTACCCAGCTACAGAGAATCGTGAAAGAAATATAACTATAATACTACACAATAAATTCACAATCTAGTATAAATTTCAACAATGTTACAGCATGAAATGTAACTTAAAGGCAACTCAAACATTAGTTTTCCAAATAAGAGAGAGAGATCAATTATGTAAATAACATACTCAACTGGGCTAACATAAATACAAGAGGAAGGCTTCTTCTTCTTCAGATTGATTAAAGCTAGCTGTGCATAAAGAACCATCTAGACATGTAATAACAATGCCTTGCAAAATTATATTTTGATGAAGATCTGAGCATTAGTCTAATAAAGATGCATAAATTTTTACTCCTTACAAACATTGTATGTATTCTTCCCTCTAAAGATAGATGATAGAGATAACAAAATGAAGAATCTAATTACGTTGTTTTAAAAATGTTAGTATGCATCATTCATCATGCACTGTGCAACATTAAGTTCTGAAAATCCTAAAGAATGTACTAGTTAATTAAGTATTATATTACCCTAACTAAAAAGCAATTATAGCCAACATTATATGCCGAAACATGCTCCATAAAAACATTCAAGGTTACTTTGACAAAGTATATTAAATTGTGTGTATATCGTATGCATGTGTATAAATATCTGGGACGTTACCTTAAAGATCGGACAATGGGAAAGAGAAGCTTTGCCGATCCTGGCCTGTTCATTAATTTGTTTTACAATTTTTTTTGGAGCTTTATTAAGCTCCATTACACTACACTTTGAAATTAAACACGATGCAATATTTTTTTAAAAGTATAGATAATTAACTTTATGGTTGCTAAGAGAGACGTTTTCTGTTTTTACATCCATTTTGTGTTTTCAAGTTCCAAACATAGCCTAAAAGGTAAAGTACAGGTATGAATCTCATGTCCTAAACACAAAAGTACAGACCAGAACTAATTCAAATATCACAGCCTTCTTGCAAACTAATCAAACCTAAAGAATATATGATGCTTAACATGTTATATAATTAGTGCTAAATTGAATTTAGCACTAGTTATATCATATTTGACATCCCAAGTAGTACAGTTGATATTATAAGTAAGTTAACCATGCATTATTGATCAACAGCTTGTCTAACACAAGAGCCAATAATGGTAAAGATCTACCTCTAGAAAATTGTCTTGTCTAAGGTATTTGCATGTTACTGCTTTCCCCAACAGACAAGCTTTTGTTCCAACTGCTCGCTTGACCATCCAATATCCCTGTCAACACCATTAAATACTCAACACCACAGAATGCACAATAAATTAAGCTGTAAAAATGAACACAATAGACAATCCTCAAAAGCCCAAGTATATTATGGAAAATTGAAGTTTTATGCTCAAACAGAATGAGGAAGCAATGAACATTCAACCTTTTATTACTGAACCGTGGTTTGGCCTTGGCATGGAGTAGTGGGTAGTGTTTTCGTTCTATTTGAAATGTTGATTATATTAAGGAACATGAGAAATAACTGACTAATCATCAGTCCAGACTCTAGGGATTATATGGCAAAAGAGGTGGTTTCCTGGCTCAAGGAGAGATCCCTGAGTTCATCAGATACACATGTTAAATTTTTTTTTAAAAGAGATTGTGCTGGAAAAATGTATATATGTAATTTATGTGTTTCTACTTAGAAATGAAGGCCTCTGGATTTTGTTTCTTTGGCAGCCTGTCAATACAATGGTTTACAGCTTTATTTATCAAAAAGATAATAATAAAAAGTATACACATAATTGCATCTTGAAACAGCTTCTGTTACCTCTTTTATACTTGGAATCAGTTTTAATCTTGAATCACGAAACATGTCAGTCCCATTGACAAATTGACCCAGCAACGAGTTTTCCTTTACAGGCCTGTCAGCAGCATAGTAGAGAACCAGACTGTAGTTTGGACTAGCAGGAACCTGAAACAAATAAACCAGAATATAGTTTCTTACTGGATCAACAAGTGAGCTGTTCATATGTTGAAAAAAAAATGCTACATAGACGAGCTGTAGAAATCACAAGTTTATCCCATCTTAAAAGCTCCGACATAAACATGCATAACTTTGACTATCTGCACTCTTTGAGAATGATTTGGGTTTCTAATCAAAATTCAACTGATTAACAAACTCAGACATACTTCTGGCTACCCAACTATTTTGCAACTTGACTGGATTCTTCTAATAAGTTGACTATAAACTACTTGTAAACTCAAGCATGGATGTTTATGGTAATATTCAGTAAAATTTTCCTCTTCTACTCTTTTTTTTTTTGAAAAAAAAAGGGAAAAAAAAAGTTTTATCTCACAAGTTATGATCGTTACCTGTTACAAAAACCACTCGAAATCTTAAGATAGTGGGAGAAAACTAACAAGAATCTTTGCTGTACTCGTGATTCGAAAAGACTATAGGATCAAGGTATTGAATCTAGCTCAAGTTTCATTTTGAAAATAGAACCTATAGGTTTTCTTTTATAAATTAATTCATGATAACTTAATTAAAAATTATATTTGGAGTTTCATCAAAATATTTGTGGTTGAAATTTATTTTGAGGGATTTCCCCTTTCTTTCAACTTTCACAAAAGTTGGGGATGTTGCAGTCATTCATTTTTTAGAGGATGTTTAGCTGGGTGATCTGCCTTTTCCTTATCTATTCTCTCTCTCCTCTTACTATAATGCTATGGTGGCTAACTTTTTTTTATGGTTATGCTACAGTGGCAAACTTTACTTCTCATACGAGCTACCATGCACGGGAACAATATTTTTTCAATAATTTACTGATTACAAGGTTCAGGAGCAGTCTCCCTCCAATAGCTCGACTCATTGTCCCTATCCACCTCTTTGGATAAGAGATCCTGAACTGTTAATTCTCTGGCAGTTTCTCTTCAAAGTTTTATTTCTCTTATACTGGAGGAATCAATCCTTTCGGAGGGTTACCTTGTAAGTTTATGTGGAAGGCAAAAGCTCCTTCTCGGATAAATATTTTTGTTTGGTTGTTGGTCCTAGACAGGCTCAAAACTAATGATTTGCTTTAGCAACTCATGCCTAGAATGCATTGTCCCTCAATGTGTGTGCAATGCATTCACAGGAGATCAGTTCCCACTTGTTTCTCAATTGTCCTGTGGGCTTGATGTTCGTTGTTTAGGGTGCTTGGTGAGAGTTTGGTTTGTCCTTTAGGAGTTTCTCCTTACCAGGATTCAGGAGTTTGAAAGGAGGAAGAGTGGAATGTGCTTTGGTAGGCCTTTGGATGGAGCATTACTCGAATCTTCATTAATCAATTATTGTACCCAGTCTTCCCTTTTATGAGGGTTTTCTATTTTTCCACCTTTGCTTTTTTTGAGGAATTCTCCTCCTTTACTGTATGACGTCTCTATTCTAATAAAAATCTTCTACTTTTATCATTAGATGCAACTTTAATCATCATAAAAATATTGTAGAGATTGAATTAAAAAATGTTTGTTTATCTTAGCGAAACAGAAATTAAGAAAAATCCATAAGGCATGTTAAATCATGTTAAAAATTAAATAGAAGTCAATAAAGACCAATAAGAAACCAAAATTTTATCATCCTATAATTAGACAGCGGATATCAATGTCCAGAATTTTATCAACCTATAATTAGATAGCGGAGGATATCACATGTCCGGACGAGGTGCCAATTCAAAACTCAGATTCACCCCTCTGGTATTACATAGTGTATGTTTCACCCGCAATACTGTGATTATGATGACAACCATAACTAAAACCATGTTTCAATATATCTATGAAAGAATGAATCTGAGGAACATGTAGGACTTCGCTATACATACCTGAAGATTAAAAACAAGGATGAATGGAATTTTTTTCCCAGCTTCTGACTGAAAAATAGGGAAAATAATGTAAGATACAACATATGATACAAACTAAGAGAAGGATAAGATAATTGAAAATTTGTCAAAAGCAAAATAGGCGCCCAACATGTTCTATAATGCCAGAAATTTGTCCATAGTTGTACTATAGGCGCCAAATTTTAACATACCAAAAGTTAATTCAAAAGGAAAAGAATGCAACAACATAACATTGTTACGATAAAGAGATGCAGTCAATATTTAAAAGTAAGCAAATCAAGTACTTGAGATAGCAAAGTCAAGGGGTCATAGTTCCTTTAGTTACATTTCTTACCTTCTTCAAAAAAAAACACTAAAGGTAGAATTTATAAACGAGTAAAGAGAGTACAGCCGTTAGGAGATCAAGGAAATATTCAAAAAAGAGATTACAAGACGGTATTTGGTTGGGCAGCGGAGTAAAATAACCCAACATGAAAAGTCTCTCTTAGCATGTAAAATGATTGCAATAGTGTCCCACATTGGCCAGAAGAGTGATGAAGGGCATATGGATGTAAGTAATGGCAAAATTGGTAATATATTTGGAAATAACTGTTCACAAACCAAACTAATTCAAATCAACCCAAGGAATTTTGCTTTGGTGTGGTTAGCTCCAATAGGGTACTTTATTCATAGTTAATTTGAGAATGATACACAAAGCAAGCCAAATCAATTCAAGGAATTAAAATATGATTTTGTTTGGTCCAATGAACCCTTTAATGAACCCCAATGGTTAGCTAAACTGGTAAAGCACCTAGAAGAAAATCCTTGAGGTCACTACATCAAGTACCCTTGGGCCCAAACGACTAGTACTACTTGTGAATCCCCTAGTACCTACATGGAAAGGCCGGCCATTGATCGGACTGGGATGAGTGAGGACAAAGCCACATTAGAACCAAAAAAAAATAGAAAAGAATAAAATTATCTTTGAAACAGCTCTGAGTTGAGAAGCGAATAACTGGTAAAGATTGGTTCAGTTCAAAGTTTATCATTACTCTGGACCAAATCACTCTACCCATGTGGACCTAGTAGATACATCAAAAAACATGTATGGCATAAATCTGCTAATAACAATAGCAAAAGAAGTTGTGCAGTAAGCAGAACTATTTAAGCATGACAATATCAGAGAAAGGGGAAAGGCCAATCTGAAAGTATCTATACTTCCTTTCATAATTAACATATTCATTAAAACCTTGTAAAATTAGACATTATATTGTAGAAATGTAGACGTGATCATTTTAATTACCTGAACAAGACAAGTAGGATGCAATGCAATGTTACTGATGCAACTATCAACCTTGAACCAGTCAACTGCTATAAGCTTGAGAAGCGGATCTCCTCCTGATACCTGGAAAGAGGTTGCATAAGTTGTATGAAAATTGATAAAATTCAAGGAGCCACGTCTTCGAACTAAGAACCAAGAAAAAATGATGATACATAAATAATAAAAAGAAAACATTATCACCAAAAAAAATTTAAAATCAATGAAGGAACCTCTGACCTTCATAGGTAAGACCACTAATTTCGATAGACTTCTCGGAGAAACCCCCCCACCAATGTGTTAAAATTATAGATAAAATTACTTCTACATGTGCAATTTTAAATAACTGGAACATCATTATTAATTAAAAAAAATAAAAATAAAAATAAAAATAAAAATAAAAAAAGATGTGAAGAAAAGATGAATGGTTCAAGTGAGGGTAATTGTTAGACAGAGAAAATCCCACCTTAGTATTATCCTTCAGATATGTCTTCCCTCTGATCTTAAACCCCGTACCATCTGGAGATGTCCAGCAGTTAGTGTCAGCATCACCCTTCCCTTGGTGCATGGAACCATGATAGTGGTTAGGATCAAGAGCAATCAGATGTACACTTGTATCAAATTCCTTATTGGCATCTGGAGCTGCACCGAGCAATAAATGGAAACATTTGGTACAATTATTTAAAGAAGCACAAGAAATAACAGATAAGCTAACTGCAACAAATGGTATCTACTAGTGATGGTAGTGTATGGGTAGAAACATTCTGAACTCGTTTATAGCAGAAGAAACCTGAAGTTCGCTTTAGTGCCAAGCTTGCAATAGCCCATGAAACATTCTTCAGCTTCACTTTTTTGCCCTGCTAGAAGGTGTGTAACAAGTTCACATTCCAAAGAATTCCATTGGTGATATAGAATTACTGAACTTATCGCTAATCTAAAGAGAAAATTTCCCCTTAGGAAGTGGTCCTTAAAATGATATATATCCTGACATATCCATGCAACTATCTGTTAAAAAAAGACAGAAGAAAGAGCAACATTGAATAGTTACTTCAATAGTTCATGCAATTTCCAAACTGATCAATGCATCTGATTTCTAGAGGTGAGACACTATTTTGGTAACTAGATTTTTCACATCATATGGCAACATTTTTAACTTCTACCAACTCTAGTTCTGCTCCCATGTTTCCAAATTTCCACTCTATTTTTATCTTAAATATAAACAGTCACAACCTACACAACCACATGCATCGCACATGGGCCATATCTACTCATTCAAAAAGTAACAACTTGCCACTATCAACAGGTAAATAACTAAAAAGACGCATACCTTACTGTCAAGTTCTACTTCATTGTCACTATCGTCATCATCTGATGATGAATCAGCAGAAAGAGCGTCATAGAATTTGTCCGTTGCTTCATCCACAAATTCGCCGTTTGATCCAGAGAAATCAGAAACTTTTGAACAGACAACAGCTGTGGCTGATGTATGTGTGAATGCAGGGTTTGCTCCGATATATGCCTTGAGGCCTGAAAAATATCACATATAAAAGGATGATTGCCAGTGCAGTCAAAATTTAACGGCAAGCTTAACGCAACACAATCTAGATGGAATTGCAGATGTTGTCAATCATTAAAGTGCATCAAATCCAATAATAACTACATGTATTTTGTGTAGATACTTTTCCTTGTAAATCAAATTGCAATTCCACATACTTCCTAATATTACTCTTTTAACCAACAACTAATATTGTGAAGAAACAAAAAAGACTTAAATACGTATAATACATATTTTTTCCAAAGGAACTCCTATATTTAAAATTTTGATATTATGGTCAACAAAATCAGTGTACATTATATTTAAGTAAAATTCCTGGTCCACCTTCCTTGACAAATTTGGAAAACCCAATGTTTAAAAGTTAATGGATCCCTGAACAGTTGCAGCAAATAAGAATGCTAATACTTGATACTAATCAGTCCAATCATGTTCTTCATGATGACTTCTGTGCTGCTGTGGGTGATAACAACAAATTTTGGTGTACTTACACTTCCCACTGTTATTAGGAGATCTAAACATGTTACTCGATAGAATCTATCAAGTTTAGTTGCTGCAAATTGTACCTATTTCGATTCAATTCGAAGGCTGAATTTCCCATTCTTCCACTAGGAAGTACATATATAAGTGACATTACAATGACAATAAACCAGATGCAACCACATAACCATTTTGAAAGTTAAAGTGGCCAAGCAAACTAGTGGCTAGAAGTAGCTCAGTTTTTTTGAGATTATATATTGAATTCATTAGCAAAAACATCCCTTTGATTTCCCAAAACCCAATCAGAATGTGTTAAAAATGACATGCATAATCAACCTGCAACTTGGCTCAGCAAAGCATAAGGAATAGTTTTTTCAAACTTTGAGCTTTGATTTTTCTTCCACCCAAACCAGCCTTCAGCATGTATCTCTAACATTTGTGTCACAAGACATCTGGCATCATCTGATGTGCTTAAATTTCTGATCTCCCAAGTACAAGCTACAATAAATATTTAGAAAAGTTCAAGAACAATCAACAAGTTAAAATAAGTTTTTAATACCTATATTGCAGTACATACCACTCAAACTATACATTAAGCACTATCATTTCAAGTAAAAGCTTTCCACAGAATTTTGCTAGGCACCTAAAATAGCATATGGGGTATGTCATACCTAATAGGCATTCAGTACTTGAGACATAAGACTAATGGCAACCTAAAAAGGTAATTCATAGTTCAAACATTACTCATCTGTTGCTTGTATCAATATCCAAATATTCCGTCTGTCTATCAATCATTATGAACAACCATTCATTGTTTGAAATGAACTCTTAGATTAGAATAGAATTTAAAAGTAAGAAAAAAAGTTATTCCGAAAGTGTTACTCAGGAAATGTGGGATATCTTGCAGTCTGCTGAATTAACTGGTTCACCACCCCATGTGTTAAACCTTATAAGAGTAACTTATCCTTTTAAGTTCAAGAATCAGAAAAATCTTTTGGCAGAATCAGATGCTGATAACAGTATCTCCATATAACATCACGAAGGAAAGGTAGGAAAGTTTTTAAAAGCTGTGAGCCTAATAATATAATAAAAAACTACCCAACGTTTCTGATCAGCGGATGGAGTTTCTTACGGTTGATTTTTGTACGTCGATAACCCGACTTTGGGGGACGCTTCTTATGCACAACTGGGAACTGCAAGATTGCTGCATCAACAAATGCACAAATTTTATCGGTCAGAGAAAACTATTTAGCTTGTGCAGTTTTTAGAATTAAAATATTAGGGAATTCTATAATGTTCAACCTTTAGCTCAATCTTTTAACAAAAACATAGACACTAGTGTGTTCAAAATTTAATCAAAAGGATTCATTATGTTTGTAGGAAGCATCTTCACCGAAACTCTTTTCATTTTCTGCAATAATCTAAAGAACTTTCTCATCTCTTTTTTCCTGATAAGTAATCTAGTGTTAGGGTTTTGAACCCTTTCAAACACACATGGAAGCCAGATCTAACAGTGTTCAAGATACCCACAAGATGACCAGAAAAAACATAAGAAAACCTACAATATAGGATGAAAACGAAGAACAAGACAAAACCATTAACAAGCAATTTAACATGGTTCGACCAAAACTCCAAACCTGCCTACATCAATAGAGAGAGAATCAACTTCCCTAAATTTAAAAGTTTTTTTGTTTGACAACAAATCCAAAGATGCATGCATCCTCTTCTCACAAGCCCCTTTCGAGATATTGGCCTCTCTCTCAAAAATAGAAATTTTATCATGCTCTCTACATCTTTCTTATATATTTGAGACACTATAAGACATTTCTTTTGTAGGAATCTCTCAAGATCCTAACGAGTTGAACAAGTGATTATAGATAGATTTAGATAATTAACAAACTGAATCAGAGTAGAAGGGGAGGAAGATAGTACAGAAAAACTGGAAAAGGAAAGATAACTTGAAGAAGATGATGAATACAAGCTCAGTTTTCATATTTCTCTTTGCTTCGAAAATAAAGTGACCTCATTACATTCTTCAAAGATACTCTCTACCCATATGCTAGCATGGTTTCTTATTACATTCCCAAATAAAGTGACCTCATATGTTTCTTACTGCAGTAAGTAAATAAATAACCTTCAAAACTATATCAACTTACTAGAAATAAGGCTACAGCTGAACTTTGGGCTATATTTTTTACACCTTTTTTGCTATATAAATTACAATACATTTTAGTCAAATAATGAATCGCATTTGTATTCTTAGTCATGGTAGACTTACCACTGCAACAACTTTACACAGTTCTTCTAAGCATATTCACTAGACTTGAGATTTCATCACCCTCGCCGTTATGATGCATAAGATGCCTAGTATGGATGACTAATATAACTAAACTTTGTTGTGCATTGTACTATGACTACATTCACATGCAGATGAAATTGACTATTTATTTTGCTGACATCTATATGCAATGACGCAAGCCGTCCACCTTTCCAAATCTGATTTCATTACTTAATCATAATGCCAACATGGGTTTCCCAAAAACCATCAATAACATTTTAACCACTCCTTAGTTAAATTTGGAAGCTAAAGTTGCTTACTATATGTTCCATCTTGTCCGCGAAACCATTGCCTAGAGAAGACAAAATCCCTCTTCGATGTCAACCTATAAAACATGACAAGAGAAGTCAGAATATGAAGAAATACATATTCACACTGAGCATCACCATATGGAGAGAAAAAACTATGTCTTTAGAAGCTCAGCCAAATTCATTGTAGTTGCTCCAACAGTTTGAGTCATTTCTTAAGAATTTATAGTCTGTAGAATTTTTTACTTTTATTGGTAAAATTTCTAATCTGTAGTTATCTGGCATGATCTTCAGGTCTTGTTAACAGAAAAAGTACACGATCATAGATATATGGATTATATTTGGGATCCATATAGATAACATTTACGGTTGAGTTGCCATAATGCCCATACAAGTCCAGATGGGACATTATCATCTTCTACACGTGTAATATGACATTTACACCTCATCCATAAGCAGCTCTATCCTATACAATAAAAGAGTGAAAAGTGTTTTGGAAGGGGTTAAAATAAAAGATATAAGTAAAGTGAATATAATTTGGTTGATTTGCTACATCAGATTATGAAGTCATATTTGGTTGAAATTCCTTTAACAGCATTGTTCCTACCAAAGCAGGATGGATAGAGAATTGAGACACGGATTTGATAAAACTTGCACAAGTGGCAGTTCTCAGTTTAAAAGTTACATCCCGCAGTTCCAGGACTGAGAACTTTGCCATTGCACCAGATACTTAGTTTCATACTTGGCAGTACAAAAAATAAATTTGCATACCAATTGTAACCATAATTGCAGTTAGACTTGATAGGACAGGAATTGAAATTGTTCATTAACAGGTCAGCAAAGAGCAATGTGCCGGTTGCGCTGGTACATTGGGTAGACTTCAACATTGTGAGATTTCAAGGGGAAAGGAGTGATGGAAATAGATTAACCAGGGATAGATCGGAGTTCTCAAAGTTTGGCAGATGGCATTCCTGACTTTCCAAGATATTAGCGTCAGTAGCAAAACCATCTTTAAAATAATAATTCATCAGCACTGAAGATTTGAGAGGAGGACCAGTTACTAGACGGGTTTCTTAAATTCGCAAATATTGGCCCCTTTTTTAATGGGCCGTTTCAACTCCCCTTGAGGTTCTTAAGGATTGGTTTCTCCTTGTGCATCTTTCTAAACTTAGGTAAAGTCTTCCACTTCATCATACATATTTTTTCGACTAAATTACAAGTTGCACCTCAAACTTTATTTTTTATCATAAGCACCCAAAATTTTAATAAAAAGACAATTTGCACTTTGCACCCTTCACTCTATTTTCTACCCATGTAGTAAACTGAATTGTTAAAATGAGGGGTCAAAAAGTAAAACATTGTAACGTTATTAATATAAGTTGCAAAAATAAAGCACGATTACCAACCCCCAATTTTTAAATTATAGGAAATAAGAAAAAAACACAATATATAAAAAAAAATAAGAAGTAGGGAAAAAAAAAAACAGAAATCTAAAAAGAAAACGAGAGAGAAAAATAAAATAAAAATTAATAAAGTTTCACTTTTTTGATAAACATATATGACAAACATTCTTAGAAACTATTTAAGAAGTAAGAAAAAAACAACAAAAAACAAAAATATAAAGAATGACAGAGATAAAAAATGGAAATAAATATAGTAACTAATTAAAAATAAAAAATTATCATCAACATAATAAAAAAAAATTGTCATACAAACATAAAATCTGAATAATTATTTAAGATGCCAAAAAAAACTAAAAACAACATATAAAAAGGAAAAATACAAACAAAACAAAAATAAAAAGAATATGACAAGTGTATTAAAAAATTAAATTAAATATATAAGTATAAATTCTAATTCATTACTTATGACGTAGGGGAAAAAACTAAAAAACAAAGACACAAACAATAGGGATAAAGAGGAAAAACCAAAAATATATCAAGACAGCGACATAAACTAAAATATAAAGAAGACAAATCAAAGAATTATAACTATAAAAAATAAAAAATAAAAAGATAAATTATAAAAATACAAAAAAAGAAAAAGAAAAATTATTTAAGATGTAGAGAAAAACTAAAAACAACATATAAAAAGGAATAATACAAAAAAAAAGATGGCAGAGGAAAATAAAAAACAAAATTAATCTAATGCATTATTTAAGTAGGAAAAAATCATTAAAAAAATAAAAACAAAGACAAAAACAATAGGAAAAAATATTTTAAAAAAATTATATAAAGACATAGACAAGGCAAAACATAAAGAAGACAAAGGAGAGAAATAAAATATAACAATAACTACAAAAAAAAATTATAGAAAACAAGAAATAAATTATGATATAAATAAATTCTACAACATTATTTAAAAAGAACAAAAACCAAAAAGGAAAAGGAAAAGAAATTAAAGGAAAAAGGAGAAAAACAAATAAAAATAAAAAGAGGATGAGAGCAAAATGAAAAATATAAAACAATGCAATATGAAAAAAATTAAATTTAAATATATAACTAAAAATTCTAAAAACTAATTTAAGAAGTAGAAACTTTACACACAAAAAGGAAAAACAAAATTAATTCAAAAACAAAGACAAAGAAACACAACAAAACTAAAACAAAATAAAATTATGAATGAAGATAAAAGATAAAAGATAACAAATAAATAAAAATAAAAAAAACAGAAAATATATATAAACACACATAAATATAAATTTAACAAAAGGAAAAAAGGTAAAATACCAACAACAACAAAAAAAAACAAGGACCAATAAAACAAAGAAATATACAAAGAATATAAGGTGGCATAAAAAATCAAAACAAATATAACAAACAAAAAAATTAACCAATAAAAATAAGAAAATAAATATTCCCTCGTATAAATATATATTCTGAAATATTAGTCAGGAAGTATAAACAGACAACAACAAAAGAAAAGGAAAAAGGATACAGGAAAAAAAAATACGAAGATGATGGTCAGAATTTAAAAATAAAAATAAAAATCACAAAAAGAATATAACCATAAATATATGTATAACATCCAAAGCATTAATTAAGAAATAGGAAAAAAGTAATAAAAAAACAACAAACAAAAAAAGGAGAAAAGAAACTATAAATCAAACAAAAACAAGGACAAAAAAAATAAAAAATAAAAAAGATGAGAGAGAGAAATAAAAGGTTGAAACTATAAATATAAACTATAATATAAGAAAAGATTTAAATAGTAGGAATAAAACTAAAACAAAAATAAAATTATACATGAAAATAAAAGATAAGAAAATAAATATAAATGAAACTTAAAAAATATTTATATATAGATAAAACAACAATGACAAAAGTTAAAAAACAAAAAAGATAAAAAAAAACAAAGACCAAAAAAACAAACTATACAAAAAAGATGAGATAGAAGTAAAAAATAAAAACAAATATAAAAAACAAATAAAACATATAAAAATAAAAGCATATAAAATTAAAATTTTCAAAAATATAAATATAAATTCTAAACAAATATCTCGTTTTCATTTTGTTTTTGTTTTTTGTCATTGTTCCTAGTTTTGTTTTTTTATTCCTTCTTTTCTTTCCTTTGGGTGTTGTTTTGCTTTGTTTTTCTCTACTTCTTAAATGACTTTTTATAATTTTATATTTATTTTATTGTTTTATTGTTTTTTTATTTCCTACAATCTCATATATGGGTAAATAAGTGTTCATTCTGTGAGTTATATAATAAATTTTAATGTTTTACCATTTTTATTCCTCATTTTAACGACTCAATCAACTAAATGAACAGAAAATAGAGCGAAGGGTGAAATTATTTTTCGCTTAGAATTAGGGTGCTTTTAATTGAAAATAGAAGTTTGGATTCAAATCGATTTTGAGCCTAAACTATAAGATGCAACTTGTAATTTTGTCTATTTTTTTTATTTCCTAAATTTAGTCCATCTTTCCTCATCAAGAAAATGAGGAACTGTAAATCTAAAACCACATAAAAAAATTTGAATCACTAATAACTTTTTACAATAAGGAAAATTATCAAAATAATTAACTTTAATTAGCAGTATGTTCTTGTGAAATAATGTAAAAAGAAATAACAAAAAAGATACTCAAAATTGAGATAAATAACCAGTCAAACAAACTATGAGATTCAAATTAGATATTCAAAGAGAAATGCAAAATTATCATTTTTTTTCATATAATGCATCTTCCCAAGTAGTTGTGATAGGGTACAGTAATTATATTGAGTTTTACAAAAATGAAATATCCAAATGAGAGCCATTTAAGTACCGATAAATAACCGTGTTAAGCAAGTTTACCTGGTTAAATATCTGGAATCATACTTGCCATAGATAACATCATAGTGTCCATTTAAAGAATCAACCAACTCCAAGTCTCCTGTCAATGTATCCCACCTGCAAAGATTATCACTTAGATACAAAGTAGTAAAAGTAAGTACCAAATATATAATATGAGCAACATACTCGTATCTTCGTAGTCTATCAAGGTTCAAAACCACTTCAAAAACAGCATCTGCACTGGCATCAACACCACCAACAGCCTTGACAAGAACTCCTTTACCATTCTACAAAAGACGTACATTTAGCAGAACTAATTAATGTTCATTTACATAAGTAGGCAATTCAGAAAATGACGTAATGATCCAGAAAAGGGTAAAAAGGAAAGGGAAAAAAATACTCCCTCTATTCCACAAAAAAATCTCATTTGCAAAAATAAATTGTTCCACAAAAAGAGTCCACTATTTAGTGATTGTAACGCAATATCCTCAAGTTTCCATTATAATCTCATTATCATTATCTTTAATAGTATAAATGGAATAAAAATATAACCTTATATTCACAAATTATACGAATGGCACACTTTTTATAGAGCGGAGGGAGTAATATATATCACAAAAATACATGAAAATATCGTATAATAAAAACAGGTGGATTTTACGTTGTGAATGCAAACAACAAAGCTTGTGCTAAGCATGCAAGGGCTTTAATCTTAAATTGTGGCTGGAATAAATATTTGAATGCTTGTCATTCCCCCGCACATCTTTCCCCCTCTCGTTTCAATAAATAGAATAGGATCGGAAATTTTAAGAAAGAGTAGAACTTTTCATTATCAGTGCCTATGCATAGATGCACATGCAACAATGAATTATCTTCTTCCCATTGTTCTTTTGCAAGTGAAATTCGGTCCTTGTCATTTCTTTTTTAGAGGGTTCATGTGCGTTACGCTCTAAGTTGATGGAGAAAAAGTTGCGTGAGGAATGGAGGAAAAAAGACTGTTGAACAGTGGCTGATTACATCTTAATGTAATGCAATAGTTGATACCTTAGAGCCAGCTACATCCTCAAAGATTCTGATGCCTGAAATCCAAAGAGGAGAACCGTATAATTATTACAGGAAAATGAAAATGTGAACTCAACTAACCCTCTTACCATGAGAAAGAAGTATTCTGTCACTTATATGCATCGAGTACTATGGTAAAGAGTTAACCTCTGGACTGTCATATATCAATGATGACCTTTCCTTTGACTGTCTACTCCAACCTTAAAAGTTGAATAAAGTCATTTGTTCTTAACATGATAGTTTTGACCATGTATAAAGAGAACTATAAGAAAAGGCAAAATAGCCTTTTTATGAAGAAGTCATTTCGAAACATAACCCTTAAATTATACAATGTTGTGACTACATAATAAGCATTCCTAATATTTCATAGCTTAAAAAGAGAGGCGAAGAAATGCTCAGAGCATATTTGTATCACTTGTTGACAACATTAGTTAAAACAAAAACCATCTACAAGTAATTATCCTCATACAACACTGATCCCACTGAAAGTCCTAATGACATTCTCTATTTATGATGTATTGTGGCGTGATGCTTTAAAACTTAAAAGGCAAAAGAAGCAAACAGTACCATTTACTGTACGGACACACTTCCACTCATGGGCTTCAACGACATCTCCAGCATCTCCTTCAAAGTACCCCGACGATGTTAAGTTAACATCCATTGAGGATCGACGCAAAAGTGTTTCTGGACCTACATAAGACAAACACAAAAGCTTTAAGTTTGGAATTATTACCTGTGTGGCATTATACATCACACTATAATAAACAATACACAAGAACATATAGTTGTTAAGAGAGTCGTACCAAAAGTTCACCATACACACGTACAAAAAAGAAGTAGAATATAACCACAAAAACCCTAAATTGGGAACATACCTCCAATATGAAAATCAGACAAAGATATCCCTTTGATATAAAACTCAAGGCCCGTTTGGTAACATTATGTGTAATTTTTTATGAAAAGAATGAAAGGAAAAAACACAATGATTGTTATGCTTTTGCCTTTTAAACGGAAAAAGTAACTTTTGATTAAGGCTGCAAATTGAACCAAACGGTTAAGGTTAAATTTGGACTCAACTCGAAAAAAATGTGAGTGAGACTCGAATTCGCTAATAATATGATTAAAATCTGAAAACAAAAAATAGTTCAAAAAAAATACGAGTCGAATCTGAGTAAAGTTATACTCAACTCATTTAGGATTCAAAGTACTTGAATTTTTAATCATGATTCGACACATATTCGATTGATACATATTCGAATAGATACTCGACACATTCTTTTATAATATATACACAATTAAACAAAATTTGAATAATTAATTATTATTTTTTATTTTATTTGTAATTTTAATTATAATTTTATATTTATAAAGTGTAATTATAAATATATTTTCTTATTTCTAAGTAAAATAATAAGTTCAATTAATAATTATATGTATTATAAAGCTAATTACTATGTTGATATTCAAATTCGAGTTTGAATTTGAAGTTTGCGAGTAGTTTGAATATAATTTTATCCGAGTCGGATCAAATTCGAGTAACGAAAATTCGAGTCGAGTCGAATCTAAGTAAAGTTTTTCAAATATAGTTCGAATCCAAGTCGAATCCGACTAAGAATTTAATCTTACAAGTCGAATCTGAGCAGCTTAAAATCGGGATCGATTCGACTTGTTTGCAACCTTACTTTTTATTGACATAATTGTTGTAAGAAAAAGAATTATATAAAAAAAGGTAAAACGTTTTCCTTAAACAAGTTTGTTTTGATTTGCTTTTTATATTTATCTAAAATTTTATTCACAAAATAGCAGGCAGTGGTAGCAATAATGGTTGTGGGATGGTGAGACAGTTGTGGCACAAAGGTGATGATGGTGATGGTGATGGTGATAGTGATGGAGTCGAAGAAAGTCGTTAATATGACACTAAGGATGGTGCTGACAACGCGCTAACAATAGTGCAATGGTGATGCTGGTGCAGTTGGAGCAGTTGACAATTTCAGTAATGGTGGTAACAATAGTAGTTATGTTGGTGATGGTGGAGAGGTGGTCGCAATGCTAACAGTGATGGTAATGTGGTGGGGGTGGTGGGGTGATGTGGTGTTGTGTGGCGGGGGTAGTGGGGTGGTGTTGGGTGGTGGGGGTGGAGGGGTGAGTGTGCGTTAAGTTGGTAGTGTTGTCTGCGATGCAGGTGCAACAGTTCAATGATGTTGGCCATGGTTATGACAATTTAGTGATAAGGTGGCGGTGATAGTAGTGCCAATGGTGATGGTGGTGCAACAGTATGATGCCGATACCTCATTTTGAAATAAAGTGGCAACATTATGGTTCAAAATGTTGGTAACATAACGTCAATATATATATATCAATTTTAAGCCCAGAACTTCAATAAAGAGAAAAATGATAACGAAGTTATGAAACCATGTTTGATTGTTAGTTTCTAAAAGAAGTTAAAACAAAAAAAATATGAAACAAAACAGTTACCAAACAAATACTCAATAAGCGACAACACCACCTTCTATATATATATATATATATATTGTCCCCTAATATTTAATAAATTTCAATTTATTTTAGAGTAAAGAAATTTATTAGGAAGAAGAATGTAACATCAGAGGTGAAAATCCACTCCACCAAAAGTAACAATAAATTTCAATTAACAATCAAAATACCACCACATCTAGACAATGTTGCCTCACCTTGCCCTATTCTTATTAGCTTTTTTAAACCATGCGCATATGGCCTTACCCTTGGTCGATGCCCTTCAAGATCAATCCTTTAACAAAGAAAAAGGAAAATTAGTCGGCAATTATTTATTTAATGATAGGATAAGTTTATAAAATATTTTTAAAAAGGTTGACTAATGCTATCTTTAACAACCAATCCAAACAAAATTTATCTTCAACATAGATAAATCATGAAATCTTTTTAGTCGTAGCCTATAGTTGGAAACTAACAAAAACTTTGCATTCCAGTGAAAACCTTTATTTTTGAGATTCTAGACTTGTATAACTCAGTAAAAATCTCTCCTTCCCCCTTTCCCTTTTTAAACATAAGCCCCTCTATTTTCTTCGCCCATGTGGAGATGGGAGGACTAACCAATCTGTTGAATACTGTAACTCTTAACTGAATACGAAAGTGGATCACTAAATCACATTTACAACTATTTATGAAACAAATTCATCAAATGAAGTATTAGCATACTCGGTCTCCGTGTTCAGTTTATTTCTGGTACTACGGCCTCTTGAAAGCTCATACTCAGCCTGTCCATAAATACGGTCAAAGTGAGACATATGAAGAAACTTATACAATTAAAAAGTCCTAGAATAAAAGTTCTCTATTGACTTTTATGGTTAAATTGACCATTTTTAAAATAAACAATTAAACATATATATTTAGATTTTCAAAAAAATAAACATTTAGATTAGTACTAAATTGTACGTAGTTTATAATATTTATAGGTTTTTTACATATATATAAAATAATAATAAGATATATTGATTTGAAAAATGGTCAATTTGACCATAAAGTCAATGGGGGACTTTTATCCTGGGACGGAATGAGTAATATATATATATATATATATAGAGAGAGAGAGAGAGAGGAAGAAAGAAAAGATAGTACTGATCCCTTTGACCCAAAATGAGAGTCCACTTTCGAAAGTCATAATTAGAAAAAGAAAATTCACTTTTACATAATTAACAGCCAATATAACTACTTAATTACATTTAACAAATTTGAACAACTGATTCTGAAATTGGACCCTCATTATAGGATGGAAGGAGTATAACATACTATAGAGAATGTACGGCTAAGGCACCCCAGAACCAATCTAGCAAAAACAGTATATAAGATAATCATGCAAGCTAAATGGATTACACCAACACTTGCATTCAACAATGTTATTGCACCTGTTGTTTTGCATGATCAAATGCTTCCATCCATTTTCTGACTTCTCCAGCTGTAGCACAAGCAATCTTGCAGCAATGCAATACACAACTAACCATGAGACATGTTCACATTCCATTTCCATAAAATAAAGTTCCAACTCTTCCCACAAAAGGAACAAGATTACCAAAACTGATTGTGCACAGATAAACACACCATGTAGGAATAGAAAACAAGATTCACTCATACTCATTATACAGGACATTTTCTCAATCAGAAGAAAAAAAATGACCCATGATCAAAGTGTAAATTTGCAGGTATAAATGTATGAGTAGCTAAGTTTTTAAAGTTAATACCACTTGTTTCAATTATCACGAAGACCTCCTAAGTTAGCAATTTTCTAATTTAGTTACCTGGTAAGTTAAGTCTAAGGAACTACTTCGGCAACTATAAAGAGCATATCAAGTGATCCCATGGATATCCTTGCCTATGTTGATTACGTCTAATTGGACTATTATAAAGTAAGTTTAAAAATAAAAAAATAAAAACTATTTGAACATTCTCTATCAGATAATAGATAAATTTCATGTATTAGCAATGAACAACAACCTCACAATCAATATACAGAATGCCAAAAATTTGATTGTACAATTACGAAACTTTATCTATAGAACTACGAAACTTTACCTTATCTATCTAACAATGGAATGAACAAGTTAGTAACTTAGATATACTTCAGTTATAACAAAAGGAGAAAAAAAACACTACAAAATGAAAAGAAAAAAATGACTAAAATCAAATAAAAATTTCAAACCAGCTGAAGCTTTCCCAAGAACAACCAAGTGTGAAGGAGAACAAAAGAATCACTACAATCTCAAGGATAATGGTTGTTCTACAAGCTACAATTTTGTTACTCAATAATTGAAAAGGGTCCCATATTTCAGCTAAATCAACTTTTAAAGAAAAGGGCAAACAAATTTGACGAACAAAAGGAAGAAGAAAACTCCAAGGATAAAATCTAGCTGTCTTGACACAAGAAACATTTGTAGTTAAATCATATTTATATTCACATTCAACATGCACTCAATTAGATAACTGACTCAGCCTTTCCAAAAAACGATAAATTACAAAAAGGAGGAAATGTCGTCATTGACATCAAATAACTTTCATTAGTTGGAATTTTCCAGACAAATAAATAAATATAGACACACACATACACACATATTAGAATTTACAGAGAGGAGACATTCTAAAGTATGGACATTATAATGTTCACATAACCAATCCTTAAAAATAAAAATAAAAAGCTTACCTAATGCAGGAATTCTGGAATTGCTTCTAGTTACAAGCTCAGTTGTTCAAACAAGAACATATATATGCCTCACTTTCATTGATACACTCTTTCATTGGGCTTCTAGAAATTTGACTATGTTTTAACAATTATAAGAAAAACATGCATTTGGATCCATGTTCAACTCTAACTGAAACATTTGCAAACGAATTCTAAAAATCCAACACAACCTCAAGCTGCAATGATTATCACGAAAAACACTGTAATCCAAAGTAAAAATCATGACACTTCTTGGGATGAGGTTGTTTCTTTGGACGAGGTTTTAACAAGCAATACAAGAACAAAAATATTGATAAAAGTTTGTACTATCAAGGTTTCTAGACTAAATTTGAAACACAAACAATTAGGTGATATAGCTAAACTTACTTCTCCTTTTTTCGTCTCGTCCAACCGACTGTAGAACCTCAGAACATAAACATCCTATGAAAATACGACAAATAAAGTAATTGAAAAGGTTAGATTTAATAATGCTTTGAAGTTGAAAAAATATATGGGATAGTAATTGAGGGTGAAATAAGCTTTTAGGCAAGTACAAATTAAATTCCTGATTATTTTTGTCTTCCAGAAGTGGCAGGAAAGTGGAAAAAAACTAAGTTCCCTTCATTAACAAAGGTAGATGTAAAACATTTTAATAGATGAAGGTAGATGTAAAACATATCAATAATGACCGTCTTACACCATGGTTAACTTTCCGACGTCCTAACTCCTCCACCATTAGCGTGTGTCCGATAGCACCTCTCCTGATTGGTTTCTGCATCAAAAAGGTGCGAAGGATAAACGTTGCTTTTAATGGTCTAGAGTACATGAACATTAACAAATCTGAGCATCTTTTCCATAACCATGTGCAAGAACCATTCTATCTTTTTTGTGCTTTTAGTTACTTGTCACAAAAAAAATGTAAATAAATATACACACAATAATATTCTTGCAATAGAAAATGGGGTAACAATAAAGTAGTTTATTTGCATCCCTTTGGTTTTTGGCGGCAGGTGGTTTAAGGGTAGATTTATCCAATGTGCATAGAGATAGGAGGATAAACTTGTCTTTCATTTTTCCTTTTTTATGATTCTAAAGTTGTTTGACTTGTTTCCCAGATCCTATAACAAAATTTGGCCCTAGTTAAAGAATCCTGGTTTGCCTAAGTGCAAATTCTTGGTAGTCACCAACTCACAAATAATAATAAGGATTCCTTGTGCCTCAGATTGTTACTCAACCCAATCCCAAAGTGTAACTGAGGTTCTAATGGTCTTTCTTCATCGTCCTTTCACCACAGCATTGTTCCAACTGTCCACGTCAATTCTTTTACAACAACCATTAAAACTAATGGCAGCGTGACGCCAATGACAATGTGCAATCAGTTATGTGAAGATGTGTTATAATTCAAAGAATCAAATATTACATTGATGGAATTCTCTAGAGGTGTCATGCCAATTAACTTCTTATTCCATGCTCACTTTTTATAGAAAAGCTTTGTTCTATGTTTTGGGCCTTTTGGCTTCTTAAATGATATTTCGTCATACTTTCTCAAGTTTCAACTTTCAATTTGAAGTGTCTTGAACAGTTCCCACAGGCCGCAACAGGAGTGTTGGATTTCTCAAAGGCTATGTTCAATGATATCACCCGAAAATTCTAGTTTAAATCATAAGAGTTGATCCTAGCCTCCAAGATTATTCTTTCAGAAAAGCCTATATTTGTTAACATCTAGTTGTCTACTGCAGGCAATTAAGGCGGGGCATGTCCACTTCAATGTAGGATTTGCTACTTTTTGGTTCAGACGTTTTGGAGGGAGGAAAGATACTAAGATTGTTACCTACAAGGCATTCTTGTGTATCTTGATATCGGAGAGCTGCTTTTTCTTACCTCTCATCCCCTTGCCCTCTGCTTGTCATCTCATTAGTCTAACAAAAAATTCTATAAAAAAAAAGTTAATATAATAAGGGATGGGTGTGGCTTCTGCCATTCTTACTTTCAGAAGTAGACTTTAATCTTCTCCTAGATAGTCCTAAGTTCAATTTTAAACTGATATTTAGTACGAAGTTTGGATAAAAACAGGTCTCTTGACAATAAGGGCTGCAATCAACACATCCCATTATCATACAAAAATTCCTGTTTTATGGAGTATTAGTTTACAGTGATGCAAGTTTATTTTAAGGAAAAAATAATAATACATTATTTTCCTTCCTTCACTTTGATCCCACTTTCCTCGTAACTGTGTAAAACAGTTACATAAATCGATTGTACTTTTTCTCAGATAGCTAATAGTGGCACTAATAAAAAAATCATGTGAGTTCCTGGGAACTAAATAAATAAAGAGATGACAGTAGAAACTTACAATACCGGGCTTTTCATGAGGGTTTCGTTTGTACATTAGAACGGAACTGCCGCGAATGAAGAGGAAACGAAGGTAACAAAATTCATGACCAATTTTATTGACGCCCAAATGATAAACCCATCCAAAATACTCGAAAGAATCGGCTCCGCTCTCCGATCCACCTCCACTCTCCAACGATCTTCCACTCTCCGACAATCCTCCTACGCTCCCCACTTCCTTCAACCCCTCCGGCGACGCCATATTTCACAGTATTTCCTATACTTTCTCTCTCTTCAGACTTATCAGGAGAGAGAAAGAGAAGGGTTGTTGATTGTGTTTATGACAACGAATCGAAAAGGATAATCAAAAATCGACGCGTATCACCTCTTGAGAAAGATCACTCTCTTTACGAGGCCCCTTGAATTTAATGCGGTCGGTAATCGTCAGTAAGCCCCCAGAGTTTGATTTCGAAGAAGAAAAATAAGAATAAGATTATAAATATATAATATCACTCTTTTAATTATATTATTCTTTTTTTCGCAAATCATAAATAATAAATATTCAAGATATTTTGGGTTAATAAAATTTGTTACAAATTAATGGCCACTTATCCATCGATATAAGTCACTTCTATCAATATAAAAATTGAGATTTTGATTTTTATTGACAACAAGAGTTTAAATTTTATAGTCAGCATCATGACGTTTCTATCAATGTAGAAATTGTACAGTTAAATTTTTTTGACAACAAATTATAAATACAGGTTCGTAAGTTAAAAGACACCAGTAGAGTGAAGAAGAAAAAGAATAATATAAATGTATAATATCACTCTTTTTATTATATTATTATTTTGCTTCATAAATCACAAATAATAATTATCCCGTGATGTTTTGGGTTATAAAACTCGTTATAAACCGATGGCCACTTGATTTCTGAAATGATTCACTTATATCAATATAAAAGTTGAGGATTCAAATTTTGATAATAGTAAATTATTACGAAGACAAGTTCAAAAGTTAAAAGACAGCAACAAAATGTAAAGCGAGCAGGTTATTAAAAAAACAAGCCCAGGAATCAGAAGACGGCAGCGAGTATGTTATTATGAAAACAAGCCAAAAAGTTATAAAGCGACAATAAAGCGAAAAACAAGCAATGAAGACAAGTCCAGAAATCAGAAGGCGACGACAAAGTGCAAAGCGAACAAGTTATTATAAACACAGGTGCAAAAGTCAAAGGATACTAGAAAAATAAAAGGTGAACAGGATATTATAAAGACAGATCAAAAAGTCAAAAGGCGACAGCAAGCGAGCGAGTTATTATGAAAAGAAGTTCAGAAGTTAGAATGCGACAACAAAATAATGAAAACAGTAAGTTATCTTATTTTCTACCTAGATCCCTCTCTTAAATTATGATAAATTATTGTAATAAATTAAGACATTCAAAAAATAAAACTTATTACAAGGTACTAATGAGAATTTTTTTCTGTTGATAAATCTTGTCACCCAAAGTAAGTGAAAATACTGAAACTGGTTCGAAATTTACAAGTAAAAACATAAGTAAATTTATTTTAGGTCAAATTTAAGTACTTGAAAGTAATAGGTTATGAATAGGACTGTTCATCGGTATATAACCGGACCGGACCGGGGCAAACCTGGCCGTGTCGGTTGCCAAAAGAACCCAACACTATGTACCAATACCAGTTAACCGGTCTAGTACCTATTTTTACATACAAATATACCGGTTGTTATTTTTTTCTCTCTCTCATGTTTTAATCAATAAAAGACTACTCTGTTGCAAAACTCCAATCCATCAAGAATCCATTTATAGATAGCCACAATAATAAACTAACAAAGATTAACATGAAATAATGTTAAGATAACAGACAATAACAAATGTATGTTAAACAATCAAATTAAATAGCAACAACAGCAACTTAGCAGCAGCAAGTAAACAGTTTAGATTGTGCAGCAGCTCTTCAAATTTAGCTTGGGTTAAAAATCTTGTACAATGATGATGATGATAATTATGTGTACAACCATAATTAATAACAAACTGCATGTTATTTGTTCACATTTGCAGTAATGTGCAAGCATTTAATTAATTAGTTGAGGGTACTTATCTATTAATTATAAAAATCATTTCAAAAAAAAAAAAAAGAATACTCCAAAATTATTCTATAGTAACCATTTAAAACATGAGTTTGATCATTTATAAACAATTAGCCATCATGGCTTGAGATAACTACCAGTTGTTGGCTCTTAAAATATAAAAAAATCAGTTCGGTTCGATATGTTCGGTATGGCACATACCGAACCGAACTAGCCAAACTGCATATCGAAATCGTACCGAAAAAATTAGTACATACCAATTTTTTTGTATCGATATCGAACTGGGACTTTTTGTACCGAACCGTTTGGTTCAAATCTGTCCAGAAAAAAAAATTCCATAAATTTTGAACAATCCTAGTTATGAATTCCTATGATTCTTACACTAAAATTATATGATTAATTTATTTGTATGACTTAATCGTTTAAGTCAAATAGATAAATAAATAAAAATTCAATAACATATAATAAACACATATATTTTTCCTTTAAGAAAAATTATGTATATTTTCTCATTATATATTATATTTTTTTCCATAGTTTATTTTTTCAACATTTAATTAAATAAAAAGTATCTTAATTATTATTGTGACGTACGTTCGATAATGATTTTTTTTTTTTGTCTTTAATTGACTAAGATAATCAATAAAATATTATCAAGACAATGACTTAAACTTGATATGTTGTCATTTAATGTGGATTCAAAATTTAACTTGAGATGTCATTTAATTTAAATTCAAAAATTGACTTGAGATGTTATATATTATATCAGAGTCAATTATACAGAGATAGAGGCAAAATCATCTCATCAAGTTGTTGAAAGAAGAGACATTAAGTTGATTGATATTATTTCACACTAGAGAACATATATTGTACTAAAAGTACATAGACGAAGATCCTTTATATACATTGGTTAAAAAGACAAAAATATGAATTATGTGCAGTTATATGTTTGAACTTGACGATTAAATCAACAAATTAAGTGACATGAATTCTCACAACCCAATTCCACATCGGGACTGTATAATTGTTTGAGCTATACATAATGACCCAAGTTATTAATAACACATTCAATTCCCATTTTTTCGGATAAACTCATAATGAACTAAGAAACAGTAGGCTAAGATGATTCTATAATGAACTAAGATAACCCATTGAGTTGTTGCAACATATATATACACGCTCGTTTAGAAACTAAACTCGTAAAATCATTTTTTGCCCATGAGCTCTCATTTATATAAAAATAAGTATAAATACACAACAATCAAACACTACATACATTAAAATTCGTGTCATACCTTACTTTTTAATAATATAAATGAATGTAGTATTTGATATAGTGATAAGTCGATTTATATCCATTTATAAGGTATTTTATACTTAATTATTTGTGAATTTTTAGCATTTTATGTAATTTATGTGTTATTTTGTGTTTTTATTAGTTTTATGTATTTTTATTTATTTTAAATATTTATTTTTATAGGAATTAAAAGATAATTGCATAATAGTAATTAAATTGACAAGCAAAGCTGACGTATTGCGCTTAGTACACAACAACAAGCTTACGAGGACAACGCCATTTGGCGGTTTAAATTAAAGATGACCACGCTTTGCGCGAGGAGGAGCAAGCTATTGAGATACGACGACACCATTTTGGTTGTAGCAAGAAGGATTATCACCAACTGTGTCATGCGCGGTCTGGTAAGGTTGCATGCAGCAGGTGCATGAAGTAGCTTATTTCTTCTATAGCGTTGGGTTCCACCACAAAAGTGTAGCTTGCTGATATCTTCTTCCCTTAATTTTGTATGGGTCCCAGCTGAATTTCTTCTTCTTTCACCAGCTTTGTTGCAGTAGATTTTAATTATTTTCGTATGGGTTCTGAAATAAATAAAAATATCCAATTTCAATTTGAAAAAGGAACATTAATTACTTGTGTTATTTATTTTTTATTTAGTATTAGTAAATCCTATTAAGGTTTGAAAATTATAATTTTTATTAGAGTTAAAAGGATTATGTAGCCTATAAATAGAGAACTTGAGATACAATTGAGAATACATCTTTTGTTAACAAATTTCTCTAATATTATTTGGTGTTTTTCATAACTATGTATGGCTAAATTATTTTTCTTGATTTACTTGACTAAAGTCATCAAGATTAATACACTATTAGATCTAATTTATTTTAATTGTTCAATTTATATTTTGAGTATTTGGTATTTTTCTGTGTTTATTTGTATAATTGATGCGTTTAATTGCTAGGTGGCCTACTAGTTTATTATTTACATTAATCTACTACTAAATTAAATATCAAATCAGTAATTGTTTTGTCACTTTAATTTATGAAGCAATTAAGATTAATAATTATTTTGCAGATCAAAAGATTGTTATATCTTAGAAAGAATATTCATCTAAATTAAATGCAAATGTTTGGCTTGTGTTGTTTAGTTTAACGATCTCTCTAATTCTTAAAACTACTACTAGGTTAAATCTTTAGCACTTGTTTGAGGTTATTGTGAGGCCCCCAAATTCGGGTTCCATAACTTCGGGTGTGGTGCTCACGAAACAACATCATCAAACACATTCTATAATCTAAAGCAGAATAAATGAACATACATTGTTCATTAAAAATGTACTTCTAGTCCCAAGTTCTATTAACCTTTACATAATACCAACATACACCTTAATTGTTCAAAAGAGTTTATATAACAAAATTACAAAACACAAAGTAAACAACATGCATAGCTACACTATTCTTGAACTTTATTCTTGCCCTTGTTATTCTTCGAGCTTTTTAGCTTGACTGAAAATTAATGTGATATAGCAAGGGTGAGTGTGACGCCCCCAAATCTAGGCCCACACAGCCCAAACTTGAGTCGTCAAAAGATTACAACAAAATTATTATAACAAAGCACAACGTACAACAATACAGTGTATAATAATACACAACTAAGTCTTCACTATTATTGCCACACTATTTTACAACACGTGAAGACTAGGACAGCTATTCCTCGGACTCTCACTCCATCCCCCGGCTAGACCCCGTTACGTTCTCATCTCCTGTTGAAAACAATGGAACAAAAGAAAGGGTGAGCTCAAATAGCCCAGTAAGAAATATCATGACTAAGATAATGACGAATAAATTATCATTAGCCTTCAACAGTTGAGTTCTTGATAGAATACAATAGACTACAAGGTTTATATCAAAAACTGTAGTTAAATTCTTAAACAACGTTCAGATCAATAATAGCAGCTGAATGAGCAATCTATTAGAAGAATAATGCAGACCATAATGTCCACTCGCTTCTCTTTTTAGTAAAAACATCATCAACTTTTATCATCTGAAATACCATTAGTCATGATAATAAAAATTCACAGTTCCTGGTCATAATCATGCAAATCAACAGTTCATCTTTGCACTACGGGCCAAAGATATTCAATAAAGCACCAACGGTCATGATTATACCAGATTCAGCCTTTGGTCATAATCATACCAATCAACAGTTCATCTTTGCACTACGGGCCAAAGAGAACATTCACCACGTGCCATAAAAGACACCGAACAGATGTATCGCCTTTAACCTAGTATATCGCCTTTAACCTATCATCTGTTCAACAATTATATCACATCTGTGCCCCCGGCCACAGATATTCATAACAACTTGATTCTTGATGATTAATACAAATAACAGTGATACAAATGATGAACAGAAGAACAGGATAAACAATAAGTATCGGAAGTTTACTTTGTGCAGATTCAAATAATGTCCAAATTGCCAACATGATGTGGAGTGAAATTTAAAAATGATATTCAAGATCCACAGTTCAGAATAACGATTACAGTTCAATAGAAATGTTCAGAAAATAGGAAGGTTCAGTTGAAATAATGAAATTCAACTATTATGGAACATATAATATTTTCAGGAATTATAGAAGCAATAGTTCCATAATAAGTTTCGATTTAGGTGTATGAAAGAAAATAATATCCCTTACCGTAGCAGGTTTGATTAACAAAAGGTGAAGGGAATTAATATCCCTTACCATAGTAAGTTTGAATAATGGAAGATGAAAAAGATGGTATCCCTTATGAGTATAAAGGAAAATGATATCACTTACGAATATGCAATAAAAGTGTCATGTGATAATTCGTGTAGACAAATTATTTCCACACGAGACAAATAAAAAGGGTTATTCACCAACAGGCGATAATCCGCGCCGTAAGGTTATTCCCATCAATTTGAATACGAATAGTTATTCACCAAACAGGCGATAATCCGCGCCGTAAGGTTATTCCCATCAATTTGAATACGAAGAGTTATTCACCAAACAGGCGATAATCCGCACCGTAAGGTTATTCTCAAAGATTAATAAGGAATTAATACAAAAGGTTATTCACCAACAGGCGGTAAACCGCGTCGTAAGGTTATTCCCACAATTTAATACATGGAAGTAAATGGCACAAGAAAGAAACGATATTATTTTCGAGAATCAAAGAACGATAATCCCTTCAAGTAAGAAAGAAAATAATATCCATTTATGATGATGCAAAGAATGATACCCCTTACCTTAACACGTGACTGGATATTGATTTAAATGAGGTTGATCAACCTATATATTTATAATAAAATTAGTAATTACAATATATAACTTTCAAAGTGTATGATAACTCGTATAATATGAACTATCAAAATTATATATATTTAACATAATTTTTGTAGTATAATATAACTACTTTAAAATAGTTTTTAAAATAATATTCTAAAATAAATCTTCCAAAGAAAGCTTTTAAAAATGAATCTTCTCAAAGAAGAGTCTTCTAAAGGAAGATTTGTGAATACCGTGAAAAATAGAAATTTATAAAATTACTACTCTTTAATAAAAGACTTACTTGAAAATTTTCTGCACTCCTTTTGGCTTTCAAACTCTCAAAATAGCCTTACTATTCTCAGAGAAAACTCATAAAATTCTTATAGAAAAATTTTATGTTTTAGGTGTGATTTTTCTATTCAGCTGAGCAAGCTATTTATAGGAGGAATAAGGGTACTATGCATGGTTGTTGGCAGCACGCCAATGCTGAAATTGGCAGGAGAGGCTGCGCAGCCTCTGCGCAGACGAATTCAGCGAATTTTCAAATTTGGCACAGTAACTTGCACAGTAACTTGCATAGTAACTTCTGAATATAATAATATTTTTCTAATAAAACAAATAACTTTTTATTATTATATTGTCTAATAAAACAAACAACTTTATGAATATATTATAATAATCAAATTACCAAATAATACTACCATAGTAATAATTCATAATAATGCAACAACTACTGTGTCAATTATTAGATCAATAATTTTAAAAACAGTGCAGCAACAATTATTGACTCAATGATATGAAATACAGTGTAATGACAATTATTGAATCAATAATGCAAAATACTGTGTAGCAACAATAATTGAATTGATAATATAAAATATTATGCAGTGACAATTATCGATGAAATGATGCGTAACAGTTATGGTGTCAATAATATGAGACACTGTGCAATACCGTGTGCTACTGTAGAGTACCGTGTGCTACAGAAAATACCATAATTTACCGTATGCTACTATTCTTTTATCACCAGTATTTTAACAGTTAACACCGTTGACTATTTTTATTTAAAAAGGTTACTTCTGTCGTTTTCTATATCCGACAAATATTCCGTTGTGGGGTCCACCAATAATTTGTTATTTCGGCGCCGTCGTACGACACGAATATTCCCCGACAAAACGAATATTGTCCGACAAAATAAAATTTGCACATAACATCCTTAACTTTAAACTTTATCGATTTAACCACTTACTGTTTCAGAAAAATATATATGAAGAAAAATTAAATTTTATATTTCATAAAATTCGGGGTCTTACAACCTCCCCTCCTTATGAAATTTCGTCCCCGAAATTGACGTACCTGGCATTTCGAAGAGGTAAGGATATTTAGATTTCATCTCGGATTCTAGCTCCCAGGTCATTTCCTCAATATCTTGGTTCCTCCATAAAACCTTAACTTGAGGTATAACTTTTGAGCGTAGAATCTGCTCCTTCTTATCAAGGATCTTAACAGGTACCTCCTCGTACGTTAAATCCTCTTCTATAACGTCCGGTTCTAACTCAATGACGTGGTTTGGGTCCTTCACATATTTACGTAACATAGATATGTGAAAAACATTATGGATGCGAGACATACTTGGTGGTAAAGCTAGTCTGTAGGCTACGGTTCCTACTCGATCGAGGATTTCAAATGGGCCAATAAATCGAGGGTTAAGCTTTCCTCTCTTTCCGAATCTCGTAACTCCTTTCCATGGAGAAACACGTACGAATACATGATCTCCGACGTTGAATCTCTCATCTCTCCGATGAAGATCAGCATAACTCTTTTGTCGTTCTTGTGCTGTCTGTATTCGTTGTCGGATCATTTGAATCTTTTCGGTCGTCAAGCGTACCAACTCGGGTCCCAACAATTTTGCTTCTCCTACCTCATTTCAACATATTGGAGAGCGACACTTCCTTCCATACAAAGCCTCGAATGGAGCCATGCCTATGCTTGCTTGGTAACTGTTGTTGTAAGAAAATTCCACCAATGGCAAGTACTTATCCCAACTTCCTTTGAAGTCTAATACACAAAGTCTCAAAAGATCTTCGAGGGTCTGGATCGTCCTTTCCGATTGTCCGTCCGTTTGAGGATGGTATGCAGAACTAAAACGTAGTTCAGTGCACATAGCTTTTTGTAGACTGATCCAAAAGCGTGAAGTGAATCTAGGATCTCGATCAGAAACTATGGAAACTGGCATACCATGCAATCTCACGATCTCATTTATGTACATACCAGCAAGACGTTCAAGTGAAAAGTTTTCTCATATAGGCAAGAAATGAGCGGATTTGGTCAATCTATCTACGATGACCCAAATTGCATCTAAGCCTTGAGAAACTTTGGGAAGACCCGTCACGAAATCCATATTGATGTGTTCCCACTTCCATTCGGGAACCTCAAGTGGTTGTAATGGACCCTTAGGTACTTGATGCTCTGCCTTGACACGTTGACAAGTTAGGCACCTTGAGATAAACTCTGCAATCTCCCTTTTCATATTGTTCCACCAAAATGTATGTCGAAGATCTCGATACATCTTGGTACCTCCTGGGTGGATTACAAACGGCGTGTTGTGTGCCTCCATCATGATTTTATGCTTTAATTCAGGATCGTTAGGAACACAGAGTCGAGAGTTGACTCGAAGTATTCCTTTCTCGTTAATTCTTGCTTCGGGAATGACACCTTCTTGTACTTTCTTCATCATGTTCATCAGTTTCGGATCGGTAGCTTGCGCAGCTTTAATTTTATCGATTAAAGCCGGTTCTACTCGTACGTGAGCAATCTTCGAGTGGGTCCCTGGTGTCTTTAGCTCTATCTCCATCTTTTGCAAGTCGTACAAAATACGCTTTTGTGTTGTCAGCAGTGCACTTGTACTCGCATAAGATTTTCTGCTCAAAGCGTCAGCTACAACGTTCGCCTTTCCCGGGTGATACTGGATTGTGTGATCATAATCCTTCAACAGCTCAAGCCAACGTCGTTGTCGCATGTTGAGTTCCTTCTGGGTGAAGAAATACTTGAGACTTTTATGATCCGTATAGATATCCACTTTCTCTCCATACAAGTAGTGTCTCCAGATTTTCAACGCGAAAACGACTGCTGCCAACTCTAGATCATGAGTAGGGTAATTTTTCTCATAATCTTTGAGTTGTCGAGAGGCATAGGCTATAACCTTTCCATGTTGCATAAGGACACAGCCTAGACCTTTGCCTGAAGCATCGCTGTATATGACAAATTCTCCCGATCCTGATGGAATGGTCAGAACAGGAGCTGAAACAAGTCTCCTCTTAAGCTCTTGAAAACTTTTCTCGCATTGCTCGCTCCATATGAATTTTGTGCTTTTCCGAGTAAGCTGAGTTAATGGAGTGGCAATTCGAGAAAATCCTTCTACGAATCTCCGATAATAACCAGCTAGGCCCAGAAAACTTCGGACTTCGGTTACTGTCTTGGGTTGTTCCCAATTTAGTACCGTTTCAATCTTCGCAGGATCGACTGATATTCCTTGACTAGAAATCACATGCCCAAGAAACGTGACTTCCTCAAGCCAGAACTCACATTTCTTCAACTTGGCATATAATTTATTCTCACGAAGCTTTTGGAGTATCAATCTCAGGTGTTGTTCATGATCCTCGCGATTCTTGGAGTATATGAGGATGTCATCAATAAAGACAACCACAAAATGATCCAAATATTCCTTGAATATTCGGTTCATCATGTCCATGAAAGCTGCAGGAGCATTGGTTAGTCCAAAAGGCATGACTAAAAACTCATAATGCCCATAACGAGTTCTGAAAGCAGTCTTTGGAATGTCCTCAGCTTTAACCTTTAACTGATGATATCCAGAACGGAGATTAATCTTTGAGAAATGTTGAGCACCTTGCAATTGATCAAACATGTCATCAATCCGAGGTAACGGGTACCTGTTTTTTATGGTGACATGGTTCAATTCTCGGTAGTCAATGCACAATCTCATACTCCCGTCTTTCTTCTTCACAAATAGAACAGGAGCACCCCAAGGTGATGCACTCGGACGAATGAAACCGGTATCCAACAATTCCTGTAGTTGGACTTTTAACTCTTGAAGTTCAATGAGAGCCATTCGGTATGGGGCTTTGGAAATGGGCTTGGTACCGGGTTCAAGATCAATACAAAATTCAATTTCACGGTTTGGGGGTAAGTCAGGGAGTTCTTCAGAAAAAACGTCAGGAAACTCATTAACAATGGGAATATCATTCAAGTTTGACGTATTTTTGTTCAAATCAGTGACATGAGCTAAAAAGGCTTGACATCCGTTTTTCAATAAACAAATGGCTTTATGGCTAGAAATAACAGTTATAGATTTCAATGGTTTAGTTGCTTGAATTTGCATGACAGGTTGATTAGGAATATGAAAACTAATAATCTTATGAAAACAATCAATTTTAGCATGATGGGTAGTCAACCAATCAATTCCTAAAATCACATCAAATTCATGCATCTCCAAAGAAATAAGGTCAACAGGTAATGTGAGGTTGTTGATTTGAACTAGGCAAGATTTATAGACAGTAGATGTAATGGTCATTTCTCCTAATGGGGTTTCAACTGATAAGTCAAAGTCCAAATTTTCAGGAGTTAAGTTTAAACGCTGAGCACATGCAGGTGAGATAAAAGAATGGGTAGAGCCAGTATCTAACAAAGCGTAGACTTCACGAGAATTTATGAATAGCTTACCGGTCATCACCTCATTCGATTTCTTGATCATCAAGGCTGTCATCATCAAATCGAGTCCCATATACTTCATCCGGATCTTCACGTATTTCAACCATGGGGATACCACGAAATAGTTCTCTAACGAACTGTTTCTCAGATTCTTCAACTTCATCAGTAGTAGCGTACCAATGATTTCCATTAAAATAGTATTTTCGATAGACTACAGTTTCCACGATAGTGACTAACTTAACCTGAATTCCTCTAAATTGTAACGCCCAAAAGTATAGATACATCATTTTTAAATAATTTTGAAAATCATAGCTCGAACACCATAAATTCCAAAGACTTATATGAAACGTCCATATATTCTGATCCTTTGTTATCGAGCATAACCAGGTGATGATATGTTTCCAACTGTCGAGCAAATTAAAAGCAACAATTTCCGCAAGTTCCGGATATCCTTTAAAGAACGCATTTGGAAGAATGACGGTAGAACTTTCACCTTCTTCTTCTTTAGATCGGATACAAATAATTTTTGCTTTAGGCAAATTATTCAACTCTGAGTTTGTAGAAGAATTGTTTGTGACCTCTACATTCACTTCGGGTACTCCGTGGTTAACCTCCTGATTTCCAGATGCCATACTTAACTGTGGTCACAAAATAGATGTTAGTTCAAATAAACTGACTCATCACTTCATGTCCCTATATTCAAATCAACTAATTAGATAATAAAATCTAATTTAGGTGGGACACACTAGTGACTGATTATATCCGTCTCTCCCCTCCTAGTTCTACCCCAGATCTCCATTAAAGACCATATCCCTAAGCTCTGATGCCAACTGTGACGCCCCCAAATCTAGGCCCACACAGCCCAAACTTGAGTCGTCAAAAGACTACAACAAAATTATTATAACAAAGCACAACGTACACCAATACAGTGTATAATAATACACAACTAAGTCTTCACTATTATTGCCACACTGTTTTACAACACGTGAAGACTAGGACAGCTATTCCTCGGACTCTCACTCCATCCCCCGGCTAGACCCCGTTACGTTCTCATCTCCTGTTGAAAACAATGGAACAAAAGAAAGGGTGAGCTCAAATAGCCCAGTAAGAAATATCATGACTAAGATAATGACGAATAAATTATCATTAGCCTTCAACAGTTGAGTTCTTGATAGAATACAATAGACTACAAGGTTTATATCAAAAACTGTAGTTAAATTCTTAAACAACGTTCAGATCAATAATAGCAGCTGAATGAGCAATCTATTAGAAGAATAATGCAGACCATAATGTCCACTCGCTTCTCTTTTTAGTAAAAACATCATCAACTTTTATCATCTGAAATACCATTAGTCATGATAATAAAAATTCACAGTTCCTGGTCATAATCATGCAAATCAACAGTTCATCTTTGCACTACGGGCCAAAGATATTCAATAAAGCACCAACGGTCATGATTATACCAGATTCAGCCTTTGGTCATAATCATACCAATCAACAGTTCATCTTTGCACTACGGGCCAAAGAGAACATTCACCACGTGCCATAAAAGACACCGAACAGATGTATCGCCTTTAACCTAGTATATCGCCTTTAACCTATCATCTGTTCAACAATTATATCACATCTGTGCCCCCGGCCACAGATATTCATAACAACTTGATTCTTGATGATTAATACAAATAACAGTGATACAAATGATGAACAGAAGAACAGGATAAACAATAAGTATCGGAAGTTTACTTTGTGCAGATTCAAATAATGTCCAAATTGCCAACATGATGTGGAGTGAAATTTAAAAATGATATTCAAGATCCACAGTTCAGAATAACGATTACAGTTCAATAGAAATGTTCAGAAAATAGGAAGGTTCAGTTGAAATAATGAAATTCAACTATTATGGAACATATAATATTTTCAGGAATTATAGAAGCAATAGTTCCATAATAAGTTTCGATTTAGGTGTATGAAAGAAAATAATATCCCTTACCGTAGCAGGTTTGATTAACAAAAGGTGAAGGGAATTAATATCCCTTACCATAGTAAGTTTGAATAATGGAAGATGAAAAAGATGGTATCCCTTATGAGTATAAAGGAAAATGATATCACTTACGAATATGCAATAAAAGTGTCATGTGATAATTCGTGTAGACAAATTATTTCCACACGAGACAAATAAAAAGGGTTATTCACCAACAGGCGATAATCCGCGCCGTAAGGTTATTCCCATCAATTTGAATACGAATAGTTATTCACCAAACAGGCGATAATCCGCGCCGTAAGGTTATTCCCATCAATTTGAATACGAAGAGTTATTCACCAAACAGGCGATAATCCGCACCGTAAGGTTATTCTCAAAGATTAATAAGGAATTAATACAAAAGGTTATTCACCAACAGGCGGTAAACCGCGTCGTAAGGTTATTCCCACAATTTAATACATGGAAGTAAATGGCACAAGAAAGAAACGATATTATTTTCGAGAATCAAAGAACGATAATCCCTTCAAGTAAGAAAGAAAATAATATCCATTTATGATGATGCAAAGAATGATACCCCTTACCTTAACACGTGACTGGATATTGATTTAAATGAGGTTGATCAACCTATATATTTATAATAAAATTAGTAATTACAATATATAACTTTCAAAGTGTATGATAACTCGTATAATATGAACTATCAAAATTATATATATTTAACATAATTTTTGTAGTATAATATAACTACTTTAAAATAGTTTTTAAAATAATATTCTAAAATAAATCTTCCAAAGAAAGCTTTTAAAAATGAATCTTCTCAAAGAAGAGTCTTCTAAAGGAAGATTTGTGAATACCGTGAAAAATAGAAATTTATAAAATTACTACTCTTTAATAAAAGACTTACTTGAAAATTTTCTGCACTCCTTTTGGCTTTCAAACTCTCAAAATAGCCTTACTATTCTCAGAGAAAACTCATAAAATTCTTATAGAAAAATTTTATGTTTTAGGTGTGATTTTTCTATTCAGCTGAGCAAGCTATTTATAGGAGGAATAAGGGTACTATGCATGGTTGTTGGTAGTACGCCAATGCTGAAATTGGCAGGAGAGGCTGCGCAGCCTCTGCGCAGACGAATTCAGCGAATTTTCAAATTTGGCACAGTAACTTGCACAGTAACTTGCATAGTAACTTCTGAATATAATAATATTTTTCTAATAAAACAAATAACTTTTTATTATTATATTGTCTAATAAAACAAACAACTTTATGAATATATTATAATAATCAAATTACCAAATAATACTACCATAGTAATAATTCATAATAATGCAACAACTACTGTGTCAATTATTAGATCAATAATTTTAAAAACAGTGCATCAACAATTATTGACTCAATGATATGAAATACAGTGTAATGACAATTATTGAATCAATAATGCAAAATACTGTGTAGCAACAATAATTGAATTGATAATATAAAATATTATGCAGTGACAATTATCGATGAAATGATGCGTAACAGTTATGGTGTCAATAATATGAGACACTGTGCAATACCGTGTGCTACTGTAGAGTACCGTGTGCTACAGAAAATACCATAATTTACCGTATGCTACTATTCTTTTATCACCAGTATTTTAACAGTTAACACCGTTGACTATTTTTATTTAAAAAGGTTACTTCTGTCGTTTTCTATATCCGACAAATATTCCGTTGTGGGGTCCACCAATAATTTGTTATTTCGGCGCCGTCGTACGACACGAATATTCCCCGACAAAACGAATATTGTCCGACAAAATAAAATTTGCACATAACATCCTTAACTTTAAACTTTATCGATTTAACCACTTACTGTTTCAGAAAAATATATATGAAGAAAAATTAAATTTTATATTTCATAAAATTCGGGGTCTTACAGTGAGCAACTGTCTTACTTAGCAAGTTTAAATAAACAGAATCATATGAAAGGTATATCACGATTTTAAAGAGATAACTTTTAAGGTTTCCGTGAAGATATAACACATGTGAAGGAAAGAGGATCAAATTCTAATTTAAAAAGAATAACTGAATATTTACTGCTGAGGGGTCATTAAGAACCAATAACTAGCGAAGGTAAATTATAATTTCATCTGAGTCTCTTAGTATTTTGGTATCCGAGGGGATTAACCTCTTCAACCCATATGTATATGTATAACACTTAGACATCTTACGCATGTTCGGTTTCCCGATATTAATCCCCTGATAGGGTTGTTATTTCTCAACCTTATTATATGAGTGCGCATTAATTATTGGTTTGGATAAGTTTTAACAATATTCAATTTATTAAATTTAATCATGCAATGTCTAGCTGAAACAATTAGCATAGACTACTAATTAAACAGTTCATGAATAACAGAACTATAGTGTTTCATAGATAAATAATAAAACAATTCTTTAAGTGCACTAAAGTACTAATAGTAATATTGATATGGATTAATTTTTAATAATTAACCTACACAACATACTTGTAAAATAAATACAAGATTGGGTAAAGAAAACTTGTCTCGTCTACGAATTACTGCTTACAGTAAACTTATCTACTTCATTTAGAAAGACCTAACATTGATAAGATTGACCTCCCAACTAGTAACCCACATTGACATATCCTTAAATCGTCTTAAGTACTAACATTTAATCACATAAGTCTAACATGAAACGCTTAAAAATATTATCATCCTTTGATAATATTTTAATTACTTAATAAGGATATTAACCATTTAATATTCTTTAACACTAGTATAATATTATTAAACATTTAATAATATTTTATTAAGTTACTAATATTATTAATCATTTACTAATATTTTAATTAAGTTTATAATATTCTTAACAATTTAATAATATTTTATTTATTTTTTAATATTATTAATCATTTAATAATATTTTATTCATTTAATAATATTATTAATAATTTAATAATATTTTATTTAAAATTTTAATATTATTAATTATTTTATAATATTTTATTTATTTTATAATATTTAACTCTTCACAAAAGATTAAATCATTTTAACGTTACTCATAATGATTAAGTGATATATTACTTAATTTTCAAGATTTTAAATCAATTTATTATTATATCAATAAATAATCACTTTTATTTAAATAATAGCCAAACACTATTCAAATAATTTAATTTAATTGTTTAATTCTTATAATTTCAATCATTTAGTAACCAAATCATGCCATTGATATAAAAAATGACTAAATTACCCTTTATTAGCATTATTAACTTATTTTAACAAATAATAGTCCATAAAATTATATTTCATAATTTCATGACTTAATTTACAATAATTTCTTCAATCTTTCATAACTAAATTGTATTTATTAAAAATACTAAACTATCTTATTATTTTTTTATAACTTCTAGATATCTTTAGTATAATATATATCACTCACAAAAAAAATTTCTGTAATTTTCCAAGTCCATTTCCTATTTTTAAATAGGTCATTTCTGTCCAAAATAACAATATTTATCAAAAATTAACCGTATATTATAATCTAACAAAATTTATACAGTAGCTACATATGACCACATACTGACTCCAAAAAAAAATTCATAATTTTTTGGATTGTATAACTCAAGTTATAACCATTTCTTTTTAAAATTACAAAATATTTATCGGGCCATAACTCACTCATCGGAAGTCATAATAAGTTCATTTTTGGTCAGTGGCTTCCTTATAATATATATTACTAGTAATAAAAATTTCAGAATTTTTGAAACAAGATAAATGGTCAAAACAACCTCGACAAAAATTCGGACTTGACGAAATTACCGACAAAAACTATTTTACGATAAAAGTCACTACGGACAGCTCGTTTAATGTTTTTCCGTCGTTCCACTTGAAAAAGTTTTGTATCCCATAGATCTACCATCCAAAATTTATAGATCTCGATTATGAGTTACGGAACGCGAACAGTAACTCCGGGAACCGAACTGTTTCATTTAAGCTTTTCCTGCAAGATTGATTTCATACATTTATTAATCTTTTTCTGACACTAATGCATACAAAATATCATTTTACACCCATGCAACCATATATCTACCACTCTAGCATGTATTTAAGATTAGAGAGTTTTAAAAATAGATTTTGACCATCAAAATACATTTTGACCATTAAAATATTTTTTTTATATACATACATGAACATATACATATAGTACACATATATTCATTAAATTTTCTCCATCAAATCTTCCTCCCTTATATCTTTGAACCTTCATGATTCCACATCACATAAACTCCCATAACCAACCACGACAAATACTTTTAAAATAATTTTTAACCATAGAAAAGTAAAAATAAACAAGGATATAACACTTTTAAACCTTGATGATCTAGATGTTTTTCTTTTCTTCCTTCCGAAGTATGATATGAGACTAGATGGCATGCACCTTTACTCTACTTGATCTATCCAAGATGCTAGAACCAAGTTTTTTAAGTGTTTATCTTAAAACTCTCAAGAACACAAGAATATTCTTGTTTTCTCTAGAGAACTTTCTCTCTAGTTTTTTCTCTCTCTAAATGACCAACACTTGAACTAATGAAATGAATGAGGAGTGTAATATACAATTAACTAGTGAAAATGTATACTTACAATGTGTGTAAGTATGCACATCAAGTGCACCTCAAGTAGGCTTGCTAGCATGCAATGGGGAAAAGTGATGTATGATGGTCTTCTTAAGAAAGTTTGGAGCAATGCACCCAAGTGGGTCGCCCCTCACATGGTTGTTCACCTCCTTCTATTTTCTCCCATTTTTGATTTTTCTTTATATCTAAATTGGTAATATATATATACATATATATATAATCACCAACTTGTATAAACATTGACCATCATTTTGATTTTATGTTGGGCTCTAAGTTGGACTCTTGAATTAATTTAATTGGACTCATCATATTAACTTGATTGGACTCAATTAATTCATTTTATTAAACTAACACTAACTAACCCATGATATTTGAAATTAAATTAAACATTGAGTTAGTTTAATTAAATCATGGTCTCATTACATGGACTAGTTATTTCAATAATTATATGGACTTTTAAATTAATTCTCTCGGACTTTAATTAATAATTCCATTAATTAAACTCATAATCCAATTAGACTTACTTTATTAAAATTAATTTGGCTACTAGGTTAACTAGTTTATTTTAAATTACATTATTTAATCTATTCTTTAATTAATTACTTTGTTAATTCATTATGTTCTCTTTAATAATTAAATGAATATACAAATACATTCATATATTTTTTCAATCACATAAGTGCACAATTAATTAACATAAGAATTAAAATTCATTGTTAATTAGTACTTAATTCTAATTACAATGTGACATAAAATTTGTGGTTATTATAGTTATTTAGTGGTAAGGGTTGTTTAGATCATTTGTTTCTATTTAACTATAAATAAGGAGAGATAGAAAAATTATTCGAATAAGAGTAATTATTCCACGTTGAATATTTAAAATATTAATTGATTTATTCTTGTATCAATGATTAGTTGTAAATTCTTAATAGTTGATGTTAATTTAAACCATGTTTTTTTTCTTATTTATTTTATTAAATTACTTGCATATTTATTTATTATAGTTAACTTTATTTAAATTATTTTTTAATTAAAACCCCTTAATTTTGATTTACAAAATATAAAATAAAATTAATCATTTTCTGTGGGATTGAGTCTTACTTGCACTACTATATTAATATTTTTTTAAAATAAAATTTTATTTTTAAATATCTACGATAACATACTATATAATATTTAGTTATTGTGTATATAGACTTGTCCTTTATATAAGGCACACGTCAAATTTGGATATTAAGAACAAGGAGTGTATCTTAATGGACTTTTTAGACCAATCCATTATTAGCATAATTTCAAAAATTACAAGTCATTTAATTACATTAAAATTATAACATAATTATGTACACTAATTTTTAACTATTTCAATTTTCATCCACACATGTCATTTATTTTTTTATGTATTTAGCAATCAAAAGAAAATAAATGCCACGCTTAATCTTAAAAAAGAGATATTTTAAAGAGATTTTTAAGGATTTAAAAAATTATGTATTAAATAATACTTCAAATACTGTGCAATAATTATATTAGTTGAATAATTTTTTATTATTGATCATATTATGCGGTACCACTTATATTATTCATTGTCACATTTGAAATATAATTGACATACAAAATTTTCAAATCCTTCAATAATTAGATATACGAAAAGAGCTATTAAAATACAATATATGTAAATAATTTACATATATTTGACATACAAAAATTTGAAACTCTACAATAATTAAAGAGAATTGATATTCTAATAAATTAATTTAATATTTTTATACATAAATTTTATTTATTTTTATAAAAATATTAAATTAATTTATAAAAATATTAATTATAGATATAAGAAAAGAGCTATTAAAATACTAGAAGATATGTAAATAATTTACACATACGAAGTAACGAATACTTGGCATATCTTATCTACATATATCCAACATTACTTGCGAGGAAAAAAAGAGAGGAAAACCACCTAATACGTATTCTCTTACACGTAGCCTATATAATATTACTACTAAACTCGCAGTTCTAACATATGTAACCCTAAACATTATTATCCCTTTGACAAAAAATCCCTCGATTTCTTAATTATCCAGCAGATATGGGCACTGCTATTCTTCGTCCAAAAGGTTGTCTCCGGTACAATCGGTACCACGCCGAAACCCTAGAATCTCCTCCACCCAGGCCTCGCCGTAACCCTAACTCTAACCAGATGCGATCTCGCCGTCGAAAGAGAAGCCCAGTAGGCGGAGATCGAGGCCGAGTCCAGAGTCGGATGGTGGAAGCGAGATCTCCTGTCAAAAATTTGGAAATGGGACAAGTGAAGATCCTCAAACGCGGCGAAGTGTTAGAGGCTTTGAAGTTAGGGTTTGGTGATGAAGATTTGGTTTTATCTTCAACGGATCGGTTAGGACCTGATCCAGATACAGTTCAGAAGCAGATTAGTGTACTCTATGCTGGTTCGGCATCGTTTTTTGCATCTCCCCCGCCAAGCTCGCTTCCAATTCCGGCTTTTTTCGAGAAGAAAGAGAAGCGTAACGATGCGGCAACAAGTGATCTGCGTCGATTGCTGAGGCTCGACCTGATCTAAATCTCGCTTATTTGGAAATTGTTGATACAGACTTGAAATATCGGTGATCCTTATTTGAAATGTTGGTTTGCTTTCGCTCAAAGTTACTTCCTTTATTTTTTCAACAGGATGTTTGAGTTAGACAGCAAATGAAACCAATTGGGTGTAGCAGAAGCAGAAGTTTGGTACTTTCACCTTCTCCCATAGAATATATTACAAATTATTAGGATTAGTTTTATTTTATAGTATGTCAATCTCGATATGATCACTGTATAACGGTCAATTATAGAAAGGGTTGGGGTGGCTATTGGGGTTCTTAGCTATATTACAGGTTTATTGTTCCTTATCCAGCAGTCGAGATTAGAGGAGATTCCATTATTTCCTTATTATGATGTAATTTGAAGCTTCTCCAAGTGTTTTCATGTAACTTTCAATTTCTATCTAATAAAAATTCAATTTTATAAGGATAAATTTGATATATTGTTTATTTCACGTGCTTCCTTTAATTTAGATATAGTAGTAGTTCATGCTATGAGATTGTTTAATTTTTGGGTTGTATTTAACTTATTTCACTCTCCTATATTGATTAGATCAATAAGAAGCTGATATAATGAAATCAAACAGGTCTACCAATGACTTGGTTAATGAGGAAATAACACTATTATGTTAAACAACAATCACTCCTTATTTCTGGTTGGTGACATCTTAAGCTCGAACATGGTGCATGGTTATTTGTTAAACTCAAATAAGCTAATTCTGTCACAGCCTGTTGAGATGTTTCAGGAAAGGTTGTTATTTCATTTCCTGCCTGCAGTTACATTTCATTTACAGTTGGGAGTTTCTATAAATAAGACATATACATTAAGAGCTTAAGTGTACTTGTGGTAGTTTGCCAATCAAAGAATTGGAAATGAATTTCAACTAAAATGAGGACATGTGTCTGAAGTGTTATTTGAGTCCCAGTGTGGTTGGTTTGATTCCGAATTGTTGCTCTTGCACGTGGCTATGCAACTATCTGATTGGTTTTTTGGATTTTATGAGTTGGATTTTGAATATTTTTTTTATGAAATTCAAAACTCCAGTTAAAATTTCCAGAGTTGTATTGATAAGTAGAAGTTTTAAATTTTTCCTTTCATTAATCCTTGGAGGTACATGTTACTGAACATTGTAACTGCAATGGATGTCCCTTCTATTTATACTATTTTCCCAACATTGTAAATCTTTGCTTCAAGTGTTTGCTTAAAAGGCACAATCTTTACAGTGTGAATATCATTTCAAAGATAGACCTGAGCTTCATTTTCGGTATTGAATCTAACTCACTAAACTGCTCTGCTAGGTCGAGATTGTGCTTTTCCTCAAAGCACGATAACCACATCTCATTGATATTTCCTAGATATAACTAAGGCATATATTTATTGGCTATACTGTAATATTGTGCTTTGTCCCTTTGCAGGTACAGCTTGAAGAGTAGTTGTGATGATTCCTGAATAAAGTGTTATTTAATACATTTAGTATTATTGCTCATTAGCTTGAAGAGTAGTTGTGATGATTCTTGAATAAAGGGTTATTTAATACATTTAGCATTGCTCATTGTGTAACCACCAGGTTAGTATTATTATGCCTTATTCAATTTTCCCGTGGTTCTGTGTCAGATTATCAATTACTACTTTGCTTTTAAAAAACAAACCCATTTTTTATTGTTTTTGTTTTTAAAACATATTTTTATATTGAGATATGTGTTATAGCGTGAAGAGTTTTGGATCTTCGAATTAATCATTATTGTCAAGCTTTCATGTCCAATTTGCTCATATGATCCACTGTTCAGGCATTTGCCTCTCTATATTGAAACCTGAATTTGAGGATCCTGTTGTCAAACATCCTGTGCATTAATGCATTTCAATAGTCTGTATTTGCTTGTGGGTCTTGTAATACCCGGTTGTTTTTTAGTCCCACATCACCAATATTTAAAGCTATCCTCCCTTTACTTGCCTATATATTAGGACCACCCCCTTTAAGTTTTAAAACACCCAAACATTAAGACTTTTCCCAATGTGAAGAAACCTTTTTGTGTGAAGATCTTTTTAGTAAGGACCTCCATAGTTAAAATATTTTTTCGGTGTCGAGGACGTGGGCGGACTACGAACCTCATAATTTCGGGTATGTCTCTTTTTCTTTCTTTGTGCAATTATTTAATTTTCTGTATTAGTTTTAATTTTGTAGTTTTAATTTTTGTATGCTATTTAGTTTGTTAGTTAATATATTTTGGTATATCTTTGTTAGTAATTAGCATTTTGGAATATTAAATTAGTATTTTTGTAACTTTAAAGTTTTGTCAGATAATAATAATAATAATAATAATAATAATAATAATTGTTTGTAATAGAATTAAAAATGGAAAGAATATTTTTGAAAATATACTTATATGTATTTCGGAAGGAACAAGAAAACTATTATTTATTAATACGTTACCATGATTAGAATATTTATGTATGTATAACTTTAGGTATAATTTTGTTTAATTAGTTCCGATGGAGGGAATTTAACGAGTCAGTTTTGCAATATAATTTCGAATATTTCATTGCGTATTCCAGGTACGGATTCCGTACTCCTTCAGCAATATTCCTTTGATTTTAATTTGTTTGTTTTGTTCTTCATTAGAATTTGGATATTTCTCGATATATTGTTCATAGTCAAATGCATATGATAGTTTTGTTTGATTTTAGATATTCACAACTTATTTTGTACTCTTAAGCATGTCTAGTATTTATTTTGATTCTGTAGAAACGTACATGCAAGTATAATTGGGAGACTTTGTGTCGATTTGTTTCGGTTTAACATGTGCGTATTAGAACCCCTTTTGTGATATTATGTCGCATTCGTTGTGACATGATATTTTTGTTAGAAAGTACCGTAGGGTATACCTGAGCTATAACCACCTGTGGGGGTACCACAGACATGTCCTCTTGGCACCGAGGCATGACACTTCCGTGGCAGTGTGATTAGTCCACGACGTCTCCATTTTGTGTGCTCCGATGAGAGTTGGCCAATTGGTGTTTTGTTGTGGGAGGCGTATGGGTCGACCCTAGCTATTTGTTCTGTTCTGTTCTGCGGTTTGGTGTTGTTTGTGCCGAACACACCTTCCGATTTTGCATGCATTTGGATCTGCAGTCCAATGTGTGCCTGCTTGTGTGGCAGTATTTTGACTTGTCTTTGTGACAAGTTATATTTCTGTTTTGTTCTGAGCTCGGTATGAAATAAACACAACAATTCAATTCAGCCTTTTATGTTGTTCAGTGGATCAGTTCAGTTCAGTAGATCAGTTCAATTTAGTAGATTTTGTTATTCAGTTCAGTTGATTTTGTTAATCTCAGTTTGATTCATTTGATTTTGTTATTCAATTTCAGTTCTTATTTCTGCACTCTTTATCCGTACTAGGCGTTTGACTCATGCTGTGTTTTTCTTCCGGCAGGTTTGCAAGGGGATTCAAGGGCAAATGTGAGGAGAATTTCCTTTTTGTTTTGACATTTTGTTTAGAATTCGTTCGTGCGTAGCCTCCCTTTCCACTGGTCGGGAAGGGAGTATTACAGGTCTGGCACCTACCGCAATCATTATTAAATGCAGTCTCTTTAATGGTCTTTGTTTTAGACTCTTGACTTTTCTGTGTTCAGTGTTTGTGTGGAATTGTGGATTGCATGACCAAGGAGCTCTATTGTGTTTGTCCTGAAGACTGCAATGTGTTAAATGTACTGTACTTCTCAGTCTAACACTAGCCATAAGATAAAGCTTACACAATTTTTCCCCACTGAGAAAAACAGAACGAACTACAAATTTGATAGAGACCTTGTCTAAATTAAAAGCACTTGAAATTCATAAACTGATGACTTTTTTGTTTATCTTTATTTGGAACAAGCCTTAGCGTTGCATTATCAGGAGATAAAAGTAATGTTTGATGCTTTTCAACTAAATTTCAATTATCAATTGTGAAGGGAAAACATACCTACTAAATTCTGCTCAGTTGCGACTTAGTAAACCATAGCAACATGTAGAGGTCCACTTACACTATAATATTTGAGATTCAGTTGTGAAACTCTTTCAGGCTGGGTTCATAGGACCACTTACACTGTACATGGTCTGCACCATGGGGTTTCATAGGGAGATCTATCCGTGTAAGGACTATAAGAATAATGTACTTTTAATTTATTTTGAACATTCTCCATCTCAAGTTTGCAGTACTAAAATGATACAGCGTCCTTTGGTATCCTTACCCCTCAGAAATCACAAACACCTTCCTAGCCTTCAAAAGCTGTTTCCTGACCTAATTATCAATTGAAACACCGATGTCAATGGTGAAGACCTACCATCTGAACTTAAGTTTTGTTTGACAACTCAATTCCGAGCATTGGAATTGGAATTGAGCGCTAAATTTGAACTAAATTTCAATTCTATGCAATTGCAAATGTTCTTTCAATTCCAGTTCCAAAGCATTGAGTTGAGTTGCCAAACATAGCTCAACTTGCATTGCACTCTTTGGCCATAAATAGTAATTGCTACGAGCACGAATGCACTCATGCAACATAAAGCACATTTGTACTCTTTTCTGCTTTCCAAATTCTATTTTTTTTGTGACGAAAGAAATTTGTTTGAATGTGATTTTCTCGGCTATAGTATCCTAGTTCTCCTGAAGCTGGAGGGTCTAGCAGTTCAGGTTTTATTTATTTATTAAGAGAACCAATCTGGCTAATGAATTGCTTGTGAAGGCTCTCAAATTTACACCCTTCTGGAGTCTGCTGCTAACTATGGTCGTATGTAGTTAAGTATGCTCTAATGAATTAGCTGACCTACCAGTACTTTCATTGGCCTGCCCAGACACAATCTTCTTCCAGAACCAATGCTTTTTCCACAGTAGTATCATCTCTTCAATAGGAATTCCTCTTGTTTCTGGTAGGAACATGTATACAAAAATTGTCATGATGGTCACAAAGCAGGCAAAGAAAAGAAAAAAATCCGAACTTCAGAGCACATAGGAGGGAAAGGAAAGATTGGGCTATGATGAAAGTGAAGAAGAGGTTCACAGCCACCGTAATTCCTTGCCCAGCAGAACGTGTTTCTAATGGGAATACTTCACTTGGCACCTTCCAGCCAAGTGGGCCCCATGACCATCCGAAGGCTGCAACAAAGAGGCAGATGACAATCACCACCAAGATTGAGTAACCTTTTGAGAGTTCTTTGTCATTCCGGAATTTGAGCCGCAAGATGATGGCAACAATAATCTGTTTCAAATTCATTGGCAAAGCATAATTAGCTTTAGTTTTGATGAGCGGATAATTCATTTCTGTTGTGTTTGCCCTTAATCCTCTACTTGTTTAAGGATCTTATTGTAAAAACTTTATTCTGCAAACACGTGTCAGATATTAGATTTTCAGAAATGTAAAAAGATTCCTCTTCATGCTAATTTAGCTGTTCAAAATGATATAAAGCTTCTGGACAATTTTTGGATATCCACATATTTACTCTTTCACCTTGAAATACTGTTTTTTTACCTGGCATATAATCATTTGAATACCACCGACAATCAATAAAGGTCTTCGACCCCATCTGTCCACTGTGGCTATAGACACCAATGTAGAGGAAGCAAGAACGGCTCCAGTTAATGCTGAGGAATATAGAGAGGCATTTCCCTTGAACCCCAGACTCTGAAACAGTATTGGTGCATAGAAGAGGAATGAATTGATTCCTGTGAGGATCTGGAACATCGGCATGAAGATTGCCATAACCAACTGTGGTCTGTTTCTCTTCTTTAGGATGTTTCTGAATGGGTGTTTGATCGAGTTTGCCAACTCGCTTGCATCTATCATGTCTGCAAACTCTGCGTCAACATCCTTAGTCCCTCGTATTCTTTCCAGAATTTCTCTTCCCTTTTCTTTCAAACCTTGTTCAATTAAACTGTTTGGTGTCTCTGGAAGAAGTATTCCCCCCACTGCCATTAATATAGCTGGTGCTGCAGCCAGTCCCAATGAAAGCCTCCATCCCCATGGCCGGAGCTTATCCGTTCCATAGTTGATCATGTTTGCTGTGAATATCCCTAGAGCAGTTGCTAGTTGAAACATCATATTGAGGCCTCCTCTGAGATGAGCTGGTGCCATCTCTGACAAATAGAGCGGAACAGCCTGCAAACAGCAGAAAGAGTTGATGTCTATTATAGCATTCTAGGGTTCTAGTAGAATGTCTTATTAGCAAATATGATTTGATGGAGCATTGAGTTTATGAACAGAAGGATGCTACTTCTGCTCTGCTGCTTTGGATGAATTGTAGTACATTTACAGTGCATCTTAGCTCCAGATTGTGAGGAGTGTTATTTTTCTGAAAAATATAAAATCAAAACCAAACAAAACTTTCTTAGTATGTTATTCCCCCAATCCCCGCCCAACCACCCCTAACCCCCCCCCCCCCCCAAAAAAAATAAAAAACTAAACCTCCGAAAGAAATGTGCATGGCGCAGCACAATACCTAATTGCCAAAGCCAATGCCGAGCATGATACGACCCAGAAGAAGCATTGCCAGGTTGACTGCTGATGCATTAAGAGCTGCTCCAATGAGAAAGTTGACCCCACCACAGATTATACTTGTTCGGCGTCCGTACTTCCTTGTGACAGGAGATGCTATCAGAGATGCAACCAAACCAGCAAGGTACAGAGATGAAGTAAATGCTGCGAGCCCTTGGTTGTTGTACTTGCAGTAGTTGTTTTCGTGGGCGTGCATCTTATTTTCGTATACGTTGTTGAAGAATTGCTGAAGGAATCCGTCCATTGATGTCACACCGCCTGTCGATTTTTCAAAATGACATTTAGAAAAGTTTTGTCCTTTACTTCCTTCTTTGCAACCTCATCACTTAAATTGTTCATTTATTTGTTTCTTCTTTCATCTAATTAGTGCGCTCTGTGATTTGGAATCCTCTCGTCAGTGCATAAGACCTGATTAAGACTGTCTTGAAGTTATTTAACTTGGTTGCTTCTTTGATGTATCACACAATCACTACGAAATGGGGAACAAAGAAGAGTAGTTTGTACCTCTTATGAGAGTCGGCACTTGGAGTTTGAGTATAAGCTGTCTGTTCTCTTGGGAACATTGTAATGATTTGTTGTTCGCAATCAACATTGTTTTGTGTCCATTGATTTCTTGACCTTAATATATTCATTAGAAGAGAAAAAAGAAAGTTGTGTATGGGAGAATGAAGAAGCATACTTCTTTTCCCTATCAGGATTGTTGGGATAAGATTCATTGGGCCCTATATTTCAACTATGGGCCATGGGCCAAGGGTTACTTGGACACATACATATGATTGGGCCGGGTCATCAGTCCATCTTGGCAGGCCCGAGTATGGACAAGTCTGGTCCTTCTAGTGGAGGTGGGTTGATGGAACGTGATTGACTGTTTCTACCTGCTTCTACAGACTGGGTCAGAGGGTGGTTGACCCTGGCTCCTCCCCTGATTCGACCCATGGCGGTAGATGGAAGGGGTGGTCACGTTTCCACTCATGATAGGGTGATGGGACGTCCGGCAATGCATGTATGAATATACACAGACAATCTCTCCAGAAACAGGTAAGTTTTATCTTTACGGAAATTAGATTGAGAGATATCAAGCATCTTGTATGTTCCAGCGTAGGTTCTTGGATCCTCCATTGTGACGTCGTTCACCTGTACTTATTCTCACATCGGAGCATCCCCGGACGGCCCAAGCCGTGACTGGTCTGTGGGGTGTTAACGGTTTTTTACGTGTGTAGGTACTTCGCTGACGGGTGATTTCAGCAAGGGCGAATATTTGGCGTTAACAAGGATAATGGCTTCGAAGAGATTTTATTTTTTGATTAAGAGTTCAGTGATGGAATGTGGTATCATTGAATTAGTAAGCATTCTCGACATATTTTTAGGAATATGATTGATCAGATTACTAAAATACAGGATCTGTAAGCAGAAACCAAGTACGTTGGACAAGCCTTTATTGAGTTGGACTGCTAACCTATGCAAGTTCTGCCTCAATATATGTGCTTTCTTCTCTCTTTTTTTTCCTTCTTCCCCCTCTCACCCTTCTTGTTTTGGATAGGGGAGGATCTAATTTACCTGGTGTCACGTTCACGAGTTTTAAAAGTAAGTTGATTACATTATTTTCTACGTTCCACGACAAGACAAGAATTTGGAGTTGAAAGGTTCAAACTTCCAATTATTTACAGTTCTTTTTTCCATTCCATTTGTTGGGTTTTGATAGCGCCTGAGCCATGATCACGGGCACAAAGATTAACAGTTAGACAGATTATAGAGAGACAGACAATTTTGATTCAAGTAATGATTGTGATAAGATTCAGGTTTTATCTGAATTGTTCGTCGGCAGTCGGTTGGTTTTATTCAAAATCAAAATCAAAAGATAGTTCTCATTTGATAATGGTACCTGAAATTCCAACATCGTATCCAAAGATTGAACCACCTACGGCTGCAACAATGCAAGCTATGATCACATATGACGTGACTCTTCCTTGGTACAGCTCAGATCTATCCTTTGCAACGCCGGCTGGAGTGGAGGATCCCCCTGCCATCTTTGAAAGCTTTTCTACTTCCCCACCAGAAAGAAAGAAAGTTAGTTACCAATCTTCCACTCAACTTTGTAATATAAAGGATGTTATAGTGGAGTCATTATCATCATGGGTATGATTGATCAAATATAAAGGCTGTTATAGTGGACTCATTATTTTCTCTTTTATTTAGTTCTTTATTTGATTTTATGATTTATATTCTTTTCATTTCTCATACCATCACGAAGGAATGATAATCCCTCTCCCTCTGTTCCAAATTATAAATTAAAAGATTAATATTGACTTTTAAAAAATTAATTTTAAACATTTTTTAAATTTAAAATTGAGATGAATTTATGTAATTTACATCAATGCAATTATGAATATCATAAATTATAAAAAATAAAATACTATAATTTATTTTTTTCAAAACTTGAATGAATCGTGTCAATTTTAAATTTTAAAATATCACAAATTGAATTTTAGAAAATCAATAATGATGTTACTTATAATTCAGAACGGCTTTTTAAAGGTATAAAATTACATGTATTGATGTATCAGATATATGAATAATTAATGGATAAAATAGTGTGTAAAAAATTAAACTAATAAAAACAATCATATCTTATCTCATCCATTATCATTCAAAAATGATTATAGCCTTAATTTGTTGTAAAAAGTATATCTAAAATTAGTAAACTTATATGCCTGCAATTTTAAGCTAAAACTAAAAGCAGTTACATCTCTCTCATAATTTTCTAAAAACAAAGGCTCTGTGAAAATATATCGTGGTTATCATTTTTGTCACTAGTTTGATGATGATGTAAATAAATAAAATTAAACAGTGTACGCATGAGAGGTTTTTTGACTGATGAATTGTTTACTGTTTATTATTCACTAGCAATAAATTTTACAACTTCTTAAAACAATTTTTAAATTCAATATAAATATAATTTTATTTATCCAAGTGTGTTTTGATATTAAATAAATACAAAAAAAATTAATAACTTAAATACTGGCATATATTTTTTTGGATGAGGTGGATAAATACTTGCGTCGTTACCGATCGGATGTCTTCAAAATCTGGAGTTTCTGTTTGCTTCTCGTCATGGCTCGTGTTTGTGTGTTTACTATTTTGGATATGATGTCATTTTACTTTTGTCAAATGAAAAACATGTTGATTTAAAAATACAACTATTTTAAAAGAAAAGAACATCTATTTTATAAAGGGAGAATAAAAAATAACCATATTCACATTTTAATTGTATTTTAAAAATATGTCATTTAATTGAATTTTATGATAAGAAAAAGACGGATAAACTTATCTACTCAAAATTTGGTAAATTCTTCCTCTCCTTTCTTCAAAGTTAGAAGAGAGCAAAGAAAGAGTAAAGATAAATAGAATAATCCGTCTTCATTTATTTATTTATTTATTTTAAACTTTTTATAAAAAGTGTGAGCAAGGCCAACACAATAATCAACACCCAACTCTATAAAACTCTTGGGGTATTTGGCTGCGTGCCCAGCCAATTGATTATGCGTTCTCAGAGATGGATAAATTCTAGATTAGTTACTAGATCTCGACAACATAGTACCCAAGTCCTCAACTCCATTCTCCTTTTCCTCAAAATTCTAAATTCCCATCCAACTTACTAATTTCTTAAACCAGGTGGTTCACAAGTTGGTAAAACTAATCATGTAGCTTTTAAGTGGTTAATTAAGGAACAATAACTAAGAGTAGAGTAGGAAAATATATCAGTTAAGCAGCTAGCAATATGGATGCAAAAAAATTCATAACAGCCACATATTTTTGGTACACTGGTGCAAGTCGCATTATTTTTGCTGTTATGTTGGTGCCAAGGAGAACCACAAAATGCTGAAACTGCAATAGAACATGTAGCTGGAGTGTTTAGATTGCCTAAATTTATAGAAAGCGCTGAATTACAATCAACCGCCTGAAAAGTGAAAAGTTGCTTGCAAATAACCCAGTGGTTGGAAATTCGGAAAAGGCAAAAACTTAAGAGAGGAAGTTTTCAAAACAAGCTACAAAAAGCAGTGATTCAGGAGTTGATATATTCTCCGGTAGGCATGCACAACAGGCCGACATGGTCTGACCCGACCTAAGCTTGTCAGGCCTTGGTCGTTAACTAGGCTGGATCGAACCTTTGACTTTTGACTTGCAGGTCAGGACAGACCGAACTTGGCGTTTAAAAAGGAGGCCTGCAGGCCAGGTCTTGAGTCAGGCCAGACCAGTCCAATCCGATTCGATCCATTCAAACAATTTTTTTAATAATTTTAAATATTATTAAAACACCAATTAAAATTTTAAACTTAATTGATGTATTAATTAAAAGTAATGTATTACAAATTACAAGTTATAGCTTTCAAATTACAATAATGAAAAATATCTTTTTTTTTATTATTATTATTATTTTGCAAATGACTTTCTAGTTGCTACGCTAAGTATTTATTAAAATAAAGATACAATAAAAGATCTGTAAAAAGTCTAAGTTGCTAGCTAGGTAAAGAAAATCCTTATATATTATATTAGTCAATGTGTTTTCATGAATTTCTTTATTTATATATAAACAAACATGCATGAATGAACCATTTATTTTATTTATTGAATGAGTTGTCACAAAGATGAAATTTTTGTCTGTAATGGGATAATAGAAATAGCGAATAAAAAAAATTAACCTAAACTTTGGGTGAATCAGGCCAGGCCCTAGACCGGGCCAAACCAGACTTATTGGCAAGTTAGGCTAAACCGGATCTGAGCAAAAAAATATAGTATATTCGTGACCTTTAGACCAAGTCGAGCCACACCTTAATTAGGTCGGACTTTGAACCGACCGTAAGCCATTTGTAGACCACGTTCTCCTTCTCCAGTCAATAATTAGTGGTAGAATGAATATCCATACAAAATATCTACGTTTCATCACCAAAATCATAATTCAAATTTAGGTACTGTTACAAATATGCATTATGGGACTGTACCGTAAAACCCTGTAATGCATTTAAAGGGTGTCCAATTATCACTTAGGGGTCAGCACCCTAAAATTTTGACCATATAGAAGACGATTAGGTTCAAAAGAACAGCCATAATATAATAAGGCCAAAAGCAGATGACGTGATCAAACTCAGATTTTTAAAGAGAAGCTAAATTGAAATGAAGCTGACATTCATTTATTGGCGTTCTTAAATTCACCGTAGCTCAATTTTAAAATTTTGGTTGAAACATTTGTGTTACTCATATTCTCTTTTATTGTTGATTATCCCATCATTTCATCTATCAATGTAACTATCTATGACTTCACCAGTTCTAGATTGAAAACTCTACATAGTTACAAGCTCTGTTATAAGGTCATTTATCAGCAATTTCTCAATTTCCATACCTATCACGTCAATGGAGTCTCTTGAATCCAGCCAATGCATCTCCTTATCAAGCAACTTTCCCGACGTGTCACCACTAGCTTCCTTTTCTTGAATTGCCAGCAACTTACGCAGCTCATCCCTGACCTCACATTTCTGCCACTTTAAACCAAATCCAAGTGTAGCTGGCCTTACCCACAGGGACAGGTCCATGAACGATTTGGAAATCTCCAACAATGCTGAATTTATACGATCGAACAGTAGCCTGCTCTCATTTTTCAATCCAGTTATGTCATCATAGTATTTATTCTCAAGATTGTCAAATACCCACGGCCCAAGAGGGCAGTCTGGAGAATACCATGTTGTCATAAACATATCAGGGTCAGTATCTTTAAAACCCAACTCAATTAGCACGTCAACTATGTAGGATGATTCGCAGCACTGAGATCTAACTATCTCTTTCTCTTCAACTGGTATGATCAATCCTAGCCTAACATCATTGTCACTTTTGAGAAGCGTGGGTGCCTCAGCATATGCTTTTGATTCTCTCTTAAGGAGCTGAAGTTGCTTTTGAAGTTCTAGTACATGCACAAAAAGACAATGCAAAATCAAATCAGAGAAAGTAAAAGTATAACCAAACCTGAGAAAATTAAACTAATTCAGTAACTCAACAATTGTGGACAACATGAAATTATAGAAGTAAACAATGTATAATTCCCACGGGGTGGGGAGGTGGTGTGTTATCTCAACACAGTTGGGCTACAAACCACTTGCCGGTTGGATTGATCTTTCACAACTTGTTCAACCCCTACACTCTGAAGTGACTGATGAAATCACTAGCAGAATCCTATGGTAGACCCACCTTCACAGATTTTTTGTAATTCTTAAGGAGACAACATTTTAAATGCATTCAAAACAAGCTACAAAAAGCAGTGATTCAGGAGATGATTAATGGTCTGGTTGAGATGCATCAGTTGCATGCCAACAGCTACATGGTGGAGATTGAAGTCTGTTAAAGACAAGTACAAGGTTTGACAGGTTTTCACAAAGTGAAAAACATGTAACGGCTTATAACTTGAAGATATGACCACACATTGGTTTGCATGACCTAAAAAACTGGGTTTCAGTTCACCATTGGGCGTTCTGCTCACATCAAATTAGCAAAATTTTTAGATCTATTTGCCGCCATAACTTCTCTTATTTTATTTTTAAAGCTTATATTAACTGAATATAGTTCCATAATTGTATCACTAACAAGAAAAATTGAAAAGGCTAGTGGTTTAGTTACCTTGAAGGTCAGAGCTGACTTGCTCAAAGCTCTCAGGATCTGATGATCCATCATCTTCTCTTGAAGGAACTTCCAGAACTGAAACTGGACTTGGATAATCAGCCTCTTTAAACCTTTCAGAGGATTCTGGCTCCGCTCCAGTGCACTGCACCATGGAACCTCTTTCAGATGGCCCAACTGAAGATTCCTGGATCATAATTATGAATTAGATGGAGATTTGGTACAAGAAGAAAGAAGTGATAGTTTCAGTTGGTGGCAATTCATAATAAAATTCTACATGAAATATTAACCTATAGAACTATAGAAGACATAACATAAGTGCTCAACGAGACAAAATTATGCAACATGGACATAACAATTTCATTATTGAGAGAATCTTATAACTTTTCTCCCCCCAAAAATTATCGATGAGTTACCCTGAAAAGTAAAAATATAAAACCAAATTGGGGAATTTAGCATAGTTATAAAGAAATACAAAACGGCTTTTAGGTGGAACTCATAATTAAGGACAAAAATAAATGCACAGTTCTTAGGTTCATAAAATATAATTATAAAGGGCTTAAAAGAATGCAGAAGTGCCAGGACTCCCAGCACACTGCACAAGAAAAATAAAGGCCAACATTGTTCATATAATTGCTACATGGCTACTACTCTAACAACAAATGTTAAACCGGCATTCAGAGAAGCATATAATCAAACCTGTCGATTGGAATCCTCTTGGTCTCCAGCATTGGAATCACCATAATTCAGCATGCATGTTGATAATTCCAGGGTCAACTCATTAGAAGATACAGGCGACGTGATTATATACTCATGCTCAGTATTGGCCGCAGCATCAACGATTCTGTCGACACTATTAGGAGTCTGAGGAACTACAGGCTGCTGTTCTGAAGGATCTTTCTTCTCAAGGTTTATATCCTTATGATCCTGATTAGGATGGCTTTCCAGTAAAGAATTAGTATTACAGGCATATCTATGGCAACTGGACGGTGATTGTTTCTTTCCTGGTCTTGAGTTGTTGGACGAGAAATCTTCTTTCCCATTAGAATTTCCATTCACTGCCTTACTTCGACCTAGGGCCTCTTTAGAAATCAGTAACTTGTCATCTATATGAGCTTCATGCTCTGCATTTAGCTTCTCACTTCTGCTACCATTAGAAAAAAAATAGAGTCTCGAAAGCCCTACATCATTAGAAAAATCCATCTTTCCAAAGTAGTCTTCCTCCTTCGTCCAAGTACTCATATATTCCTTATAATTCCAACAGTCGGACAAATTAACATGTGAAGAATCAGGTGATGAAAAAGAGTTGAAAGCATCCCATGTTGTCACATAGTTTGGCTTCAGGATAACAATCCTTCTACTAACGATGTCGGACTCGTCTTTCCCATCTGTACGAACTTTCGATGATTTGAGAGAATTTTGAGAACCATGACTACTGTAAAAGTGCCTCAAAATGTCATCCTCATGTATCTCTTTAGACCCAATGTCATGCTTCTTTGAAGATTCTTCCTCTGCTTTCCAGCGTTTAGTCTTGGGTTCGTGTTTTGCAGGATTTGACGACTTTAAAACTGCTATGTGATTGCACATAGAATTGGAAGGATCCGCTTGCACACCACACAGATGCTTTACAAACAAGGAGTTTGGTTGCTGAAGAAGCTCCAGCATTAAGTCTTCATTGGAGGCTGACTTCTCAACTGTGTCGTCAAACACATCCTTGAACTCTGGCTGCTCCACATAGCTCTTCTTATGGGGTAAGCCCTCACACAGGTGAACATCTCTTTGTGATACTATTGGTGCAGTTCTCTGTATGTTGTTGTCTGCCAATCTTTTTTGTTGTCCACGAATTGGCTGCTGAGACGGCAACCCATCAAGACCCATCAATCTGGCAACCACATTTGGTGATACCAGCTTTGGAATATTTTTTTCTTCATGGATCTGCTGGCTTCCTGACATGAATTGGCATAACAACATTAGATTTTCCATTAAAAAATAAGGCACATATGCAAACACAAAGATTCAAAGGCAGCTACACAAGAGAGACAGTTCATACTCATGAAATCAAATACTGATAAAATTTAACACAAGCTTGTGGTGAAGCTAAGGAGCACTATGCAATTGAAGCCCTCAACCACATAAAATGAATTGTTGCTAAGAATTAAACTACTATGAGATCATCAAACTGAAACCAGACTAAAATTCAGAATACAACCAAATATCATAAAAGGAAAAGTATGAATAAAACTAAGGTTTTACGGTCTAAAAAATAATCATAGAAGTTGAATGTCTAAATTGAATTTAGAGCATATTTTTCAGGACAATAGGCTCTGGAATTATCAATTATATCTCATAAAGAAGACAACCAAACTATGCAATATACCATACAGCAAAAGCACTACTTTATTACACCTGCAAACGAACTTACTTTAATAAAGCACTAGCATTATCAAAGCTAAACCTTTATTTCAGCTAATCACAAATAGCGTAGATAAGAAAATAAAACCATAGAAGATGTTTTCTGGTCGCACATAAATTGTACGATAACTAAAGGAAAAATCAAAAATTATATTTAGTATAATTCAAACAAAATTAAATTATTCCATTTATCAATTATCTATCAGATTTTTTTTATTTTATTTAAATAAATAAAGAATTCAACCTGATTCATGTTATGCAAGTTTGACAAAACAGCGCGAACATAAAAAAGATATCTATTCAGATAATACAGTATACATATGAGTGTGTGTGTGTCTATATATATATGTATATATATATATATATATATATATATATATAGAGAGAGAGAGAGAGAGAGAGAGAGAGAGAGATTGACCTCCAATTTTATTACAGGAACTCTTGGACCTCCCTAGCCTCCGAATTCTATCCATTATTTCTCACTGATTCAAGTGAAAAGCCAAAACGGGAAACCAAAATTAAGAAGAAAAAAAAAAGAAAGTTTCCGAGTTAAGCTTAGATCGGAAATAATCTCGGGGAAAGGCAACAGAGAGTGCGGAAAGAAGGAATAGAAGAATTCATGAAGACGAATGCCGAGATTTTGAGGTCATTCGAACACCTACAAGGTTACAACAGACACATTCTTCTTCTTATCAGTAGCAATAAACATATATATATATATATATATATATATATATATATATACTCCAAAGTAACCAATTGTTTATATATATATATAGAAATCGGGAGCGAGGAGAGAGAGAAAATCACAGTGCCAGAGCAAGAGCGTACTTTGTTTTAGGAACTTTTAGAAAGAGAAGGAAGGAAAGAGAGTAAGAGACTGACAGTGTATTTACACTTATTTAATTTCAAAATAGGGAGAAATAGAGACACAAGAAGAGGAGGAGCCGAGGAGGGATGCCTAAAGCCTATCTGCGCGGGCAACTGGCGTGGTCCACACGATTGTCGTGGGCCACATGGACGACATCTGCACTTCCACGTAGCCAACACGTTTTGGGTTCAGTTATGGTATTAAACTGGAAAGAGTTTATTAGCAGTGACTTGAGTATAAAAAATATGAATTCGTTTAATGTGTGTCTTAAGGTACATATTAAGCGTAAAAAATAAGAAATAAAATTTGTTAAAAATTATTTTTTTATATAGTTACACTGAATTCAATACATGAGATCTATTAGTATATTATTTTTTTATATATTGAACTTAGTGTGCCTATATAAATAAATAATATTATATATTATTTTTTGTGCTTAGTGTGTATCCTAAGGACATATTAAAAAAATCCAAAAAATATTTACTCTCCGAGTAAATTAATAGTTTAATTATTCTAATTTAATAATATTTAACTGTACAAATTAACAGTAAGAGAGTTTTAGAGAAATAATAATAGACTTTCACAAATAAACTGATTTTCACTTATCATATTCATGTGTGTGAGAGAGAGAATAAATTACAAAGGCTAATTGTTGTAATCTTCTGGTGTGATCAATAATAATGCTGTGTTGTAGGCTGTAGCTTATTAAAAAATAAATAATGTAGGATTGCAACATAATTTGTGTTCTTTCCATAAATTGTCTGCTTATAGAACAAGGTGGGTCACTGAAAAGTGCATTGAAAGGAAAATGGTGCTATTACTATTGTATTGTTTGAGATATGATGTCACTCTTGGATTGGATGGAATGAATAAAAAAAAATATATATATAAAAAAAAAGAAAAAAAAAAGATAAAATAATTTATTCTATTTTAATTAAAATGAGTCATTTTATATCTATTTTTAAAAAATAAAATTTATAAATTTTAAAAAAAATGAGAATAATTTATTTTATTTTAATAGAGCAGTCAAATACAATTTTTTTATCCATAAAAATAAATTATTCTATTTCTACCTCTAATTCAAACATAACATAAATATCACCTCTTTTCGTTGCGCATAAAACCAAATAAGAAGGAAATTATACTCTCTATTTCATAAATAAAAAAAAAAGAGCTTAAAAATTCTAGCAGGTGAGTTGTCAATGCTTGAATTTGAGGGTAAACCGAATAATTATGACTAAGAAGTCCTTAGTAATAATATAATATCAGAAAGAGAAACTAGATAGTTTTAATCAAAGTGTGTATTATGGGTCCAATTAAAGTGTATTATGGTTCCAAATCCACCATCATGGCTTTCCAGTTGCCATAACTAGGAGGTAAGAATGTCGGTAAGGCAGGAATTTACTTATAATGCCGGTGAAATGGATTTGGCTCCTTCCACTAGGGGCGTCCATCTGAAAAAAAATTAAATCGGTATCGAAAAAATTAAACCGATATTGAATCGAAATTATCGTTAAAACAAAAATCGAACCAAATTATCGATTTCGGTACCGGTTCGGTACAAATTCGGTTCGATTTTTTCAGTTCGATTTTCGATTTTTACCGATTAACAATATATATAATTATTATTAATTATATATATAATAATATATATAATTATTATTAATTATATAATAATTAATATAAATTTATTATTATATTATGTAACTCGGTTTTTTCGGTATACCGAATTGAACCGAAATTCAAAAATGCTCATACCGCTATCGGTACCGAAAAATATAAAAAACCAAAAAAACCGATACCGATCGGTTCGGTAAAAAATCGAAAAAACCGAAAAGTTTGAACACCCCTACCTTCCATTGCACATTCTCTCTAATTTCATTCAATACATCATATTTTTATAATCTTAATTAATATAATTAAAATCATAATATAACTGTTTCAAAAATAAAATTAATCTCGACACTTTTTAACTGTTTAACGAACATGTAGATTTTTTTTAATTAAAATTTCAATAGTTAAAAATTATTGGTAAATTTTTTTGATGATTCTAAATTTTGATAGGACTGATCTTAATACCATCAACTATCAATTCACATATTTAGATCATTACTAACAAAATTAAATAATTAGTATATTAAAGGAAATTGGAGAAAAAATGAAATGAAAGGGAGCCAAATCCCAATGAAATACTAACCTTAATATCTACTAATCAAAGCGCCTATAAGATTGATAAACATCGACTCAAGACTCAAGAGTCCAACTATTTATGTTGTTTAACTTTAATATAAATGTTACCTTTTGTCAGAAAGCATGAAAACCTAGTACAAGATAATCCTACCCAAAAAGAGGAGAAAATGAAGTTCATTTGGTATACATGCTTCCCCTTCCCCGGGCAACTGATACCTTGAAGGATACATGTTGGGCAACTGATACCTTGAAGGATACATGTTAACCCAAGCAGCCATCAATAGCTTAAGGCATAAATAAGCTTAAATGAATAGAAGAGACAGTTTGATGAAACATAACTCTGGTAAGCTCAAAACTGTGCTGAAAGATGATTCAATCACAAGGACAAGGACAAGGACTTCAAAGAGACAGGTATGAAGAGTTTTGAAGTTTTGCTACTTCTGATACTGTAGTTTACTATATACAGGAACTTTTGGAAGGTCAACCAAGCACACATCATAGAATGCTTCCATATTACAAAATATAGTCAATAATGAATTAAATTGTTAGGTCATAATAGAAATTTGTTACGGGTTCATGCAATGCAGCTAATTGACATTTAGAGTATTTTAAACCACCATTTTCATAACATCAACCACTACGTAGAGAGCTCCAAATTGCAATAATGAACGCAACTCAAGCTGAGTTTTGCCTCTGTAACAATCTTTTGGACTTCCATCCAAAATTGAGAACCTAGCCTAGATAAATGTGACCCAACCATACAATTTTCATTGTGTCCTATGTAATTTGCATGATATCAAAGCAACTAACCAAGAAACTAGAAAACCAACTGCTACCTTAACCCAAACTTAAACAGAACAGGGTAACAAAAATAACCTTGCTTTACATGAATGAAGCACACCCTGTTTGTCTCATAATACATATTGTTGCCACAATCCCTTGGACTTCAACTCTTCTCACGCGCTCTATCGTTTTCCACCTTCTGCGAGAAAAGCTTGGCAGCAATCAAATTATCATCCAAATAGCTTGCATATGGATGCCCCTCCGGAATAAGCCTCCTATATCTCTGAAAATTCTTCTCCGCCTCATCTTTTTGTCTCAAAAGAGTATATATAATCCCTTGACATAAATAAGGCCGAAAATCCAGTGGCTCTTCCTTCACAAGAGCCTCATAAATCTTCAATGCATCATTATATTCCCCTTCAATGACTCGAACTTGAGCAAGCAAAAGCATAAAGTCCCTCAAATCCTCCTCCTTCTTCTCTTTCTTGACCATCTCAGTTCCCTCCCTAATCCTTTTCTCAACTTCCTTCAATTCAGTTTCAGAATCAGCCTGTGTGGCCGCCAGCACCAGCCCGTGATAGGCTTCAACACGTAAAGGGTCTCTAGAGAGTATCTCATTAAACCCAATTTTGGCCGATTCCGTGTCTCCACTATAACAATACATGTGGGATTTAAGCAAAGGCCATTCATTGTCTTCGGGTTCGAGTTTTATCAACTGGTCGATAATTTGGACTGCTTCTTGAACTTTCTTGTTCTTGATTTTAAGCTCCAACAGGCTTTTCAAAGATGGAACATCATCTGGCTGAGCATTCAACGACTCCTCAAGATTTTTCTCTCTCTCTTCATCTGAAATGGAGTCTTCAAGATTTTTTCCCCTCTCTCCATCTGAAATGAACTCTTCGACTGTGGGTGGGGGCGAAATAGTGCCGGCAATGGCGGGCTTGAAGTTGAATCGGGCGAAGAAGAGTGCGGTAGCGGTGACAGCAGCGATGAGAGTTGTTCTGAGGAGAGATAATGGGTACGGGTTTAGGGTTTGGATAATTTGGGGTTTAGGGTTTGTAGGCTTTGATGAAGATGATGCTTTAATAGGCCATGATGAAGATGATGATGATTTGAGTGAAGAATTTGACGATGGTAGAAGTGGAGTTGGGAATCTAAAGGATAGAGAAGAAATGGGGCGCGAAATTGCTGGACGGTGGTGATGAAGGGAGAGAGGAAGTGATTGGTGAGATTGGGTGAGTTTAGATAGAGCTGTTTCCATGGCGTTTTTTAGGGTTTACGCTCCCTGATACAGAGTAGGCACCGACAGAAAAACCCCTGATGAAGTGATAATGGAAAGGCAGGCAAGAGAGTGACAGAGAAGAAAGTGTATTGAATATGTTTATAGTTCAAAACCCTGAAAGTAATGGGCCTATCGGGGTTCAAATTTAAGAGCCCAGAAGGGACAGGACTACCAATTAGTTATTAGTTATTTCTCTGCTAGTCTGTAATTATCTGGGCTTTTAAATTTTCAAAGCTTCGTAGACACGGTTAATTTTGTTTTTAATAAAAGTATTGCTTCCCAAATGAAAAGATTTTACAATTTTTATCAAGTTTACAATTGGGCCGTAATGGTAATACTTCTACTTGCGATTTGTATAATGAACGAAACCATATATTTTACACGGAGAGTATATCGGTAATTGAAAATAATATTGAAATTCTTAATAATGAAAATTAAATTAAGATCAATTTACCATTCAAAAGAACAAGAAATATGACGAGTACTTAAGATGCGAAACATAAAATAACAAAATAATAAATAATATTTAACATGTAATATTTTTATCTGATTTTACAAAAAGAGTTCCTTTTCGCAAAATTTGTGAACATTAAGAAATATTTTTGTTTTATGTATTGTTAACTTATGAGTTTTGTATAATAATTAAATTATGATAGTAAATTTGAGCACGTTTTATACCAATACCAATATCAAAAGTAAAGTTGGTGTAATAATAAGAATTTGAAAAAATAGAACTGTTTTTTTTTCTGTGAACGAAAGGAGTGATATTTATCTATGATCACTAGAAAGTAATTATTCTTTTCCCAATGATTAGTCTTAAAATTTAACATCAAAAATACTTGGGAGAGAATATTCTGTTAATGGAGTCCAAGCTTATACAAACACCAAATCTCCTCATACATATATCAGACTTCACACCCAGTGGCATGCAAATTATCCCCAAGTTGTTTTGGTTTACTGTTACTACTCTTCGCTCTGTTTTTGCCTGAATCGGTATAGTATCTGGTTTTTAGGGAACAAAACTCCTCAATTACAAAAGAAATTATTAAACAGCAGAAAAATGAGCAGAGTATAACAGCTTTTTTGTTCGCACGTAAATTAGACCACAAGCTGAGTATTACCATAGGACCAAGGGTTCCTCCAATATCCACACAGTACATTAGCATTTTGGTTACAAGGATGGGGTATCTCTCTACCACACACACAAGATGTACAAGGGTACCTTCAATAAACACGCACAAAATATAACAGAATGTCTCCACGTCGTGACGATGGTGTGTTAGGGAGGGGGTTTAGAAAGATAAAATAGAGTTCAGTGTTGATTTCTTGCATCATTCAGCTTCGAGTCCAGGAATTTGCACTATATCATGCAATAATTCAAAGTCAAATACCAAAAAACATTCCAACTCACAATAATGGAGGAAAAGCCACGACAGAAAAAGCTATGCTTTTCCAGTTATGGCTTAGAATAAACAACTGGGTAGACAATAGACAAAGTACGTAAAAAGAGTGGTACACTCTACATCAACAGCCATACAAGCAGTAGCACACTGTTGGCAAAGATTTGGTCCACACTATCAACGCTTTTTAAGCTTTATAAAAATTCTCTCCCAAAATATCTCACCCTTCTCACATCCCTAGTGAAGAAGGGAAGTCTTAGAGCTTCCCTTGCTTTGAGTTGCTCCGCTGGATCATACCGCAAAAGCCCTTGCAATAGATCAATCAAATCACCAACAGAGTGATCCACATGCTACATAACCAGGTTTTGCATTTTAAAGTATACAAAAACTCGTTCATATTGAATGTTTAGAGAAAACAAGGAAAGAATTATAAGAACATTTGTCTAGCAAAAATTTACACTTTCTTAAGCAAAGCAAGCACTGGTCTTTGAACAAGCTAGGCCTTGCAAATAAGTTTTAATCATTCAAGTAGCAAGGAACTATTTTGCCTGTTATTTGCATATAGATAGTTTTGCCGTTATGCTGAAGTTGAATTATTGGTACTTTGCACTTTGTCCATCTAGATGTCTTATATTTCCTCCCTTCCAAATTATAGGATCATTATTGGCATTTAAAAATCAGATTGAAACATTTTCAAACTCAAATTGAAAAGATTCATTAATAGTTACAAAACAGTTAATATTTATAATAATTAGTAGTACTTTTTAGATAGTTTACTACATTGTAATTATATTAACTAAAGTTGAAGGAAACTATCTCAATTTTGAGTTTAAAATTGTCTTGAATTTACTTTAAAAAAGTCGATGGTAATCTAGTGACTGAGACTCGAATTTGTTAATTATATTATCCATATCTGAGCACAAAAAATTATTCAAATAAAAATATGAGTAAAATCTGAATAATATTATACTCGACTCGTTTAATATTCAAACTACTCGAATTTTTAATCGTGATTCGATATATACTCGATTGATACATATTCGAATAGATACTCAATACATTTTTTTATAATATATACACAATTAAGCAAAATTTGAATAATTAGTTATTATTTATTTTATTTTATTTGTAATTTTAATTTTATATTTAAAGTGTAATTAATATTATATTTTTTTTATTTTTAATAAAATAATAAGTTCAATTAATAATTATATGTATTATAAAGCTAGTTACTATTTAGATATTTGGATTCAAATTTGAATTTGAAATTCACGAGTAGTTTGAATATAATTCGATCCGAGTCGGATCGAATTCGAGTAACGAAAATTCGAGTCGAATTGAATCTGAGTAAAAGTCTTTCAACTATAGTTTGAATCCGAGTCGAATTCGCATAAGAATTTAGCATTACGATTCGAATTTGAACAACTTAAAATTCGGAGCGATTTAACAGGTTTGATAGCTACTGTTTACAAAATATACACTCGTTCTAAATTCTTCACTAACACCATGTTGCAAGCATGTGTTCTAAACCATGTGTTCTTTTTTATTAGGCCTGATGGGACAAAGAAAGCCCATGTTAGGTTGACACCTGATTATGATGCTTTGGATGTGGCAAACAAGATTGGGATAATCTAATTTGGTTACATAAATCTGGATTCCAGTTCACCAGTTGTATGGTTTTTTGCGTTCTAATTTTTAACATCTGGTTTACAATTTTGAGATGGAACAGTGCCCCATTTTCTGTTGAATCTCATTCTTAAAAGATGTTCATCTTCCATTTTATTTGTGGAGGTGATTAATTTTTATATCCATCATATATGCTTCTGGTATGCAGTTTTACACTTTGTTTGTTTTTTGTGGTGTCAGGTTAGAGGTCTGTCTGAGATGAAATTAGATTAGATGTGCAAGGATGCTATTTTAGAACATATGGGTACTCTTAGAACTTGAAAGGAGAACAATAACAGAAAAAAGTGATAAAAATCTATTTTAATAAAGATAATTTTATTTGTTAGTTTTTAAATATCGAGAACAAAAGGAAGAGTGTTACCTTAATTTTTAGAAAAATATAAAATTAATTTAATATTTGTAAAACAGTTTTATAACTAATCAAAAAGTACTAATGATGCAAATTTTATTATTTTTAAAATTAAATGAATCTCGCCAATACTATTTATACTTTCTCAAATTAATTTGAAACAGGCAAATTTAAAACTATATTTTGAATGACTAAGAGTCTAATAACGTGATGTAATATATATATATATATATATATATATATATATATATATATATATTATACATGTAGTACGTGATGTCTAAAATATTTAATATTATGCATGTATTTTTTAGATACTAACCTTGATTGATATCAAGTGGTCTGTTTGATGATGTAGTGTTGTGACCTAAAAGCAATAGTTTGGTAAATTATTTAAAAAGAAAAATCAAAATAAATTCAAATCTTAATTTGGACTTTAAAATTTTACAAATTAATTGGGATCAAATTTAAACTAAAGTATTTTTCTAGTAAAATGGAAGGAGTCTTTGGTAACATGCATATTGAAGTCCTCCTGGGCTTAATGAGCTTTTCATAAGAAGTTTTTTCTTGGACGTGATGCATAAGAAGTTAAAAGTTTAATATTTTGAAAGGTTGTTCATATATACTTTTTATTAAATTATCACAGTACCTGATCTGTAAATATTTATAAAACTTATTTGGCAAACTCTATTTAAAGTATCTATCAACAACACCAATTCGTAAGAGTACAAGTCCTACTACCAAGAAAAAAAATTATAATAATAATTGAGCCCACTTCATTGCTCTACCAATTGAGAAATTAATATATATATATATATATATATATATATATATATATATATATATATATATATATATATATATGGGATTCAATGGATTTCACCATTAAGTTAAGTGCATAAGACCCAATATTAAATAAAGTATCTTTAAATACACTATTATTACTTATTTGTCAACAATATTCCGACCAATATGTGCATTATATACTCAACATGCGATTATATATATACTATACTATAGATATATTGTTGCAATCGGCACAACAAGTACTCTAGATCGATCTAGATTCTCCAGTTTATATATATATATGTATGGTACCATACAAAAAAGTCAACCTATTTTGAGGTTGACTAAACTAACCACATGTTTGGATGCATATTTTTAGGTCAAAATTGGGAACTAATTCACATTCTTCCAACCAACCATGTTCATATGTTTGGCTGGTTCAGAATCTAATTAATCTTCTTCATGTGATGTGAGCTATAGTTAATCACCATATGATGCCCTCCAAAAGTCAAATCACTTCAAGTATGAAAGCTGCTACAGTATTAATTAGTAAATTCTTTAATTTAGACCTTAATATCACAATAATTAATCAACTAGCTAATTAATTAATTAATCCATGTTTATATATGTTATCGAGTGAAACATGCACGTTTCTAGTAGGGTTAGGATGAAACATGAAAATTATTTATAATTTTAGTTAATTCATAAATTTAGACAATAAGAAGAAATAAAGTGGTCCTATAATGAGGAAATTATAGACGAGACGATGGGACGAGCAATGAGGATCTAAAGGAAATGGTGCCATTTATTCGCTTTTATACACCACAACACAATGTCACTTTTAAAACAAGAGTTTTCCTTGGTTTTAAAACAAAAGATCTTTTTACCATAAATTTTGCAAAATTAAAATCTCATTAATAATTTATAAATAACATTATATTTTTAAATTTATCATCACAAAGCCAAGTCTTGAGACGTTACACCCTTCCCTCATAGTGAGATTATTTTCCTAAGCATATATATTGTGATATCGATTTAGACACGTACTAGTGATAATTATACTTACTTCCCTATGTACATTTAATAACTCACTTAAATAAAAATTAATAATAAACGTGAATTTCTAAAAAGCCTTCAACGTAGACATGCTCTTCTTCTCGAAAAGACGAGATTAGGTAACATGGAAGAGAGAGTTGATCGAGTTAAGAGCTTTGTTGCATGCACGTGACATAGTCGTTTTTTTATCACGAATAAGTTTAAAACATACTCTCACTTTCCACTGTAATTATATTTAGAATCAAGTGCTCATTCTTAGATCATACAGAAACTATTAGTTTGGAATTATTTGTTTATGCTTTTAGGTTTTACATATAAAAGCAATCACCGGTCCCCGCTGGGGGTGATCGTTTGCAAGCCATTTCTCTTGTTACAAGAAAGATTTACGTACCGGGTGGTGGACATGCTCTTAATTATTTTTTAATTATTATTGTCACTTAATAATCCAATGAAAGTGTAGTAATATTGGATTAGGTTAATTTAGGCAGGATTTATAGAATCTTCCATTCCCGCCCACTCGAGCCGGTCCACGACGCTAGCCTGACTGGGAGTTGTGCACCTCCATCACCACCACTGGTTCAACCATCCATATCAATAAATTCAATAATTAATTATAATCCTATTTTGAGAGGGTCCTTTAACTTTTTAAATTCTTATATTGCTCACCTTTAAGGCACTTACCGCTATTTCCTCGTTTCTTTTTAGCTGTCACGCAATTTTTATTTATTTATTTATTATTAATACTAATGTATTTTTTAATATGGTGGAATTTAGATTGGTATGGATCTACTATGTATTTTTCTTCGTAAGCTAATCTTGGATGTTTATGATCTTTCACGAGCTCTAAACACGTATTTTGATCCAACACTAACTAATTAATTTGGGTTAATAAAATGAGTATATAATATAATGATAAAATCTCATGTTCTTTGACTGGTATCTTTTTTTTAAAGAGGATGGTACAAAAGTTCAAAAAAATTTATTTTTTATTTTTTATTTTTTATAAAAAAGGTGCGTTAATTATAATATTTTACCGCACTGTTGACCTGGCAAGAAGGGACCCACTCCGCCTGGCAAAATGTAATGTTGCCAAGTGTGGAGGTCAGCGTTGGCTGCTGTCGTAGGGTGAAAGTGATTTGGTGTTATGAGGGTATGTATGTATATATCGTTTGCCTGCAGCCTTACCACTTTTGTGATGGTGGTTAGTGGGAGTCTGGGAGATTTCCTGCTTATTGTCTCAATTATGGAATAAGGTGATTGGATGAGAGGGATTAAAGTAATCTGTTTATGACTAAGATCCTGTTTGATAAACTTTTAAATTAAGCTGCTGAATTTTAAGCGTTTAATTAGTAGAATTGAAAATTTTAAATTGTTGAATATTAAGTGTTAGAACATCTGTTCTGTCAGCTGAAAATTAAGAGTTCAACTTAACCAATTTGATAGCTGATAAATCTAATATCTAAAAAATAATTAAATTTTTATTTCTATCTTTATAAGTTTTTAATAATTAATATAATTATTTAAAAATATAAAACTAAACACATAGTATGATAATCTAAAAAAACAAATTATATGTTAAACATAACTTTTGCTTAGGTTTAAATTGTTCTCAATGAACTTATTAATCAATAATAATAATAATTTAGAGAAATTATTTTAATTAATTATTTGTTAAAAGTTGTGTCCAAATATCCAACATCAGTACATTATATTCTGTTGAATTTTTTCCGTAACTTTAGACTTATCGTATTAAGTCAAATTTTTTGAGCTGAAAATTATAGACTTTGTGAACTGAAAAATTAATTATCAAATAAATTTAATATAAAAATCACATAATTTTTCAGTTAAGCTTATTAAACAAGTCCTCAGTTTATGATAACTACCAAAAAGGAGAATCACTTTGAATAAATTAGTCCAATATCTACACTTTATTTTGCCATCGAAATAATGAGTCATTGCGTATTTTAATGTTTTTTTTTCGGGGTGAGGTGTGGGGGCGTTTTTGCGATTTCATATGCTGATCTTTACTTTTACCTACCCAACACTGATAACTCTATTATGACAGTCTGTCTGCCTAACTATTTTGTTTTTTAAATTGCATATTACTTTTTAAGTTATGTACTATACTTGAATTAATAGAAAAAATTATTTCGTGCTCTTATAATATAGTAAATAATATATATATTTTTTAATATGTATATAAGGTTTTTTATAATAAAAAAGAAGAATAAATTATTTACTATACTTTAAAAATATATAATAATTTCTCAATTAATAAGATGTTATTTCGAAAATCATGATTTTATATTGACTCTGATTTATAAAAAATAAATTACATTTGATAATGTTTATGTTTTATAAAAAGAGTTCTCTTGTTATAATTATTAAATTAAATTTTATTCTATAAAACAAGTATAATTATTTTAAATTTATTAAATTTACGTGTATCATCGACGAGCGGCGGCACTACATAGAATCAAGGGTACGGTGGGCCATCGCCCCACCCCCTTTTTTAACTAGTATATAGTTAAATATTTATTTCTTAATTTTTAAACATTATTTTAGTTTTATTTTTCTTATTTATATATTTTTAATTCTTATTTATATTTTTTCCTAAATATTATTTATCACACATTCTTTTTACTACCGAATCCCTCTCCACTTTAGCTTATTGTTGATTTTAGTAATTTATATATTTAAAGTTAAGAATAGTGATGAGTATATTATTATTTGAGCGAGTTCACAAAATTTTGTATTGATATTTTTTGTTATCGTATTTCTTGCAAAAAATATATGAAATTATTTAGAATTTTATAATATATATTAAAAATTATAAACTAGGTCAATATAATTATTTATTTGTATGCTATTACTAAGAGTGCACCTCTGGTTGAATAATTTTTCACGTATATGTATAGGTTTTGACACTTCTTAGGTCTTGCCCGTCTTATTTTAAGGTTAACTTATAAATAGGAGATATTTTATGGTGGTCTTTATGTAATTTATAAATAAAAAAATATTATCACTCTTTGATATTGTACATTAAAATATATTATTTATAATATTTTTACGAATTCTATTTAAAGATAAATTTGGTGACTTAAATGAGTGTTAATATAAATTTGGCATTTAAATTTTATTTATATTTTTTTATTTAAATAATTAATGTTACCTATATATTAAATTTTACTCTGAAATACATTAGCACCCTCCTGATGCCTGTCATCATCGACAGTCGTTCGTCTGTGAGGCCTGTAAACCTTCTTTTATATATGTGGGATAGATCGACAAGCAATAGTAATCATTCATCAAATTCTGCTTGGTATTACGGTTTGTCTGTTCGCGAACAAAACCTTTTTCCAGTAATGTATCGGCCACAAAAGTTAAATCATGTCACATCCAAAATATATATATATATATATACAGACATTATTTATGTGTGCTGCAACTCTGCATTAATGGGAGTAGTTAGGGTTGTAGGTCGAGGTTTTTAAATTAAGAAGCTAGCTTGTTGAGTTGAACCATAATTAGTACGGACGAGTAGACGTAATAAAACTACCTAGTAGCATGCATGCACTCACCAACCCATCAGTGAGTAACTTAGAAATTGCATGTCGTCGTCGACTCTTATTAATACGGTTGTATAATACTAGTATTATTACTTTTTAGGCTTTTGATCGAGTACAGTACGTTATCCTATTTGTCTTTGTTTATTTAATTAATTCAATTTTAATTTAGACCTTTTAAAAGAATAATCGATCGATCCCAATACATAAAATAAGTGCGGCCATTTCCTCTTTAGACAACTAATCAAAAGTCGTAATTACGAGTCAGAATTTCGTTTTCAAATTAAATTAATCTTACCAATTTGAGTGGCAAAAATCGATAATCCTTATTATGGACTTGATTAACACGCCACACATATATGGTACTCCCTCCATTTTAAAATTACGATGCACTGCTCTAAAAAATCATTATCATGATAACATATTAATCTCATTATAGGTAAAATGTGAGACCACACTTCTATCTATGACGTAAAGAGCCAAGTTAGCTAAACTAACAACTGATATACACAAATTAATAAGAAATGCCAAGAATTAGTACAAGTCCTCTCATTTTCAGGCAAATGCACCTGTGGATTGACCCCATAGGCTTGAAGAAAACAAAGGCCCTCTCTTTCTACAGTGAATGCGAAATCAAATTACACTTGTTCCCTAATTTTGGTCACCGTACGTAGGTTTTCCATAGGCAAAGACTCTTGGGGCGCTTAGTCACAAGTGTTCGTAGGCTGGTTAATTTTAAATTTTATCATTAAAATGTAAACATCATATCATCTTCTATACGTACGTAGCCACGTTTATTTACGTAGTCAATTAAATTAAGTTTGTTGACAAAGTAATCAAAAAAATTCCATTTTTTTTTACTTTCGTTATCGAACGAGAGGAATTTTAAGGGAAAATGTTTAAAAATAGGGAATTATATTATTAATTTTTTCGGGACAAGTGTCTTCCATCTTTGGTAAGCAAAACTGGATTTGCCTCAATGATCCCAACTATTGATTGTGTGTTCCTGTTGCCTCTTAGAAAACAATCAGGTATCAGATTCTATGACATTAGCATTTATTTTTATATGTTATCCTTCATGTTAGCTAATAGCTAGCCAGACGGACAACAGTTCAAATTAATGTAATTGTCAATTTTTTCTTTACTTGCGAATTAAACTATTTCAAGCACTTCTTTATTCAAAAACTAATTCATGTCATGCATTGAATGTGCTCAATTTAGAAGAGATAAATTACAAGTAATCTGAATTTTTATAATCAACATCATATATCACCAATTCACCATTAACACAATATTAATAAATTTTATATTAACAATGAGAAATTGAAATTACTCAATAAATTAATTTACATGAAAATGGGAAAAATATATATATCACATAAAGAAAAATATAAATTTACAAAACAAAAAGTTGAATTGAATAAATATTTAAACCAAACAATATTAATTTGAGCACGGGTTTAGAGAGAGTATAAAACTGGATCGCTAGGTTAGTCTCATTTAAAAAAAATAGTATTATATATACTACTTTTTTTTGTCAATTAAAACTGAAATATTAGTCTAACTTAAAGAAATTGTCCTTAATATAAAGAACTACTTAAAAAAGCAAGGGAGTGAATTTTGTAGTCCATCATATTAATCCAACTAAATATATGTTTAAGTAATAAATTGTTGAATTATATATTGTAGGTTCTTCAATCAATAATTAAACTAAACATTTGAATGGAGGGTAAATTTATTTAGTTATGATTATAAAAAATAATTATTTAAATTTTATTTAAATTTGTAATGAAATTATATATATGTTAGTGTTTATATTGACAAAATTTGCTTGAAATTGTAATCCAAATAAAATTATGAAGCTCAAGTTTGATTAAAATTTTAATTTAGTTATGACAATTAGTTAGTAATAAATTTATTATAATTTTTTAACTAATATTACATTTATTTTGTTTAAAAAAAATCAAATATATTATTTAAATTTTTTACATATATTATTAATATAATTATTTGATAAATTTTAATGAATTTAATTTAGTTAGGATATTAATTTTATAATAAAATTTATTACTAATATCATTATAATTAAATCGTATGATATGTTAAGACATATTTTTGATATCTTAATATTTAATAAAATTATTATAATAAATTATGAAATTTGTTAATATATATTATCTTACATAAATTTATGATAAAAAAAATTTGTAATAAATTTGGTAGAACAAAAAATAAAAATTCTTTTAGAAGTTCATTTTTGTATTAGAGATATAAAAACAAAAAACAACTTCACTTTATCAAACAAGTTTGGGTTTCGATTGAATACGTTATAAATTTGAATAATATTTAAATTTTATAAATTCAAATAGTAGTTATATTAATTTGGATAGAAAAGGAAGAAATTAAATTAAAAAATAGACAAATTAAATTTATGTTTTTAATTATATTGTTAATTTCAGGGCAAACGTGTCGGTAAGGAATCCGAAAGGAGATATAAAAATGTAATGAACAATAAACTGAAATCAAATTAATTTTCTTGTGCAGTGGACTTTAAAATTCTAGTAACAAAACAGACTCATTTACACCCTGTTCGAGGGGTTCAGATCCTCTGCGTTATCCAAATGACCATTGTACCCCGGTAAAAACATCAATTCACCTTTTCTTGTCCTTCCCCTCTATATCTCGACATGAGTTGCATAAATACAGAACCAAATTACTAACAAATAACTGCCCCCCTCTTTTTGCTTTTCCGAGGAACGCCCCCAAACTCTTTCCGCCTCCTCTTCATCACCAACCAATACCCGTTACATACACCAGACTCATTTACAAAATACATACATACATACATACTACATATACATGCATACTTCAAACTCTCTGTATAAAAATATGGTCTACAAAAGAGGAGATTGAAAACGGCTTCTTTTCCACATCGCAACGGTTATTCATAGAGTTTCATACCAACACTCGTAAAACTGTAAGTGTGTTGTCATTTATAAGTCCCTTTTTTATTCCATTTTTCGTCTTGTGTTCATCTGCATTCACCAATGTCACCGACCTATTTTCAAGATTAACCGCACTTTCAATTTGAATCCTCTGTTACATTTATACAAGTGACCTCATCTGTTTCCCTTTCTACTTCCTCTGTTTTCTCTATGTGGTAATGGGCGAGGACAAATCATCGAGTGTTTCTTTCAGTTTGGTAATACAAATTGTGAGAAATCTTTGTTGGGTCTTTAGTTTTTACTGAGGATTTGAGATTGAGCTCCTCCACAGATCACATGCTTGAGATTCTTTGTAACTTTTTCTTTAAATCTTTTTGTATATCCTTCTTTTTCTATATCCATATACTTCAACTTCCATATGTTTGTTACATTTCTCAGATCTTTACTTCCATATGTTTGTTACATTTCTGAGATCTTTTCTTTAATATACATATTAACATTAATGGAAGCTTTTTAGGTAATTATAGGTAAGATTAACTTGAATAAAGGCAACTTTTTTGGGTTACATAACAGAGATTTGAAACTCTCAATGATCTCAAAAAAAGCTCAAGTATTGCTTTCCTTGTGTCTTTAATTGTTCATCCTGTCCGCTCTTTCTTCTCTCTGTAAAGTCCCAAACCCCCGAGCTTTCAAAAAATATACTATAATATCCTCGAGTGAAAGTAACTGCCGGGCTTCTCTCTCCTTCTCCGTATTATATAATATACTACCACAAAATATCAGTTTTACTTTCTAGTTGTTTTATGTCTTCGCGTCTACGATTCTTCTTCAGAAGCTGTCTCCATTTCCCCTGCAACTTGGTCTTACTTTAATACTTGATTTAACTCTAATTTATGAACCTCCACTTAAAAAAATTCAATCTTTTGGCGTACTGCAAGACTTTAACGATGTTTATCAAATACCCACTTCATATTTTTCTTGGATAGACTTTCATATCTAATCCAAAACATATAACTCATAAAAGATTTCCCTCGCAGAAGTATTGGATCCCAAATTTATTGATTTGTAACTCACAAGGATGAGAACGGAGAGAATCAATCATTCTACGGTATGTTTTTTTTGTTATTGATTAAACATATTCATTAGCAAACCCAATCTATTCATGTTTGTGTAAGTTACAGAAAAATTGAAACTTCAAAATTTGTTGCAGTCTTCATGGCCAAAAATGGTAGTGAAAAAATGGCTGAATATAAAGAGCGGTGCAGATGAATTTCAATCGGATCTCTCAATCAATGGTACTTATTAAATCCGGATTAGTTTTTTTTTTTTCTCGGGTTGATTTTCGTTTTTAATCTTATTGATTTTGTGAATTCAGCTATGGCGGAAAGAAGAGAGAGGAGGAAGGGTTGCTCCGACGAGAAATGTTGCGCAGTCGTGCCGGAGGAGCTTTCAGGTAATTTACCGGCGATTAGGGTATCTCTCTGTTGTGTACTACAATAATTTTCTTAAAAGTCATATCATCTGAGCCGTCGATTATATTTTTGGATATCAAATAAATGAACTGAATTAGGGTCTCATCTGTTTGCTTTTCAACAAGGGTCTGACGTGGACAGTGATCCCGCCGTTGTGTTTAATAGTTGGACTTAATTTTAAGCTGTGATTTTAATTTTGAGCAGAAGGATGGTTGATGGAAGCAAAGGATAGTATTGAACGGCCCAGATTTGGGGAAGTGGTGACACCTGACACGGATCCGCTCAATCTCAGGTTAGACGGATTTTTCTCACGATTACAAATCAATTATTCCCATATAGATTATGGTGTTTATAATAAGAGTCGCTCTGTATTTATCCATAAATTTTATTTATAAAATTTACTCATAAAAAAAATAAAAAAATATGACTCTATTATATTCATTTTAATAATTAAAAATAAAGTCATATTCTTTTATCTTTTTTATAAATAAATATATTGGATAAAATTTATGAACAAATCTAAAATTTTCCTTATAATAAATACTCTAAATACCTTTAACATATTTTCTAGTTGCATTGGACTGTTTTAGCAAAGAAATTGCTATCATCCCATCAAAAAATTTTCCTTCCAAATTACAAGTTCACCATTGATTTTTTTAAAATATTTTTAAACTTAAAATTATCATAATTTATTTAAATTTTCAGAATAATAAATCTTATAATTGATAATATTTTTTTAGGTAATTGATGATATTTATAAATTTATTGATATAAACTAAATGAATTTATCTTAATTTTATGTTTGAAAATATTTAAAGTTGACTTTTAAAAATTAATATTGATCTTATAATTTAAAACGAATGGAGTATTAAACTATATTGGTAAGCAAAAGTTTTTTTATAAAATTTGTATTTTTAAAATTTTTCTATTATATGGAATATTTATATATACCTAGATAAACTTGAAAATAGTAGATAATATTTAATATTTAATAGGTCAATTAGTTCCCACAAATGATTTTTAAATTATGTTATACATGCATGTATGTATATATATCCAATTATTGTATATAGTTGACGGAATGCAAATAATTTATACATTATATAAAAAATGGAGAGTTTTAATTCGATATTGACTTGTAATCAATTAAAATGACTTGATAAAATTATAAAATTATTACGATAAGATCTGTTAATGACTTGTTATATAAAATTATTAATATTAAAAAATTGATATTTTCACAGTAAAAAATGTTATTTCCAGAGCCAAACCGTCGGTATAGATGTATAGCAACGGTTTGACCGTAAAAATATCAAAAATAACTGTGAAAATATGAATTTCCTTAATATTATTGCCTCACCTATTGTTACGTGAGATTTTTATATAAAAAAATATAGAGAGTAAAAAATATAATTAATAGTTCGTTTACTATATTAAATTGGATATAAATCTTAATATTATTTTTTAAAATTATTTAAAAAGAAAAAAAATATTTTTTAATGTTTGATGATAGATAATATGAGAAATTAAGGCATTAATTTTTTTCACGAAATCTACAAACAACATATAAAAGAAATAATTTTGCTCTCCGAAAAGAAATAGCTAGTGTATCATATGCATCGACAATTTCATCCTGTAAACCGTGTCTCCATCATTATTTTCCTTATATTATTATGTTTTGAGATGGCTATGGTTTATACTTCATTTGGGTTGGGATAATAATATGTGGTAAAGCTAATTGAGTTTTGTTGTTTGGAAACAAACATTTGAGTACACAGGATAATAGTATATAAAGTATACAGGATAATTGTATATAACAAACAATTATGAATATGCTTTTGATGTTGATGGTATATATAGGATGTTGGTGGGGACCTGGAATGTAGGAGGAAAGTCACCAGCGCACAAGGACATGAACTTAAATCATTGGCTACGGACATCTGCCCCAGCCGACATCTATGTTCTTGGGTACTACTACTATTACTATAACCCTCTCTCTCTACATATACATATATATACATATACACATATATCATATCTGTTGTATATAATCATTTCGTCAAACTAGATTACTAGTAGTACTTTCTTGATATGAAAAGCTCAAAATTTAGATCTAGCATTACTCGAGTGTATCTAGTTATTAGTTTTGTGCCTTGCATAATAACTGACCTCACTTTACTTACCTAAAAAGTAGATTTCCAACCCTACCACCAGCCCCTTGCAGACGTTTAACTACAATTCAATTATTGCGGTACCATGGTTGGCCCAATTTCCGCATACGCGACCTTACTTAACATGCTCACTTATACCGCTTCAAGTCTCATGGTTATCCAATTTCCTCTTTTGACATCACCCTTTGCCAATTTGTTTTCTTTTTATTCAAGACTTGAACATGGTAATTCGATTACTTACCCTTTTAACGTTCTTCTATGCATCAGGTTTCAGGAAATCGTACCTCTAAATGCGGGCAATGTACTGGGTGCAGAGGATAGTGGCCCTGCTGTCAAATGGCTTTCCCTCATTCGACAAGCTCTAAACAATCAAAATATTGACCCACAACGTCCTCATTATTGCAACCACACCACTGATACTGAATTTGAGCACCAAAAACCTCGAGTCAGCTTCTCTGATTTGCTCTCATTACAAGATGAACTTAACCAAGAAGATTTCTTGAGATTATTAAGTTTGAATCCAAATTCAAGCTCTAGCGATGAAGATTCACCAAGTCCACCTCGCTTGTCAACGAGGCATGAGAATCCCATGAAAAATGGCTATAGCTTAGCAGCAAGTAAGCAAATGGTGGGGCTTTTCCTATGCGTGTGGGTTCGCTCAGATTTATATTGCCATATCAGCAATTTAAAAGTCTCATGTGTCGGACGAGGCATCATGGGATACCTTGGAAACAAGGTACACATCTTCCATTATGATATATAGTACTATGATCTTTTCATGTTATATGATTTTGATTTAGTTATTACACAATATATATATGTTAGTTAATGAATTGCTTAATATTCTTTTTTTCCCGGGGTATAGGGATCCATATCGATAAGTATGACACTGCACCGGACAACCTTCTGCTTTGTTTGCACACATTTGGCCTCTGGTGAAAAAGAGGGGGACGAGGTAAAAAGAAACATGGATGTTGCGGAAATATTGAAGAAAACAAAATTTTTGCATTCATGTCGTGTACCAGGAGAACCAGCTCCCCCTGATACCATTTTGGATCATGAGTAAGCTTTCTTTTTCCCCTTACCCTTGTTCTATCCGGAATTTAAGATTTATTTAATACGAATTCTAATCTCTAATACTTGTATACATTTGTCTACTTCATCTTACAATTTTTATCTCTGTCTTTCCAATTCACTTGTAGTAAGATCATTTGGCTTGGGGATCTAAATTATCGACTGGCATCTGGTTGTGGTGACATTAATGTGTTACTTGAGAAGAATGATTGGCAAGCACTTTTGGAGAAAGATCAGGTGAAGATTGACACTATTTCTTTTTATTTTATTCAAAAAATGCCATTAGGTAATTAATACTTTACTGCACTAGTATTGTGTAAACTAAGGTCAAACTAGTAACTGCTCAACAAACTATGACAAAACCAATATTTGCTCTATTTTGGTCCTAACAGTTGGTTTGGCTATATAATCTGCAGTTAAAAATAGAGCAAAGAGCCGGTCGTGTATTTAAGGGATGGGAAGAAGGTAGAATATATTTTGCTCCAACCTACAAATATCTCACCAACTCTGACCATTACGTTGCCCAAACTTCTATATCTAAAGAGAAGCGACGAACTCCTGCATGGTAAGATTCCCAAATCCTTTTTCGTTTTGTCAATTGATGCTCCTAGATATAGTCTTCACTATGATTATGAATATCGATTACTCAGATTCTTTTCCTTATTTGTAGTATAGAATACATGATATTTTCATTTGTTCAATTCACGAACCTTAACCAAAATGGCTAGCAAATAAGGCATTCCCCATATAAACTTAACTCGCTGATTGAGACTTGGAAGAGCTCTCAAATTTACGGTCTTGTGAGAATAAACATTTTTTATTAGAAGTTCCAACCAAGTTTCATGCGATATCATTTTCACTTCCTTATCCCCAGAGTAAAAAACACTCGAGTGAAAATGAAATCTCATGTTCGAATTGTTAGATCTTAATCACTTCAGTTACCGCTTACTTGAATGGCAAGATATGTTTATTTAAATACCAGAGTTGGTCGATAGGATTAAATAACAGTCATCATGTACTTATAAATTTATAATCAACTTTCAAAAATGTACGATCAATTATTACCGTTCATATTAAACTAGTATTTGTCTACAGACCTCTAATTAGGAAAACACCAAACATATCTATATTGCTCTCCATACTTTTAGATGGTCTAAAAAACATGACTAGTATCTGCACAAATTGTATCATTTTGTTCATTTCTAATCCCAAACATAAAATACTAAAATAAAATGCATAAATATATAACATCACACACACACACACACACATATATATAGTACTCCGTACTATATATGTGCTGATATATGCTTTTGTCTTATATTGGAAAAAATTACAGGTGTGACAGGATACTTTGGAAAGGGGAAGGACTAAAGCAACTATGGTATGTAAGGGGTGAGTCCATGTTCTCAGATCACAGACCAGTCTATTCACTTTTCTCTGTTGAAGTCAATGTACCAAGCAAGTCCAAAGCCATTAGATCCAAGAATCCTACTGGGCTAATCTTATCAGCTTGTGTGGCCAAAGTCCAAGCAGAGGAATTTTTATTGGTAAGAAGGGCACAGAGTTGCATACAAAGCACCCCCAGGTTTTCAGTCACAGCTCTATAAGCAACCCTTCAATAGAGGTATCACAGCTGTAACATTCCTGACATCTGACTGCCCGACGTGGGCACAGCCACCAAGAAGTGTCCACGCTGCTGACAGTCTAACTGACCGACCACCCCATTTTTCATGTCTCGGGCAAATTTTAACTGTTCGGGACAACGTGCATTGGTGGGTTTTTCTTCTTCATTATTGGTCCACCTCATGTTCTAGTATTTTCAAAAGGACAAGTGTATATACATCACTCTAAACATTAATTAGAATATTATATTTTAATTTTAATTATTGAAAAATGAGACTTGGTATAAAAATTCATACTAAATCTCATTTTTTAATGATTAAAATATATGTAATATTTGGTTATAATGTATATAAAGTTATCCTTTTCAAAACTTAACTTGTGCGTGGACGGTGGCGGCATGCCGATGGTTGACACGTGGGTTGATCAGGGGAACATTATGCAACTTCGTGCATACACTCCAACAATGTGACGGTGGAAGATAATGATGATGCCTAGGTGCATGGTTTTATACATGTATAGGGGTTTTTGACGCTGCTGGGATTTTTGATCAAGGGGTATGTTAGTTTCTCAGCATTTTGCAGAAGAGTGTTTTCATGTTCTTATTTGGGGTGGACAGAGAATCATATATATATATATATATATATAGTAAAAGAGAAAAGGTGAAGAAATTTGTAAAATGGGCAGATGTCATGAAATTGTAGGACGTAATATACAGAGGTTTTTTATTATATGGGCACTGTTGATTGTTGTCCATTTCTTTAACCCCTTGTCAATTTTTGTCAGATTCAAAACTTGCAGTTGGAGTAATATATTTGGGTTTTCCAGATATCATTTTCCAAAAGAAAAAAAATATCCCTGCCTTACGTGTAATAATAAGGATAAGATTTCAACAAATATTTTCCTAGGTCTAACTTCAAGTCAAGTTGATTCAAAGGGGAAAAAAAAAAACTTTGTATCAAGTCCCTTTCGCACGAGTGAAAATTTTACTGGATTTGGCATCGATGAAAATACGTACTTCATCCGAACTTAGCCAAAAAAATAAGTACTTCGTATGGATTGCAAGGCATATAATAAAATAATTATGGGCTAAAGCCTACATATTAAAGATTTAAGCCGGCACTCAAATTAAGTAGAATACGATTGCATGACTTAACCATGCCACGTGTTCTCTCCATTAGCCCTTAGGCCGCCAACATAGCTGTTCCGTCTATGATCCTCACCTACACCAAAGGCCCATCTTATCCATATGTACGGACTGATTTAGAGTTGTTTCTTAAACTGATAGGGACTGCGTGGAACTTGACCTTACTAGAAGTTCAAATACTAGCTTGTTGTCTGGTTCCTTTTATCATTATTTTGTTCACCTCTGACAATTATTTCTTCACTAGATTCATCTATGGTTATAACCTTGTGACTGTGATTTTCCTCATCCTTGTTACATGCATTTATCATTTGCTCAGTTGCTGCTTTTTGCTCTATAGATGGGGGGGACAGGGACTTGTAATCTTTGCTTTTACCCCATACAACAAGATAAAGGCCTGCAACTATGACAATGGCTCCAATTACCCTGTAAGAAACTGATATTAGCTAGTTTATTTTTTGTGTACGGCTATGATTCGGGAGAGAGTTTGAGAATCACCTTCCCAGGTACATTTGCTCGGCCAAGATGAATGAGCTCATGACAGCTACGATGATCATGCTCAGTGGATTAAAAGCTGTCACAAAAACAGGTCCCCTGTCTTTCATTATTATTCCTTGGATGTAATATGCAAGTCCTGAACAGAATATGCCCTGCACAAATACATTGTAAGATGAATAGTTTATAGGTGGATAAATGCCAAAAGACATCTTTCTCCTACTTTGAGAATGAATCCTTGTACGTTAGTGTGGAATTACATTATTTTATACTTGTGTCATTTCATTTTTTAGATAGATAAAGTCATCGACCCAGTTAGTAGAGATATATTGATCATATATTTTCTGAAATTTTATTTGTCAATGATCCCTGTTAAAGGCAGATGGGTTGCTAAGACTTGATAGATGGTTAAATTTTCTTGTCAGTCCATACTTATACGGTTATGCCTTTTGATTTATATGGTTCAGCGAAGTGGGTTTTCGGAAACATATAACAATGAACTAGGCTGGTCAGATTGGGTCTTCCACTTCTTGTTTCACGAGTTTGGAAAAGTAATGTTATTGTTGGGAGTTAGTTCTCTTACACTATAGAGAGCTGCCAGGAATTTGGTGTCCCATTTCAGGGACCAGACGGCAGCATTTCCCCTCTCCATTACAAGAGCCACTATGGCTCCCTCAGCTGTGCCCAATAAACATATCCAAGCGGTGAGAGAGAGCTCAGTGGGATATGTCTTTAGCGTGATTGCCTAGGAAAATAACAAAGACTATGAATTTGTAGGGCAAGATTAGAAATCCATTTCACAAGTCCATATACTTTCATACTTGTAGAACCATGAAACAAGCCCAACTGAAGCATCCAGCTGTAATCATAAGAGAACCCTTGACCGAATGTTGAAGATCTATCGCACTCCTTTTGAGTTCATGAGTGCTTCTTCCTTTCGTCCAAACCAGATCTAGAACTGGGCCTTTGACCAGTGTCATGAGCATGGCTCCTCCGACGGTAGCAATAGTGCCAACTACCTTAGCTTGGCTGCGGATACTCTTGAATTTAACCTTCTCAAGCCTAATACACAAAAATCATAAGAGTTGTTTAAAGACGTCATATCATACATGTTTCAGGGGATACCATAAATAGATTTGTGCTCATTAATACTTATATGTAGGTGTGAGTTTGTGCTTATGTGGTTGTAATGCTTCGTATAGGGGAGCATCTTTTTATATGGTGTCTTTTGGACACAAAGTAATGTATGCACATGATTCACCTGAGGATGCATGCCATTAAAAATGTTATGGCAGGTAAAACGTTACACATAGCCGCTGCGAATGTAGCTGTCGTGTTTTTCATCCCCATAATATACATATTCTGGTCAATAACTGGTCTGCAGATGAAGAGACAAATGTGTTGTTACATGATCACTTCATAAGATACGGAAAGAAAAAATTTAATGATGAACTTACTCTAGTAGGCCAAGCAGCATAATTTTTGCGAACATTGATTTCGTCATCTTTGGCCTTACTTTCCTGTTGAAAAAATAAATTCAGTGGTTGGCTTCTTGGTTAAAATAATTGATGACACACACATCACACAGAGAAAGAGGGAGAGGGAAGAGAGAGAGACTTGTCCAGAATGATCGCAAAAGGGGCAATAACGATAGTGGCAATGGCATGGCGGTAAACAACAAATACATAATTGCTCATCCCTTCATTCAGTGCTGCTTTAGAAAGAATATCCATTCCTGCAAGCCCAAACTGCAAGAAAATAACAGCAAGGAAGGGCTTTGCCCTGATAAACAGTTCGCTTGTGGTCATGCTTCGTGGTTCAACTTGCTGAGAACTTCAGGTATGAACTCGTTAGACTTCTTAAATGGTAGCTACATCTATATATAAGGTTTATAGAGGATGGAACATTATTCTAAATGATTTATCAAAAAAAAAAACCATTATTCCTTCTCAGTCTGCCACGTAGGAATGAAATGAAGGGTTCCACTAATACTATACATGGACGTACTAATTACTGAAGAATCTTACTTGGTGACCAATATCCAGATAACTAGACCTATTGATGACTCCACCTCAGACAACACTAAAAAAACATTAGTAATTTATACAGCCTGATTTTTACTAAAGGGTAAGGATCACTGTTGTGATGGAGTTGTTTTTGCAATGATCTACAAAAATTCCTTCAGCAACACGTCTTGTTGGTTTACAATGTCTAGTTTTAACTTATCCATGGTATTGGATGTGGCATACTGATGTTTTTTTATTTAGCTTTACCTTTAAATTGGAACACCTCGTAAGGATTGAAGGCCGCAATAAAATGCATGAATACATTTCTTCTATAGTACCTAACTTAGTCTTGTTTTGCAGGGGGGATTAGTATGGTGTATCAATTACCATACATCAGAAGCTGCTACCTTTTCTGGTGGAGACATGAAGAATGGTCTACAGTTGTGATGTACCAATAATCGTAGTAAGTTTTTGGTAATGAATTGGTGCAAATTAAAGACAATAATGAAAAGGTTTTGTTTAGTGCTATAATTAAATAGTAACAGCACTGCTTAGCAGGAAAATGGGCTCATCCCTGCTTTGGATTTGTTACTTGATTCCTACATAATTGTCAAGGCACTTAAATCCCACTACTTAATACTTTGTTATCTTGTGCTTTTTGCATTGGCAATACACCGAATACTCCACCTCCAAATTGACAACACCTTTTTTTAGTCTTTTGGAGTCGGACTATCTGGCGTCTTGTGTGCATCTGTTATACATAAGCTTTGTGTGCACCTATTATGTGTAAGTTTTGTGTGCATCTGTTATACACAAGTGTTGTGTGCATTGCAGTAGACACATTTGTAAAATTAATGTGTAGAGAGGTACCCCTCCGTTACAAGATATAAGATCATTATTGATTTTTTAAAGTCAACTTATAATATTTTCAAATTCAAAATTGACATGAATTCCTTTAATCTTAATCAATAGAATGATGAAATTTGTAAATTATCTAAAAAGTACTCTTCGTTTTTAAGATTTATTGTTCCTTAATTTTTAATTAGTCATCTCAATTTTAAATTTAAAAATATCTAAAATAATTTTTAAAAATCAATAATAATCTTATAATTTAGATTTTCGATATCATTTCCTTTGTGCTACACAATTAAGTGGTTGTAGGGATGTGAAACATGGTGAAAGTACCCATGTAACATTGATTGGTTAAAATGATTTTTTTCCAAGAGTGAAAGGAAAACATAGAACATGTGGTGTTGATATGATTAGTGTTTACATGCAATAATGCAACTGACTTTCTGTTGTGAGGAATTGCGTGGGTTTGTGTACATTTTCAAATCTCTGTTCTGTGCGCTCGTGTGGTAAAATAAAGCAGCAAAAATATCCAACTCAAAGGTCCCCCGTCCATATTTAATAAAAAGGGATTGATTCCTTCTTGCAGAGCACTAAAATTGTTTCTTTGACTAATCAGTAATCGCGGCTCTGTATTTTTATTTTTTTATTTTCTTTAGTGCATCTTTTTCCATGGTGGATGTTATACTCAGCATGATTGTTAATGCGTGAATTTTTCTCTTGCCGAAATCACTTTACAATAAAATATCTACACAATTAATAAGTCGTCAAACACCCCGTAAATTAGGTCACGGCTTAAGCCGTCTAGAGATGTTCCGACGCAAGAATAAGTACAGGCGATTAAACGTTACAATGAAGAATCAAAATATATGCTGAAATAAATGTAAGATATTTGATAGCTCTCGTTTTGCATGTAGAAAGTATTACCTGGTTCACTTGTGAAGTATTCCGTATATACTCTCTTTTTTCACCGTTCAGAGTCCTGTCAACTTTTTGGAGTGAAAATATGACATCTTTTTTCACTCACCCAAACCGCTCAAAGAATAAGGATACTTGAATAGCTCAACTCATGGCCTAACCTATCATAATAAATAAAAATAACTCAGCCCAACTCTCATACAAAATAATCTTTGGCCCACATTTAAAATGTAAGGTCCAATAAATTATGTCACAACATTGTCTCCCACTCTCCTAGTTTTACAATTCAAAATAGGAGAGTACTCCGATTTTCCAACAATTGGCATGTTACCAAATAAACTGCCCACCAAGTCAAGGTGTCACACGTCTCATGTCAGCCGTTCACATACCATACCCTTTTTATTAAATGCAGTTGTCTCCGATTCTCGCGCTACTCATTACCTTTTGTTAAAAAAACACCGCCCTGCTACGGTTACTTACTTTGTCCTTTTGCGCTCAAGCCTTTCTGACTTTCCTCTCAAACCACTCTTTTTGCACAAATATTTTTCGGCCAAAACCTCCCTTGCTACTTACTGTCAATCATTCCTTATTCTCCACAGGAATGACCCAAAAACCTAATTCCCCACTTTTCTTCAGTAGCCCTAATGGAAACCCCATCACAGAAGACCCAAAAATTCCCACATTTATCGAGGCCGAGAAAAATGAAGAATCTATCAGAAGTTGATACAACTCAGTTAAGGCCTACAATCATGTCAATATTATCTCTACCATTAAAACGACCGAGCTAGACTCTATCTGGAGTGAGTTCCATATCCCCCTGCAGTACAAACTTAAGGCTCCTGAAGACAATGATAGGATGTATTACCGGGCTGACATGAAATATACTGTCATCCATACTCAAGCCCTGCGATATGGGCTTTGTTTTTCTCTTCACGATTTTATTATCTCATTCTTCACCCTCAACGGAATAGTGTTGTTACAACTTCTTCCCAACTCTTACATCCACATCATATGTTTCATTGCCTTATGTCAGGAAGTCAGAGTTGAACACGTCGTCACCAACTTCTTCTTCTTCTTCATGTTCACCTTGAACAAGGCTCAAATCTCAGGGTTACATTATCTTAACATAATTCTGGGGCGTCGAGGCTTAATGTAAACCCCCGCCACCAACAAATGGTGGCATTCAAGGTGGTTTTATATCTATAACACTGAAGATGACCAACTGCGAAGCTGGAGTGGACCCCAAAAGCTCAACATGGGAAATTAACAGATGCCTTCCGAATGTCAGAAGGAATTATACGATTTCATCAAAATGTTACCATCAACGCTTTAGAGTATACACGTCCTATCCGATGAGGATTGGTCATTCAGACACGAATGTAAGTCTCTAAACTATGTACAATTTTTCTCATATACATATTATTGATATCGACCCTTCTGACTTAATATCTTCCACTTTCTATTCTGTAGTGCTAACCAGACTAGAGGGCCAAGTCCCCATTCCTCCACCATCTAGCCCTACCCTTTTCATCGAGGAGTTCAATATAGAGGTACTTCCCCATCACAATACTGAACCCCCAATCTCAGTTCAACATATCCAATCAGTTGGGATTCCTCAAGACACCCCTTCCGAAGTCGTTTTTGATGCCCATACACGAGCATCCGATCCTTCCCAAAAGGTTAACCGTGCAAAGAAACACGCTAACAAACAAACCCAAAAAGTCTGGGTCGTCCGAGCCTAACAAAAAGAAACTACCCCTGAGTCTGCCACCGGCTCATCCGAAGCACGACAACAATCACCTCATAAGGTCACCCTGGCCCAGAAGAGGGATGTTTCTCAACTAAACAAGACCGACAAATTAAACATCGCCCTGCGAAAACGTTGATGACTCATAAAGGCACACGACCAATCTCCTATTGCAACATCCTCAATTCCTCCTCAGCCTCTACCAACAGAGAAAATAATAACCACTCCCAACCCTGTTACTATAACTTATACCACTAAAACCCCAATTAAAGCAGACGAGCCTCAAGTGACCTCACCCCCAAAACCTTAACCGTCAATCCCCCTTTAACAACCCTTATGCCTGAAACGACTACCAACGATGATCCTCAACCCTCTAGTTCTCGATATAATCCATTTCTCAACTCGGAACTTCAACAATGCTTCCCCAAAGCAACCTTCTGGCCGGTTGATGACAATTTTGAAATTCTCTTCCAATGTTTTGAAGCCTTCAATTTCACTTACGACGATACGAACCTTGATAAACTTTCTACCCAAGATTTGCTCCTCGGCTCCATAGTCAAGCAGGGTCGGGTATGTTTTCTCAATCTGTTTTATTAATTCTTTGGTTTGTAATTGTCTTCCCATAGGTTAACTTTTTCTTTCTATGCAATTCATTGCTTTGTTTAGCAGGCTTCTGAGAAACATTCCTCTAGATCGCGAAGATGGTCCTGTATCCTAGGATTTTTAACGATCATATCGTCTACATACACTTTCATGTTTCTTCCGTTCTGCATTCAGAAGATGGTGTTCGTCATCATCTGATACGTTGCCCCAGCATTTATCAACCCAAACGTCATTATCTTATAAGCATAGATAGTCTAGTGGGTGATAAATGTCATCTTAGGAATATCCTCCTTTGTCACGAAAATCTAGTAATACCCTGAGAAGGCATCCAAAAAACTAAAAATCACGTTCCCCGAAGTAGCATCAATGAGCTGATTAATATGTGAAAGTGGATAAAAGTCTTTTGGGCATGCCTTATTTAATTCCGTGTAATTTATATAGACCCTCCACTTTTCATTTTGCTTCATAACCAAAACCACATTAGCCAACCATTCTGGATATTTAATCTTTTCGATTACTCCGGCTTCCAAAAGCTTGTCGAGCTCTCCATCTATAATCTTTTAGCGTTCTAGTGCAAATATCCTTCGTTTTTAGTGCACTGGCTTCCTGCTAGAATCAACTGTCAACTTATGAGTAGCCACCTCCTCGATAACTCCAGGCATGTCCCGAGGTGTCCAAGCAAAAATATCAGCATAATCTTATAACAATTGAACAAATCCCGACTTAATAGCACTGGATAATTCAACCCCTATTTTTATCGTCTTTGATGTATTTGCTAAGTATTAATTTCACCTCCTCGGTATCCTCAGCCAGTAACGCCAACGGTTCGGTATCTCCCTCCATATATGGCTCAATATCCATAGTCATAGTATGCTTCTGCCTACTGACCCCAACAGCAAATGACGTCACAGCATGACGATAACATCTCTGAGCGATATCAATATCCCCCTTCACCTCACCAACTCCCTCCAATTTTAAAATTTTAATCTTAAAGTACGGAATGGATGTGATAGTATTTAAAGCAGATAAAGTCGTTCGTCCTAAGATAACATTATGGGCCGAATCAACCTGAATAGAAAAAAAACTTCACATGTACCGTTACCTGCCGAGGAGTCGTGCCAAAAACCACCGGAAGCTCCAAGGTTCCGTACACAAGTACAACTTCATAGCCAAATCCGTATAAAGGTGATTTCATACCTACTTCCAACCTTACGCCCTGAAAATTCATCCTCTGATAAGCGTGGTTGTACAGTACGTCTACTGACGACCCATTATCAATCATGATTATTTTCATGTCTATCGGGTCGACCTGTGCAGTAATAACCAAAACTTCTTCGTGTGGCTCAACTGCATTGGTTGGGTAATCTTCCTCTGAAAATGAGATCATCGTGTTAGGAAATGGCCACTCTACCTTGGGAAGTTGTTCCGTTAATGTCAAGACTGCATCAGAGGAGGATCAACGCTTTTTACCAGTCTGCCTCTACGTCGACCCTCTTATGATAACATCCACAACCCTCTGAAGTTGGTTCCCCTACTCTTCCCTTTTCTCAACCACAGGCTCGGGATTAGGAGCTTGTTCCTCTAGACCAACCGCAAACTATGTCAATTCACCCATCTAAACTTTTAATTCAATCATGTCCTTTAACCCAGCACATGTCTCCATTGAGTGTCCAGTCTGGCAATGATACTGACAATATGGACCTGACTTATCTGGCCTTGATCCTGTCAGTCTCGACCCAGATGTAGTTTCATTCCTTATAGCTTTCAATACCTTAACCCAATCTACGTTTACAAGAGTATAAGGTCTGATCTCCGTCCAAGGCTGGTAAGGAGGTTTATTTACATTCAGTTATCCCCCCTTCGGCCCCATTAAGTCTGTTATCTCCACCTTTATTTCCACCATAAGATTTATTATCCATACATATGTTCCTTGGCATCAAACTATACATAGCCTCCTCGATTGCAATGAACTTTTCAGCTTGTTCATACGCGGCTAAGAAGTCGTTTGGAGGATTGAACATCACATCCTTCATCATCTTTTTATTCCGAGAGACATAAAAAATTCCAGCGCCTGTATCATATTGTGGTCAGTAATCGTTCCCACCGCATCCCAAAACCTCTATACGTATTGGCCCAAGGACTCCCGTGACTTCTGTTTGACCTATATCAAAGACACAGTCACCTTACCCCTCCTCTTGTTGCTTCCAAACCGTTTATAGAACCGACCACACAACTTGATCCACGAATTGATACAATTGGGAGGTAACAACATCATCCACTGTTTAGCTCCATTTTTCAGTGTCGTCACAAAGATCTGACACATCCCGGCTTTAAAGCAGTTATAGTATCTCATCACTCTTTCATATGAACTGGTGTGGTCATACGGATCACCTGAGCCATGGTACATCTCTAGAGGTGGCAAATTCTTCTTCAGGTCAGCCTTTTCCTAGTCAATGGCTACCGAGAATGGAGACTTTGGGTCCAAAGGCATGGGCCTTGATGCTTCCGGCTCAGACCCGACTATTGGTCTTGCCTCTACTGCGGCCAATCTCCTTTTTAGCTAAAAAATTCTTTCACTAACCGAGTCGAAAATAGGCACATAAGAAATTATTCGTTGCTCTTCTAGACCTAGTTCTGTCCTTGTACCTTCGTGGGCCCTTCTATCTTCTAGAGATTAATTTCTTTCTAGGGAATATCGACCCAGAGAATCGCGTTGTCTCCTTTCTTCCGACCAACCTTGTGACGCCCCCAAATCTGGGCCCACACAGCCCAAACTTGAGTCGTCAAAAGACTACAACAAAATTATTACAACAAAGCACAACGTACAACAATACAGTGTATAATAATACACAACTAAGTCTTCACTATTATTGCCACACTATTTTACAAAACGTGAAGACTATGATAACTATTCCTCGGACCCTCACTCCATTCCCCGGCTAGACCCTGTTATGTTTTCATCTCCTGTTGAAAAACAATGGAACAAAAGAAAGGGTGAGCTCAAATAGCCCAGTAAGAAATATCATGACTAAGATAATGACGAATAAATTATCATTAGCCTTCAACAGTTGAGTTCTTGATAGAATACAATAGAATACAAGGTTTATATCAAAAACTGCAGTTAAATTCTTAAACAACGTTCAGATCAATAATAGCAGCGGAATGAGTAATCTATTAGAAGAATAATGCAGACTATAATGTCCACTCGGTTCTCTTTTTAGGAAAAACATCATCAACTTTTATCATCTGAAATATCATTAGTCAAGATAATACAAATTCACAGTTCCTGATCATAATCATGCACATCAACAGTTCATCTTTGTACTACGGGCCAAAGATATTCAATATAGCACCAACGGTCATGATTATACCAGATTCAGCCTTTGGTCATAATCATACCAAACAACAGTTCATCTTTGCACTACGGGCCAAAGAGAACATTCACCACGTGCCATAAAAGACACCGAACAGATGTATCGCCTTTAACCTATTATATCGCCTTTAACCTATCATCTGTTCAACAAATATATCACATCTGTGCCCCCGGCCACAGATATTCACAACAGCTTGATTTTTGGATGATTAGAATGATATAAATGATGAACAGAAGAAATAAGATAACAATAAGTATCGGAAGTTTACTTTGTACAGATTCAAATAATGTCCAAATTGTCAACATGATGTGGAGTGAAATTCAAGATCCACAGTTCAGAATAACGGTTACAATTCAATAGAAAGGTTCACGTAAATAGGAAGGTTCAGTTGAAATAATGAAGTTCAACTATTATGGAACATATAATATTTTCAGGAATTATAGAAGCAATAGTTCCATAATAAATTTCGATTTAGGAGTATGAAAGAAAATAATATCCCTTACCGTAGCAGGTTTGATTAACAAAAGGTGAAGGAAATTAATACAAAGGGTTATTCACCAACAGGCGGCAATCCGCTCCGTAAGGTTATTCCCACAATTTAATATAATTTGAGTACAAAGAGTTATTCACCAAACAGGCGGCAATCCGCTCCGTAAGGTTATTCTCAGAGATTAATAATAAATGAATACGAAAGGTTATTCACCAACAGGCGGCAATCCGCTCCGTAAGGTTATTCCCACAATTTAATAGAATTTGAGTACAAAGAGTTATTCACCAAACAGGCGGCAATCCGCTCCGTAAGGTTATTCTCAGAGATTAATAATGAATGAATACGAAAGGTTATTCACCAACAGGCGGCAATCCGCTCCGTAAGGTTATTCCCACAATTTAATACATGGAAATAAAAGGCACGTCTTATGAGTAAGGAAGAAACAATATTATTATCGAGAATCAAATAATGATAATCCCTTACCATAGTATGTTTGAATAATAAAAGATGAAAAAGATGGTATCCCTTACCGTAACACGTGACTGGATATTGATTTAAATGAGGTTGATTAACTTGAACAGTACACGTATACTTATAGATCTTCACAAATACTCAAGATGACTTAAGCACACTTAGAGAGAACTTTCACAAGAAGTATTTAGAGAGAGAAAGAAAGAACAAGTAAGGAAGTTTATGAAAAATCCTTAAGTTAAGGCTTCTATTTATAGCCAAAAATCTTATCATTCATTTAATCTAAACCATTCATTTAAAGATCACCTTTTAATCTACACCATCCATTTCAAATATTATATTATCTTTAATCTACATCATTCATTTCATATCACCTAATAATCACCTAACTTTATATTATAAACAAATCAATTTAATTATTCAACAATAATTCACACTTTAATCTACACCATTCATTTCATATCACCTAATAATCATCTAACTTTATATTATAAACAAATCAATTCAATTATTCAACAATAATTCACACTTTAATCTACACCATTCATTTCATATCACCTAATAATCACCTAACTTTATATTATAAATAAATAACTTTATCAATTCAATTATTATGACTAATTGTTATAAATACAGTATAGTTAGCTCTTAGATATCAAGTCAATAAATTAATGAAATACAACTGTTTAAATAACATCATAATAGAGATAACAATAATGTAAAATAAAGCATACGTTACTGTGTAATGACAATTATTGATTCAATAATGTGAATTACTGTGCATATGTTACTGTGACAATTATTAGGTTCAATAATTTTAAAAACAGTGCAACAACAATTATTGACTCAATGATATAAAATACAGTGTAATGACAATTATTAAATCAATAATGCAAAATACTGTGTAACAACAATTATTGAATTGATAATATAAAATATTATGCAGTGACAATTATCGATGAAATGATGCGTAACAGTTACGGTGTCAATTATCAGACCAAAAATATGAGACACTATGCAATACCGTGTGTTACTGTAGAGTACCGAGTGCTACAGAAAATACCAATAACTACCGTATGCTACTATTCTTTTATCACCGGTATTTTAACAGTTCCGTTGACTATTTTTATTTAAAAAGGTTATTTCTGTCGTTTTCTATATCCGACAAATATTCCGTTGTGGGGTCCACCAATAATTTATTATTTCGGCGCCGTCGTACGGCACGAATATTTCCCGACCAAACGAATATTCCCCGACAAAGCGAATATTGTCCGACAAAATAAAATTTGCACATAACATCCTTAACTTTCAATTTTGTTAATTTAACCACTTACTGTTTCAAAAAAAATATATATGAAGAAAAATTAAATTTTGTATTTCATAAAATTCGGGGTCTTACAACCTCCCCTCCTTATGAAATTTCGTCCCCGAAATTGACGTACCTGACATATCGAAGAGGTAAGGATACTTAGATTTCATCTCAGATTCTAGCTCCCAGGTCATTTCCTCAGTATCTTGGTTCCTCCATAAAACCTTAACTTGAGGTATAACCTTTGAGCGTAGGATCTGCTCCTTCTTATCCAGGATCTTAACAGGTACCTCCTCGTATGTTAAATCTTCTGCTATAACGTCTGGTTCTAACTCAATGACGTGGTTTGGGTCCTTCACATATTTACGTAACATAGATATGTGAAAAACGTTATGGATGCGAGACATACTTGGTGGTAGGGCTAGTCTGTAGGCTACGGTTCCTATTCGATCGAGGATTTCAAATGGGCCAATAAATCGAGGGTTGAGCTTTCCTCTTTTTCCGAATCTCGTAACCCCTTTCCATGGAGAAACACGTAAGAATACATGATCTCCGACGTTGAAACTTTCGTCTCTCCGATGAAGATCAGCATAACTCTTTTGTCGTTCTTGTGCGGTCTGTATTCGTTGTCGGATCATTTGGATCTTTTCGGTCGTCAAGCGTACCAACTCGGGTCCCAACAATTTTGCTTCTCCTACCTCATTCCAACATATTGGAGAGCGACACTTCCTTCCATACAAAGCCTCGAATGGAGCCATGCCTATGCTTGCTTGGTAACTGTTGTTGTAAGAAAACTCCACCAATGGCAAGTACTTATCTCAACTTCCTTTGAAGTCTAATACACAAAGTCTCAAAAGATCTTCGAGGGTCTGGATCGTCCTTTCCGATTGTCCGTCCGTTTGAGGATGGTATGCAGAACTAAAACGTAGTTCAGTGCCCATAGCTTTTTGTAGACTGATCCAAAAGCGTGAAGTGAATCTAGGATCTCGATCAGAAACTATGGAAACTGGCATGCCATGCAATCTCACGATCTCATTTATGTACATACCGGCAAGACGTTCAAGTGAAAAGTTTTCTCGTATAGGCAAGAAATGAGCAGATTTGGTCAATCTATCTACGATCACCCAAATTGCATCTAAGCCTTGAGAAACTTTTGGAAGACCCGTCACGAAATCCATATTGATGTGTTCCCACTTCCATTCGGGAACTTCAAGTGATTGTAATGGACCTTTAGGAACTTGATGCTCTGCCTTAACACGTTGACAAGTTAGGCACCTTGAGATAAACTCTGCAATCTCTCTTTTCATATTGTTCCACCAAAATGTATGTCGAAGATCTCGATACATCTTGGTACCTCCTGGGTGGATTGCAAACGGCGTGTTGTGTGCCTCCATCATGATTTTATGCTTTAATTCAGGATCGTTAGGAACACAGAGTCGAGAGTTGACTCGAAGTATTCCTTTCTCGTCGATTCTTGCTTCGGGAATGGCACCTTCTTGTACTTTCTTTATCATGTTTATCAGTTCCAGATCGGTAGCTTGAGCAGCTTTAATTTTATCGATTAAAGTTGGTTCTACTCGCACGTGAGCAATCTTCGAGCGGGTCCCTGGTGTCTTTAGCTCTATCTCCATCTTTTGCAAGTCGTACAAAATACACTTTTGTGTTGTCAGCAGTGCACTTGTACTTGCATAAGATTTTCTGCTCAAAGCGTCAGCTACAACGTTCGCCTTTCCCGGGTGATACTGGATTGTGTGGTCATAATCCTTTAACAGCTCAAGCCAACGTCGTTGTCGCATGTTGAGTTCCTTCTGGGTGAAGAAATACTTGAGACTTTTATGATCCGTATAGATATCCACTTTTTCTCCGTACAAGTAGTGTCTCCAGATCTTCAACGCGAAAACGACTGCTGCCAACTCTAGATCATGAGTAGGATAATTTTTCTCATAATCTTTGAGTTGTCGAGAGGCGTAGGCTATAACCTTTCCATGTTGCATAAGGACACAGCCTAGACCTTTGCCAGAAGCATCGCTGTAGATAACAAATTCTCCTGATCCTGATGGTATGGTCAGAACAGGAGCTGAAACCAGTCTCTTCTTGAGTTCTTGGAAACTTTTCTCGCATTCCTCGCTCCATATGAATTTTGTGCTTTTCCGAGTAAGCTGCGTTAATGGAGTGACGATTCGAGAAAATCCTTCTACGAATCTCCGATAATAACCAGCTAGACCCAGAAAACTTCGGACTTCGGTTACTGTTTTGGGTTGTTCCCAATTTAGTACCGTTTCAATCTTCGCAGGATCGACTGATATTCCTTGACTAGAAATCACATGCCCAAGAAACGCGACCTCCTCAAGCCAGAACTCACATTTCTTCAACTTGGCATATAATTTGTTTTCACGGAGCTTTTGTAGTATCAATCTCAGGTGTTGTTCATGATCCTCGCGACTCTTGGAGTATATGAGGATGTCATCAATAAAGACAACCACAAAATGATCCAAATGTTCCTTGAATATCCGGTTCATCATGTCCATGAAAGCTGCAGGAGCATTAGTTAGTCCAAAAGGCATGACTAAGAACTCATAATGCCCATAACGAGTTCTGAAAGCAGTCTTTGGAATGTCCTCAGCTTTAACCTTTAACTGATGATATCCAGAACGGAGATCAATCTTTGAGAAATGTTGAGCGCCTTGCAATTGATCAAACATGTCATCAATCCGAGGTAACGGGTACCTGTTCTTGATGGTGACATGGTTCAATTCTCGGTAGTCAATGCACAATCTCATACTCCCGTCTTTCTTCTTCACAAATAGAACAGGAGCACCCCAAGGTGATGCACTCGGACGAATGAAACCGGTATCCAACAATTCCTGTAGTTGGACTTTTAACTCTTGAAGTTCAATGGGAGCCATTCGGTAGGGAGCTTTGGAAATGGGCTTGGTACCGGGTTCAAGATCAATATAAAAATCAATTTCACGGTTTGGGGGTAAGCCAGGAAGTTCTTCAGGAAAAACGTCAGGAAACTCATTAACAATGGGAATATCATTTAAGTTTGACGTATTTTTGTTCAAATCAGTGACATGAGCTAAAAAGGCTTGACATCCGTTTTTCAATAAACGAATGGCTTTATGGCTAGAAATAACAGTTATAGATTTCAATGGTTTAGTTGCTTGAATTTGCATGACAGGTTGATTAGGAATATGAAAACTAATAATCTTATGAAAACAATCAATTTTAGCATGATGGTTAGTCAACCAATCAATTCCTAAAATCACATCAAATTCATGCATCTCCAAAGAAATAAGGTCAACAGGTAATGTGAGGTTGTTGATTTGAACTAGGCAAGATTTATAGACAGTAGATGTAATGGTCATTTCTCCTAATGGGGTTTCAACTGATAAGTCAAAGTCCAAATTTTCAGGAGTTAAGTTTAAACGCTGAGCACATGCAGGTGAGATAAAAGAATGGGTAGAGCCAGTATCTAACAAAGCGTAGACTTCACGAGAATTTATGAATAGCTTACCGGTTATCACCTCGTTCGAGTTTCGCGCCATTTGGGATGTCACAACAAAAGCTCTCCCTTGAACTACAGATTTTCCCTTATCCGCGCTAGCTTTTGGTATCATCATTGCAGCTGGACTTGATTTTGTGGCAGGACAGAACCGCGCAAGATGACCCTCTTTCCCACAATTGTAGCACTTTTTGGACTGCAGTGTACAGTTTGGGCTGATGTGACCTTCCTGACCACACCTATAGCATCTCACTGGTGGTCGATCTTCTCCCCTTGAAACTGGGGTCGGTGCTGGTGTTGGTACTGGTGCTGGTGCCCTTCCATAATTATTATGGAATCTCTTTCTTTTGAAATTGTTCCCACTAGATTCTCCTCTTCTGTTATTTGGTATGGAATTACCACCGAAGTGTTGGTTACCTCCTCGATGGTTCTCGTTCCTGTGGTTGTTGTCACTCATTTCTCTATGCTGATCATTAACTCTTGGCTGCAATGTTTCATCTGTTTGCTCCACCCTTTGAGCCCTATCTACAACATCTGAATACAAACTAAATTTATGAGAGCTAAGTTGTTGACGAATTTTGAATCTCAAACCTCTTAGGAACATCCGACTCATTCGTGCTTCGTCATCCACAAGATGGGTGGCAAAGCGAGATAACTCGGCAAACTTGGCTTCATATTGGGAGACTGTCATGTTTCCCTGCTCCAGCTTAATGAATTCCACCACTTTCATATGGCGGATGCTTTCTGGGAAATACTTCTCGTTAAACAGTTCTTCGAATTCTGTCCAAGACATTTCGAGTGCTGAAGGTTGGATACGTTTTACCGCTTCCCACCAATGGTCTGCCTCACCTCGTAACATAAAAGTGGCAAATGGCACCTTCTGATCATCAGCGCATTGTAAGACATCAAGTATTTTTGTCGTCTGCTTTAGCCATGCCTCCGCTTTGAGTGGGTCAGGCTTCCCGTGGAATTCAGGTGGTCCTAATTCTTTAAATTGCTTAACAGTGACCATCCTCAAATTGCCAGCGTTTCTACCGTTATTATTGACTGGATTTCCTCTTCCTTGATTCTGTATGAACTGCATGAAATTCCTAAAGAATCAATCGTTCATCATGTTATCAGGAACATTATTTCCTGAGTTGGCAGGAGGATTGTTTGGGGCCTCTTGATTCTCGGCAACATTTGCTTCAGGCATTCCATAGTTAACCTCTTGATTTCCAGATGCCATACTAAACTGTGGTCACAAAATAAATGTTAGTTCAAATAAACTGACTCATCACTTCATGTTCCTACATTCAAATCGACTCATTAGATAATAAAATCTATTTTAGGTATGACACACTAGTGACTGATTCTATTCGTCTCTCCCCTCCTAGTTCTAACCCCAGATCTCCATTAAAGACCATATCCCTAAGCTCTGATGCCAACTGTGACGCCCCCAAATCTGGGCCCACACAGCCCAAACTTGAGTCGTCAAAAGACTACAACAAAATTATTACAACAAAGCACAACGTACAACAATACAGTGTATAATAATACACAACTAAGTCTTCACTATTATTGCCACACTATTTTACAAAACGTGAAGACTATGATAACTATTCCTCGGACCCTCACTCCATTCCCCGGCTAGACCCTGTTATGTTTTTATCTCCTGTTGAAAAACAATGGAACAAAAGAAAGGGTGAGCTCAAATAGCCCAGTAAGAAATATCATGACTAAGATAATGACGAATAAATTATCATTAGCCTTCAACAGTTGAGTTCTTGATAGAATACAATAGAATACAAGGTTTATATCAAAAACTGCAGTTAAATTCTTAAACAACGTTCAGATCAATAATAGCAGCGGAATGAGTAATCTATTAGAAGAATAATGCAGACTATAATGTCCACTCGGTTCTCTTTTTAGGAAAAACATCATCAACTTTTATCATCTGAAATATCATTAGTCAAGATAATACAAATTCACAGTTCCTGATCATAATCATGCACATCAACAGTTCATCTTTGTACTACGGGCCAAAGATATTCAATATAGCACCAACGGTCATGATTATACCAGATTCAGCCTTTGGTCATAATCATACCAAACAACAGTTCATCTTTGCACTACGGGCCAAAGAGAACATTCACCACGTGTCATAAAAGACACCGAACAGATGTATCGCCTTTAACCTATTATATCGCCTTTAACCTATCATCTGTTCAACAAATATATCACATCTGTGCCCCCGGCCACAGATATTCACAACAACTTGATTTTTGGATGATTAGAATGATATAAATGATGAACAGAAGAAATAGGATAACAATAAGTATCGGAAGTTTACTTTGTACAGATTCAAATAATGTCCAAATTGTCAACATGATGTGGAGTGAAATTCAAGATCCACAGTTCAGAATAACGGTTACAATTCAATAGAAAGGTTCACGTAAATAGGAAGGTTCAGTTGAAATAATGAAGTTCAACTATTATGGAACATATAATATTTTCAGGAATTATAGAAGCAATAGTTCCATAATAAATTTCGATTTAGGAGTATGAAAGAAAATAATATCCCTTACCGTAGCAGGTTTGATTAACAAAAGGTGAAGGAAATTAATACAAAGGGTTATTCACCAACAGGCGGCAATCCGCTCCGTAAGGTTATTCCCACAATTTAATATAATTTGAGTACAAAGAGTTATTCACCAAACAGGCGGCAATCCGCTCCGTAAGGTTATTCTCAGAGATTAATAATAAATGAATACGAAAGGTTATTCACCAACAGGCGGCAATCCGCTCCGTAAGGTTATTCCCACAATTTAATAGAATTTGAGTACAAAGAGTTATTCACCAAACAGGCGGCAATCCGCTCCGTAAGGTTATTCTCAGAGATTAATAATGAATGAATACGAAAGGTTATTCACCAACAGGCGGCAATCCGCTCCGTAAGGTTATTCCCACAATTTAATACATGGAAATAAAAGGCACGTCTTATGAGTAAGGAAGAAACAATATTATTATCGAGAATCAAATAATGATAATCCCTTACCATAGTATGTTTGAATAATAAAAGATGAAAAAGATGGTATCCCTTACCGTAACACGTGACTGGATATTGATTTAAATGAGGTTGATTAACTTGAACAGTACACGTATACTTATAGATCTTCACAAATACTCAAGATGACTTAAGCACACTTAGAGAGAACTTTCACAAGAAGTATTTAGAGAGAGAAAGAAAGAACAAGTAAGGAAGTTTATGAAAAATCCTTAAGTTAAGGCTTCTATTTATAGCCAAAAATCTTATCATTCATTTAATCTAAACCATTCATTTAAAGATCACCTTTTAATCTACACCATCCATTTCAAATATTATATTATCTTTAATCTACATCATTCATTTCATATCACCTAATAATCACCTAACTTTATATTATAAACAAATCAATTTAATTATTCAACAATAATTCACACTTTAATCTACACCATTCATTTCATATCACCTAATAATCACCTAACTTTATATTATAAACAAATCAATTCAATTATTCAACAATAATTCACACTTTAATCTACACCATTCATTTCATATCACCTAATAATCACCTAACTTTATATTATAAACAAATAACTTTATCAATTCAATTATTATGACTAATTGTTATAAATACAGTATAGTTAGCTCTTAGATATCAAGTCAATAAATTAATGAAATACAACTGTTTAAATAACATCATAATAGAGATAACAATAATGTAAAATAAAGCATACGTTACTGTGTAATGACAATTATTGATTCAATAATGTGAATTACTGTGCATATGTTACTGTGACAATTATTAGGTTCAATAATTTTAAAAACAGTGCAACAACAATTATTGACTCAATGATATAAAATACAGTGTAATGACAATTATTAAATCAATAATGCAAAATACTGTGTAACAACAATTATTGAATTGATAATATAAAATATTATGCAGTGACAATTATCGATGAAATGATGCGTAACAGTTACGGTGTCAATTATCAGACCAAAAATATGAGACACTATGCAATACCGTGTGTTACTGTAGAGTACCGAGTGCTACAGAAAATACCAATAACTACCGTATGCTACTATTCTTTTATCACCGGTATTTTAACAGTTCCGTTGACTATTTTTATTTAAAAAGGTTATTTCTGTCGTTTTCTATATCCGACAAATATTCCGTTGTGGGGTCCACCAATAATTTATTATTTCGGCGCCGTCGTACGGCACGAATATTCCCCGACCAAACGAATATTCCCCGACAAAGCGAATATTGTCCGACAAAATAAAATTTGCACATAACATCCTTAACTTTCAATTTTGTTAATTTAACCACTTACTGTTTCAAAAAAAATATATATGAAGAAAAATTAAATTTTGTATTTCATAAAATTCGGGGTCTTACAAACCTAGTCTGGTTGTCTCATATAACCCTGAGACTGTTGACCTCTTGTATCGTCCTGACCAACCCTTCCATGATCTCTCATATGACCCTGAGGCTGGTATTGACTTCTTGTATCGACCTGACCAACCCTTCCATAATGCCTCATATGACCCTGAGACTGGTACTGCTCATCAAATTCTGATCGTCTTACCCATCCTTGTTTCGACCGAAGTCGACTTTGTGGGATATCCGCCCACTCCCTGCTGTCAATAGTAGTGGATGGACCATTTTCATGCAACTACAATAGGTGGGTTTGCCACTTTTGTCATTCACGTTATAAGGCTTCCAACTCAATCTCTGTTTCTCTAATTCTGTATCGTCTGTCTCTATCTGCATGCTCACGCTGTGAAACTTTTCGCGATGGTGTCACCCCGTCTTTCATATCTCCCTTACTCAAATCAGGTTCCAAAGTGAGCGATGGTGTAAACAAACGCCTCCTGACAGGCTCTGAATGAGCATGCACTTGTCTTCGCCTCGACTGACCAGTCCCCAACCCATCCCTTACTGGACCTCTATTACTCTACCACCTGGTGATTTATGTACCAAATATCAAACGGTCTTCCTTCTAACGTCAATGTTAACGCGTGAATATTTCTCTCGCCGAAATCATCTCACTGCAAGATACTTGCACATTTAACAAGCCGTCAAACACCCCGCAGATCAGGTCAAGTCTTAAGTCGTCCAAGGATGCTCTTGCGCAAGAATAAGTACAGGCGATTAAACGTCACAATGGAGAATCAAAATATATGCTGGAATAAATATAAGATATTTGATAACTCTCGTTTTGTATATAGAAAGCATTACCTGGTTCACTTGTGAAGTATTCTATATATACTCTTCTTTTTCATCACTTGGAGTCCCATCAACTTTTTGGAGTGAAAATATGACATTTTTTTTCACTCACCTAAATTGTCCAAAGAATAAGGATACTTGAATGGGCCAACTCATAGACAGACCTATCATAATAGATAAAAATAACTCAGCCTAACTCTTATACAAAATAATTTTTAATTCATATTTAAAATATAAGGTCCAATAAATTATGTCTCAAGAATAGTGTTGCATTATCCGGAAACCGGAGATTCGTACTTAGTTTATGCTGATATGCTTTATATAAGGAGATACCCCATGTATAGCACGATGGAATCCGTATCTGCTTTTAGTTTTGATAATATGAATCTTTAAACTTTGAAAAGAGATTGGCTCTTTAAAAGTTTGAGAATTAATTAGTGGAGAGCAGACTGTGTAATTGGAATAATCTTTTCTGCAACATAAAGAGCACCCCATGCCATCAGTAAAATAGAGAAGAAAGAAAAGTTGTTATCTGTTTATTTTGGTCATCTCAGCAACAGACGTCTTAAAATTTCGGTGTCAGCTTCAACTACCTTATGTTTATTCTTTGCAGATTCATTCCCAATACCTCACTGAAAATATCAAAAGGGCGTGGAGCCTCGGAGACAATTTGAAATGGTTTGGCATTGATTCCATTTAAAGTTGTAGTTGCTTGTTTTTAGTAACAGTAAGTAAGAATTCATTGCATTGAATATATACCAAAAATTTATATATATATATATTAGAATTTAGAAAAAATCATACAAGGAAGTTGAATTCCTAATGAATCATCACTCTCCACTCATTCTGCGTAGTGCTAACAAGTAACACTCAAGTTTCTTTTCTTTTCTTCACCTATGAGATAACGTTTGAAAATATTACTCTTTTCTTTTTATTATATAAATCGTTTTAGAGGAGATTTTTTTTTAAATATAAGACGATTAATATTAATGAGATTTTTTAATATGTATAATTATGTCTTAAACGATCTATATAATAAAAAAAAAAAGTATTAAATTTCTCGAAAAAGAAAACGTTCTTTATGTGACTTTCACAATCTCCCAAAACTTTTTTCCAAATAATTGGAGTTTGTTGAAAGTTCTTGGTGCACACAAATATTTTCTTAGGATAAAAGATTTTTTTTTCCTTTTTGATTTTGTGTTGTTTCTTGTTCTGCACGTAATTATTTGTGTTATTGAGGGACAAATCAAAATGCTTGTTTCTTTGCATTGTGCTTTGTACAGTGGCATCAATTACTTTTGCTTCCAATTAGAAATCCCCCCACTCTGCCGACAATTAGGCCTGTGTATTCAATTCGATTTTCTGTTTTTTTGTTTTTCGGACCGAATTGAACTGATTTTTCAGTACAAAATAAATCAGTCTAGGACCAATATAAAAAAATCGATATATATCAATTTTTCGATATCGGTTTCGATATTACATTTTTATGGTTCAGTATTTACCGAACTGGACCAATAATACCGAATTTCTATTTTTTTTATTTTAATTATTAATAATAATAAATAATTAATAATAATAATAAAAAAAAAAAATAATTATAATTATAATAATAAAAATATTATTAATAATAATAAAAATCATAATAATAATAATAAAATATTAATTATATTAATTTCAATTTTTATCCGGTAAAAACCGGTACCGAACCGATTTTACTGGTACCAAAATTTTGTCACTTTCGGTATCAGTCCGGTTCGGACCGATATTTATCGGTTGCACACCCCCGCCCACCGACAATGCCAGCCAAAACATATTGGGGGTGGAATCAAAGATATATTAGTTAAGAAAAAATTTAAACTTATCCACATTTTTTATTCGCTAGGCTTATCTGCATTGAAGACAAATATGTGTAACTCACTTTTGGACTAAAAAGATAAAATGAAATGAAGACAAACTCATTTGTCTTTGGTGTTAATAAGCCTAACGGATAAAAAAATATGAGTAAATATAAAAATACTCATTAATTATACTTCCTTTTATGAAACCATCCCTTGGAGACCTCAAGCGCCCTTCATCGTACCACGTGTATTAGTTTTTTTTTTAACAAATTAAGATATTAATTAATTCTATTCATTTGACCTATTTTCTCATCATAGACTCATAGTTAGTGTTGCAGCTATAAGTATGCCAAACACGGTCTACTTCAGAAAGAGTACGCTCTCCCCCGCCTAAAAAAAGGGCAAAGCCGTGCCAAATTCAGCAATCATAATCACCTAAAATGCCATTTGCCTAAAACTTTAAAGGTTTATTTTAATATCCAGACTAGGAAAATTTCAAATTTTTAATGCAACGAAAGAATAAGAATTTTAGTTGAAGCCAACCTATCAAGGAAGAAAAATTCAGGAGGCGACCGAGAATGGCAACTGGTCGCTCTTGGCAATGTTAAAAAACCCCTATTTTGGTTGCCGACTCCACCGACCATACACCCAACATGTCAAAAATTGGAAAAAAATGGGCGACCAGCCGCCACTCTGGTCGCCGCCGGAGAAGGACTCATCAAGGAACCACATATTGAAGATACTGTGACATGTACTTATCCAATGATATATTGCCAAATCATTCAAAGCAGTAGACTAGTCCCAAATGCGGTGATAGCGACAGAAATGGCAGATGATTAGTCCTATTGGTATCGGTTTGCCGATAAGTGAGTCATAAGAAGGTACTCTTATAGAAAGAACAACGCACTAAACTTTACTGGTACAAATTCCAAGAAAAATACTACAAACTAGTATGAACTAGAAAAGGGAAACTTCTATATTGATTGATTTGTCAAAATAAGAACTACCATTCAAACACAATTTAGTAAATGAAAATAATGATAGTGAGATCGATACAAGCAGCAGATGCAATCATAACAAGATTAGAATTCCATAATGAAATGGTATTTCCTTCCACTTCTAGTTTCAAGGCGAGATGATGCTCTTAAGAACCGCAGCAAGCTGATTTTGAGGCAGCTTGAGAGGGCCCTGCAGCCTGGTCTGGTTGGTTAATCTTGATCGTCTGAGGCTGCAACAATCCAAATGATGGGAATGCCCAAGTAGTTGAGGAAACAATTAACCATGTCAAAAGCGGAATCAAATTGGAGAATGTGGAAATTATTTGCAGCAAATAAAAGGTTCAATAGGTCTACTATTTAGACCAAAAGTACACAGTGACTTTTAGTTTTGGGAAAAAATGTAGGTAAAAGAGGGTGTGGGTGTGAACAATTAAGACGTCCAAGAAATAAGAAAGGTATTTGGTGAATGTTATTAACTTATCATCTAGTAACTAGATTTCCACAGATTAGTCTAAGTTGTTCAGGGTGTCATCAATATTCACAAGATATTTCGTCATAGGAGACATATGCTTATAAAATTAAAATACGGAACCTCTTCTGGTGTTTGAAAAGCTCGTACCTCAGCCTTTGAGTCAGTTTCTGCAAGTCTTTGCTTTATGTCCTTGGCAATCGAAAAGAAAACCTCCTCCACATTCATATTTGTCTTTGCACTCTGTTTTAAAAATTAGATCACCACACATACAAATATTTGACTACACATTCCAGTAATACCAAAAAGAAGTCCTTTTTCATTTTTGATAGAAAACAGCAAGTTAACTCACAGTCTCAAAGAATTTAATGCCATATTCATCAGCTAGTGCCTGGCCCTTCGAGGTAGGAACAGCCTAGAGAAGAAAAGTTCTATAATATCAAAATGTTATTAGAAATACAGGTAAGTATACACAATTGCGCACACCACCAGTGAACAACAGGGTTTGGGGAAGAGAGCCAGGTGAAGAGGGAGGGGGAGAGTGAAAGGGGAAGAGAGAGACCCTTTTGCTTTCATCCATGTCAGCCTTGTTGCCCACCAGAATCTTATTTACATTGTCAGAAGCATGCTGTTCAATGTTACGAATCCAGTTCCTAATATCTAAACATGCGAAGATGCCAGATGATTAAGAATGAGAGAACTAGAAAAAGTATTTGAAATAAAGTAGCAGTCGAACCAAGGAAAAAGATCATTAACCACCCAAGAGGACTATAGCACCACAAAAAAGTATACTAAAATACTGGATATATTATACAAGGGAAAAAATCCATAAGACAAAAATAATCCTCCTTTGGCCTTCATATTTCAATCCACATAATGAAATATGAGAATCAATTTCTGAATGATAAAAGAGAGAAAGCAATTACTGTTGAAGGAAGATTCATCAGTTACGTCATACACCAGCAAAATACCCATGGCTCCACGGTAATAGGCTGCAGGGTAGAGGGAATAACTTTAACTTGCATATATACTTTCTATTAACAATCATTTCACAAATGAAAAAAGTAAGGTGCTATAAAGAAAATAATGTTAACTACAAAATTTGAACTACAAGCAGAACCTCTGGAAGAGAAAACAAATAAATCATAACTTTATCTATTTGTTTTACACTCACCATCCAACCAAAGTACCAAACCAATACCTAACAGACCTTATTTGTCCATCACTTAAAACTCACTATCAAAACTTTTAAGGATTGATAAAAGAGGCAATCAGTGTGCAAGTTTACAAATATTCTCAGGGGGACGTGATGCTAATATCATTATGGCATAATAACCACAAGCACACGCACATGCTCACAAGATTTTGATACTCCCTCCGTTTCAAATATATGATCAATTTTGAAGTTAAATAGAGATTTTCAATTTTAATATATACACATTCACACACACACACACATATATATATATATAAACTATCTAAAAAGTATTATCAGTTACAAGATTTATTAATTTCGAAATTTAAACGAATCACAACAATTTTGAATTCGAAAATGTCTCAAATGACTTCAAAAATCCAATATAGATATAATATTTTTGGAACATAAGTAGTATTTATTAAAAATTAAACAGTTTCCAAAAAATGAATATATGATTTTCACTGACATTTTAACATCATTATAGCAAAAGCATCTATCTAGAAATGTAACACCATATATGACCACCTCATTTGTTGCTCTAAGACGGGAAAGCAAAATTATGTGTTACCCCACACTCACCAGTAGTGATTGTTCTGAATCGTTCTTGACCAGCAGTGTCCCAGATTTGCAGTTTAATTCGTTTTCCATCAAGCTCAATTGTTCTTATCTTAAAATCAATGCTATATAATATCTAAAATTATTAGTAAATTCATAACATAACCTTAAAAAGAGGGCTTGTAAAATATTTGGAAAGTGGAATTACCTACCCAATGGTTGTTATAAAACTAGTGGTGAAGGAACCATCTGAGAATCGTAAAAGGAGGCAACTCTTACCCACACCTGTGAAATTGAAAAGTAAGTCAGACAAATAAGTAAGTTGAGCACAAAATCTACCATTTAAGCTTCTATAACGATTATGTATAAAAGCAAACTACATTCTCTCCCTAACCCCATAATTTCCAACCTATCAAAAAACAATTTTCTCTGCAGGAAGAACAAAACAGAGTTTCATACAACTATCTAGTTGGTGGGTCTAGTAGGCTTTCTTTTCTTTTTTCAAGACAAAGGACCAACAGCAACTAACCTTTAGCATGTACAATGGATAAATCAATGAATGTGTACAATACCCCACCAATCACGCACACAGGGTAATCCCATAGTAAACTATGTATGAGTTATACCAAAAAGATTATTGGCTCAGCGGACTATTAAACCATGACCTATGCTTTGAATGGCACTTATAACTTGGCTCACTATCACTTGAAGCCGTGCTTACAAAAGTTCAGTTCACTTCCAAGACCCAAGTTTGTTCAGATTGGGGAATAATAGACCTTTAAAAACTCGAGTTAGCAATGTGCGATGCACCTTCTTCTGGGCACACCTAGGAATATAGATTTGATGTATTTTTCCCAACCCTAATTCCTTTTACTCCTTTGCTTTATTTATACTCTCAAGCTATTGAAATATCTTTCATTATTTATTTATTTTAAAAACACCAGGCAAACCAAAATAATAATTCTTCCCAAGCTTAGTAAATACTTACCCCAAGCTTAAAACAATTATTTGCACCAAATAAAGTTTATAAGATCATAAGTCTATTAGCTTAATAATTAAACATTAATATGATACCAGTGTCTCCTATTTGTGAGATGCTTCAATAAAACCAAATATGCAGTATTCCGGAGAATTCCTTCTCCCTAACTTAAACTTTTGCTTTAATTAATGACTTCCGAACCCCAACACTTATCGACCAAATTACTAGATTGGAGTTAATACAGGCAGGATTGACCCTAATCCAGTTTAACTTTAACTACCTCACGAGGTGAAGGGACCACATCCTGGCTGACCAATAACAAGTTAGTGCACTTTTCCCACACATGACCCCCCCCCCCCCCCCCCAAGTACCAGGCAGCATTTTTCAATACAAATTCACCGATCATAGATGCCAAACATATTACCTGCCCATAATCTACATGTCAAATCTACTTGGAATTTGCTTAGAACAAAATTTGTTAGATATAAATCAATTTTAGATGTTGATTTTAGCAACTTAAAATATATATGGAACAACCAACATATACGCTATCCAGCCAAAATAAAAAGAATCATCGTTCAGTGGTCGATCTTTTCAAGGATAAATTAATACCGTAACTCGTCCTTCACAAACGTAAATGAAATCAGTAACTACATGTATTGCATAAGAATATGTAACTTAAATAACCCCAAGGAGCTAACCACGACTTAAATCAGGACACACGCGCACAAACAACCTTTGGTAAAACTCGGATAAAGACGGTGTTAATATGTATAAAGTAAGCTATATCGTATCAAATGAATCATACCCCTAAATCCCCACACGAATAAGATATCATCAAGATCCGCAACGGGATCGCATACCGAAACCGCAAAAATTACAGCATCTGAATGTATATCAAACAAATATACATCCCAAAACGTATATGCGAAATCGCTGTATTCAAATTTGAACATCCATACATATATATATAACTTAAATAAATGTGACGCACATACCGCTGTCGCCGATCAATAGCAGCTTGATAAGGTGATCGTAATCAGCTCGAGCTCTAGCGGGCGGAGCGGCCATTTATAAACAAATCTACTAGATGGAAAGTGCAGAAGAAACCCTAGAAACTGGTCGTCGTTCCCTGGTAAAGACTAAGCAATGAACAGAGAATGGAATACAAATATCAAAGTTTTAAAATTAAAATTTGGTTATGTAAATAGATAGATAGTTACTTGATCGGGGAAAAGAGAGGTGGATGGATATAATAAAAATTGCAAAGAGAAAAAAAAGAGGATTCATTTTTATTGTAAGAAAGAGTAAAATTAAGTTGGGGAGACGATAGACTTTTACACTCGTATGTCTGGCTTACAATTTTACAAATCTTATTTAACTCTCAAACATTTCACATCAAACGTAATATGTTTCACATAAAAAAAATGACGTAATATGTTTTAAAATAACGTGATATGTTTATACTTTTCGTTGGTTACTCAAAATTTTGGTTCAACTTTTACTTATAACATATCATTAGTGACAGTTCTATATTTTAAATAATGTTTTAAAATTCGGACGGATCGGAACCGATCTTATATTTGATCTGAATTGGTCTAGTTAGATCAATTTAGTCAAAATTTAAATTGAATCGGTTGTTAATTTTTTTTAAACAATATATTTTTAAAATATATTAATTATTAATAATATATATTTTTATATATTTATAACACCACAAATTTGATAACAGATTGACTACTAGCTGAACCGATAACTCATACACCCAATAATATTTTCAATTCGATAACCGATCTAAGACTAAAAATATTGATTTTAAATATTACTCGTAGAGAATCCTTGAATTTCAAACAGGTACGGTGGAGGCTCCTTCAAATATATTTGTTGTAAATACAATGTGAACCTTGAAAGTTATCAAATTTTAGTGCTTCAAATACATCAAAATGTTAATAACAAAACAAATCCTAACGTACATATATTTTACGTATAAATATTAATATATTTTATTTTCTTAATTGTATAAATAAATAAATATGCTAGATCAACGTCAGTGTTTATATATTTTTACATTTGATGCAGTAAATCTTTTCAAAAAAATTAAAAGTTATTGTATGCGTAAGAATGTACTTTGTGGATTATAAAAATACGTAATTAAGCTGCTATTAATAGGTAGGTTATGGGACAATGACTTCAAGATTGGATCATCAAATAGAGGGTGTGAATTTCATTCGGAACAAACTTTTTAATTGTCTCTTAAGCTAATTATTTAAATATATATATATATCGCTGCTATTTTTCAAAATTAGTAATTGTGTTCTTTTTAATTATTGAAGTCTTCAATTATGTTCCTTTTTTTACTAGCTCGTTCCATAAATCGCCTAAAAATTACATGTTTCACACATGACCGATCTAATAAGCTTCGACTATATATGTATACCGTATATAAAATATTTTATACTTTTATTTTAATAAGTTTAATACCTAAATAATATTGAAAAATTATAGAATTTTTTTTTTAAAAATAGTATTAAAAAAAAGCCATTTAAATAATAAATTCATTAGTACAAATAATTTATTTTCCACCCAAATACTCATTTTAAGAAAATCTTCTTACAGTTAAAACTAGTCATTTTAAGGGGGGAAACAACTGCAACTAAGTTATAATTAAAAAGTTTTTAAAGAAAATTATTAATAGATTATTATTATTTTTGATAATCGGAGAGTCTTTTCATTTAGAAATTAAATATAATTTTATTTGTTAATAAATCATATATATTTTAGAAGGAAACTTAGGGAAAAGTTATCATCTTCATGTAACACATTTTTTATTTTTGCTAAAACATAAATTTATGCATATAATTTTGCACTTTTACCACTAAGTTGATCGCATAAAATTGATCATATGATTAATACAAACAATTTTAAATTTTGCCCTTAGACGGGTCGGGTCGGGTATGGAACTACGCCAACCCTGCCAGCCTATAGTCATATTTGTCAACATTTCTAGCGGGGTTATGCAAGTCATCTCTTCATCTGTAAAAAATTCCTCATATTTTGGCAATGTGGTGGATGATATTTGTTATTTGATAAGGGATCTGCAATGGTGTGGTGTTAGCTATATTAAAAAGGGTGGGAATAGAGTAGCTCGTGTGTTGGCTCAATATGCTAGACACAGTTTAGTTGAGGATTTGTACTGGCTGGAGGAATCTCCTCCACAAGTATTGGATACTTTGTCTTTCGATTTGTTATCTCATTAATTTAAATAATAATTTCCTGTTTGTTTTAAAAAAATATATATATATCGTAGTCTGTAAAATTTCGTTAATGCGATGTCGTATTTCGTATGGAGCTTTATTTTGTTATTGGTCCGGTACCTGACTGTACGGAGAGACATCTAAATGGGCCGGCCGAATTGCTAACAACGTCCCACTTCTCCCACAATATTTCACTTTTTATGAGTAGTCTTATTGGGCACACGTTACCTGTGTGTTGTTAAGAATCTTTTTAGACGTTAATAAATCTTTTCACTAAAATCTTTCATAACATTTCCAATTTTAAATAATACTAATATTTCATTTTTTTTTATTAAAGATAGCATAGCTAGTCCTATTGGGCAAACATTATCGGTGTGTTGTAATAAATTGTGTCAAGTTAATTCAAGAGAAATAATTTAGGGACGAGAGAGAATTAAAAAATAAAATAAAAATTAGACAATATCAAGAAAAATATCTACTACCATAACTACATACAAAAACAACTTCAACAAAATACAGATATACCAAAAACTTGTTTGCTAGACAATTAATTAAATATTAGTTTAATATTATTGTTGAAATTTTTTATTTTAAACAATAAACAATTCGATAAATAAAATTATTTATTAAATACTAAGCAATTGTGTGTTTTATACCTTAAACTCAATAACTTCTTATAATACAAAACGATTGGTACAGTCATAATAGTTACACGAGTATAATTTTTAGTAACACAAAATTGAAAATTATTTTCAACTATAACAATTCCAATAACTCTAAAAAAGTTGTTATTCTAATTGATTTGTTAATGAATTTTCAACTATAACAATTATAAAACTCTAAAAGAGTTGTTATTCTAATTGATTTGTTAGTGAAGAGTTCTATCCCTTTTTTCTGATTTTGATGTGGTCGTTTATAACTATTCCAATTATTAATAATTTGTGTAACTTTCATATTTATGAACTTTTTATAATTACTGGTAGTGGAAATTAAAACTCTAAACCGCTTCAACTTTTAGTCACTTTAGTTTATTTTGCAACTTGTTGTTATTGACATATGTCGTTATTGTATTGGCACTGCAGTGAGGTTCATGATACCCTTAATAAGTTTTTGTGGACTTTCATAATTTGAAAGTACCCTTTTATTTATATTTTATCAATAAATTGATAAAAAAAAAATGAATTCTTAACACAATTCATTTTTTTTTTTAATCATAAGTTGATACGTAACTTTACTAAAAAATAGTTATTTTTTTTCTCTCTCTCTCTTAATAATATAGATAATATAAAATAACACAATATTTTTAAATCTATCATCATAGTTTTATAATTATATCATCATTATTAAACCAATATTTTATTATTATATTAATAGACATTGAACAAATATACATTCTTATTATTTATACACTTATTAAATAAAATTATTTTTTTAGACCGGAGAGACTAATAAACTTCATCAGATTAAGGATCAATGAATTTGAGGGATATATTCTCAATAATATAAATCGATCATATTTATAAATTGTGTTTGATATATTTGTAATTTTATTTTTGACAACATATACCTGATAAATTACTAAAATATCCAATTGAAAGAAATATTCAGATGACTAACTGTAATGACCCAGAAAATTCATAAGACTGATGAATACGGTCTTAGAAAATTGATGTGATTTGAGGCTAAGCTAAATCTCGGATGAGGAAGTAGTGGATAGTCGATTTGTGGAAATTTTAAGCTTTCGAGGATTTGAGCAAATTTTGAGGTTAACATATGAAGCTAACCCTGGTAAAGTGATGGACGATCACTGGAAAGGAATTGGAGTCCTGTCACTAATAGACTAGGACAGTGTTTATAAAACAATAAGTAAAGCGATGCTTAGAATAAGATAATCGAGGTGATTAGTCGGATAGACATGAGTTGTGAAGAGTTAGAAATGAAACAAACTCTGATATTTATTGGTAATATAAATTCCAAGGATGGAATCATTTGTGAGGATTGAGTCTACAACTTAATTTGAGGAAAACAATTGTTGGGAGTTTAAAACCTAGAATTGGTTAAAGGGGTATACGATAATGTATACACTGAGTTAGGTATCTATATGGTATATAGGTACAGAGAACCTGATAAGAAAGAATTACACTCATATTTTTTATTTATCTTATATTGAAATTTCGGGGACGAAATTATTATAAGGGGGGAAGAATGTAACGACCAGGAATATTTTAATATAAACAAAGGAAATTAGTAACAGTAATTGTAAATTTCTGGGCGATTAAATTAAATCTGTAATTGATGGCTTAGTTTATTTAATTATGTGTTGATACAATTAAAGGACTTATAGGGAGGTTCAGTTAATGGGTTGATTAAATTAATGGACCAACCTAGGTTGTATAATATCAAGGTCTGATTATGCTAATGAGTTAGGTGATGATTTAATTAATTTGATAAATAACAAGTTAATTTGGTGTGGTAAATTAATTAAGGTGGTTATTAATTAATGAGAATGCGTAAATATTAAGAAAGGGCAAAATGGCTAAATAATCAAAGATCGACTAAAGGAAGTCAACAACCCGAATTTGAGTTCGGGATGGAATTGGGAGACGCGGACTGCACCGTTGAGTCTGGAACGTCGAATTTAGCTAGAAGAGATGGTAAACACATTTTGGTGTCGGGGTTGACTTTTTGGTCAAAGTCAACCGTTTGACTTGTAAATGTGAAAAGTCAAATTTTGAGTTTGGAGAAGAATTTTGAGAAACGGACTTCACCGTTGCGACGGGAACATCGAATTTAGTAAGTATGGACTGTAAACACGATATGTGTTTCAATTGACTTTTTGGTCAAAGTTGACCGTTTGACTTTTTAGGATAAAATGTCGAACTTGAAGTTCGGAAGTGAATTTGAAGAAACGGATGCCATCATGATGACGGGAACGTTCAAATTAGTAGGAATCGACTGTAATATTAAAAAATTTGATTTTCGGGTTAAACAGTCAAAGAGCGGATCAGATAATTAAAAATGAGACCCAAAAGAGATAATTTAATCCACATATTTTGAGTGGGTCAGCTGAGTGTTCAGATTTTTATTGAGGTGGATAAATTGAGCCAATCATAACTTACCTTATCTTAATGTAATCTTCCTCCAACCAATAATATCATCTCTTACCTTATCCTATCTTAGAGATATCATTTAAATTATTGATTTAACCAACTTGAGGAGAGGATAGAACTCAGCAACGTTTGAGAGAAAGAAAAGAGAGAACTCACGGGAAAGGAAGGAAAAGAGAAGGAGAAGGAATATGGAAGCTTAAGCCAAGGAAAATAGAGAGCTTTGAAGGTATACATCACTAACCCTTGTTTAATCTTTAATTTTTTTTTTGGGTATATGTTGTGGGTTGTAAAATTAATGGTTTTAGATCATGGATTACCATGTGTATAAAGGTCTAACCATAGATGGTCTTGAATCTAGCATGCGATTCACGGATTAAATGAAAATGAAAGAAAAGTTGAAGCAAAATTCGCAGAAAAGGGAATTTTTGTTGCTGTTGGCTCATGATTTTTAAAAAATTGAATATTTGGAGTTAGAGAGTGGGTAATACATCAAATTAAACCCACGGAAGTAAGCTACACACACAAATTTTTAGATCACGGAAATTCATTGTGGTTTGTGCGTAGTGACTGAAAGTAGCAGGCTGGGTCGGGCGAAAATTAGTCTGCCAGCGAACTGCAGCGAATTTGAACTTTGTAAAAATTGTAGAAAATCATGTGTTTGGAAATTGGAGTTGGTGTAAACTACAAAATTGTAGATATGGAAGTTATCTAGAATTACCCAAAATAGTTAACCATTTGATGGAGCATAGCATTTTTGAAAAATTTAATTTTGTGCGCCTGTCCAGTGACTGAAGCTGTCTGGACAGGTTGGGTAAACTCTTAGATCTGTGTTGTTTGGTGCATGGGATGAAGTCAAGGTCTAAATAAGATTTGAAGTAGACTTCATAAGCTTTAATTTGATGTAAAGATGATCAAAAAACGGACATGTAACGAAGAAGTTATGAATTTGTTTGTGAACTACTGTCTGACTGCCAGTTTGTTCTCGGGACAAAAAGTAAGCTGTCACTCACTATTTTGAGTGGGCTGTTTTGGAATTTTTGAGTTTGAGTAATTTGGGGTTTAGGACGCCTATGGATGTAGCTAGAATATGTTATGGATAGATCATTGTCCAAATTTGAGCCAATTCCGGATTGGGACGAAGAAGTTGTGAATTAACTAAGATTTAAAATCGGTGAACGTAAAAGTTAAAACAATTGAAAGCTAGGGTCATATTTAAGACTTTTAATGCGTCAAATTGTGACTAATATGAGTATGTCAACCGCATTATGATTGTAGGTTGTTCGGGGAATGTAATGTTAACGTGTGCCGGATAAACTTATCAGGCAAGTCTTTCAGTACTTGCTCCAATGTGTTACATGTTTTTATGTGTAAACATGACATTAATGTGCATTTGTGCAATAATGTGTGATAAATGATTAATGTTCATTAAATGATAATAGATGCATATTCTATATTGAACTGTTCGATATGGTAAATGATATGCATGTAAAGCATGAATTTAAATGCAACGCATGATATGCATAAAATATGTATAGGTTGCAAAGCATAAGATACATGAAGTATGATAACATGTCGTTATGTGCTATGTGATACCTGTTGGACTTGCTGAGCCGTCGCGCTCATCCTTGCTTTAAATTAACATTTTCAGCGGAGTAACTGAAGCAATTTTGGAAGGCACTAGATTACGGAAGATGGAAATTGCAATGTTGTTAAAACGACATTCAATGTAACTATCTTGATATTTGAACTTGTCATTGTTCAGTTAGTAATGTTTTTAGCTATGATAAAGAATTTGTAAATGTTACGGGTTCTGAGCGAATAAGTAAATAAGAATTTATTGCATAAATTTATGAAGTTAAATGGTGAGCTATAATTACTCATATTGTTGTAAAGAAAATGAATTAAATTGAAATAAATTCTAGTAAAATGAATAAAGGATATTCATTATGAAAATAAGTTGTATACTTTACATTTTATAAATGTAAACTTATACAAATGAAATACTGTAGGTAAGTTAGCATACGTCAAGATTACGGTATGCTGAAATAATGAATTCTAGATGTTGTATTGGATATATGGCATGCTGAATTGGAAATTCAGGATGCTGAAATAGGAAACCAGCTTGCTGTTTTGGTTTTTCAGCTTGCTGTTTTGGTAAACAGTTTGCTGTTTTGGTTGTCCAACTTGCCGTTTTGGTAAACAGTTTGCTGTTTTGGTAATCTAGTTTGTTGAATCATGTATTTAGCTTATCAGATTATAAAGAATACTTATAGAAGTAAAGATTAAATATTGAATCATAATATATATGATTTTGTGTGTTAAGAAAAGAGTTAAAGATTAAAATTCTGAAACGAATTGATGTTGCAGGTTAATAAGCTGGGTAGTTATCAATGGTTGTTAACCTTTGAGATAGATTTGTTGTATTCCTATAAAGGTTAATACACTTAAGTTATGTAAGGATAGTTTGTAATAAGTTTAATTACTTAATGTCTTTAAGTTGTGTTTATGGAGTTAAATGTTAGCATCCGAGGTTTATAGTAAGGACCAAGGAACAAGAAATGCTTAATGGCCTAGCAGGATTGAAGTTATAATTTTATAATAATTTTGCCATTGGGATTGATAATGGATATCAAGTTTGATTTGAATCCCTTAGATGTAAAAGTTTGGGATAGATATGTGGTGGTAATATTCTTGATTGAAGACTATGATCTTGAAATAAAAGATGAACCTACAATAGACGAGTGCTAATATTATTGGACTCGATCGGATAGTAAAAGTCAATGTATTATTATAATGGCTTATTGATGGAGTGTGAGTTTTTGTGTACTCACAATTATTGTGGTAAACTGATCATGATGCATATGATCTTGAGGTCAAGGAAATTAATGTAAAGATTTCGATTCGGGGAAAATAAAGAAGATTTTAATAATTTTTAAATAAACTAGTTTTATCAATTAATATAGTGAGTTTTAACAGCATTAAATTTTCAAATGTTGTGGTTATTCAGTGAAGGTCATGCGTAACGACCGGGGGTCGCCCGTGGTCAGTAAGGGAATTCTCGGGGCGTTACAAAAAGATTTGTAAATACAAAAAGATTTGTATGGCTAGGTGAATGATAATTATATTCACAGGTTTTTTTTTATATTGGTTTAAAAATCGTAGTGTTTATGATTTCAATGATATTAGATTTGATCATGAGGTTATGATTAGAGATCTAAAGACGGAATGTAAAGATTTTGATTCTGAGACAGAATTATGCTAAAGTTTAAATAAACTCTGTATTAAACAACTATATCAACGTTGTAAGTTATATTGAGATTGTAATAGTTTAAAAATAAACTAGTTTAATCAATTATATTACTGAGATTTGTTGTGAAATTAAGTACAAGGTTGTACGTCTAACGAGCGGAATCTGTCGTGGCCAGCACGCGGATTTCCGGGTCGTTACACTAACAATTAGGCAATAATATAAAATTATCACGTATTCAACATAATACTTATTGTTCTTAAAAAAAGAAAAAGAAAACGTAGTGCATATTAAACAAATTAATTTTACTTTTTAAAAAATATATTAATCGGAAGGAAAAAAAATGAAAATTTTATAATAACGGCAAACCCTTTGATATCATTTGAGAATATATAGTTAGTAAAGTAGGATATTATAAGTGTCAAGAAAGAATATTCACTAGACTAGGCGAGCGCGACTTGGCATTTTGGACTGGATCACTCACATTATCTCCCCCATAAAAGTCGCATTTTCACTTTAAGTCACTTTATGTATAAAAAGGTTGAATTCAAAATCATTATTATTTTATTTAGACAATATAATTATTACTTAAATATTTTAAATTTAAAGTACTATTTATAAAAATTATTTTAAAAAATTTACACGGATTATATGAATTTAATATTATAGAATTTATAAATTGAGTTGTAAATTTTGTTTTTTTAAAATCAAAGATAAAACCTCTTTTCTTTAGGTGCAAATAAGAGAGTAATAACGGTCACAATCTCTACTACAAATTTGATAACACGTGTAAAATATGGATAAGTTTTAAAAATTATATATGAGACGATTTTTAAAATTTACATATTTGACTGTATATTTATAATAATAATTTTTTCAATTTCAAATAAAATTATTATAATATGCCGGTTTTATTCAGTATAATGGATAAATGTTACATTAAATAATTGAAAAGAAAATTATAGTCATATTTTTTATGGATTGTTCTATTCGCAATGTATAATTTTTAAATAAGTTATGTTATCATTTGAACAAAATATATTTATCCCTGAAAATATTGATTGATAGATTGAAAAAATAATATGTATCTCTTCATTTAGTAGGATATTATTGGTCTTTATAATCATTTTTGTTTCATAATGAACTTATAGAATTTTTGTGTGTAATTTATTATATAGTTAGAGTTTTATTTATAATGTTTTTGAGTAAGTTGAATGGGATACTAGTTAGGTTTATCAATCAAGAATGTTAATGATCATGATTGTAATATATCATTGCTAAATTTAAAAGTAAAAATTATAATACAATGTATGTAACAATATTAATATATTATATCAATTAAATAGTATATTAAATATGTTATAAAAATATATTAATTGCAAAAAAAACACCCAACAAATCTTTAAGTTACCGAATTAACTAAAATAAGTCAATATTTATCTTATTTATATATTTATATTGATAAGTAACCGTGACAACTAGTATTATATTTGGCGTCATGCGTCACAATAGTTCCCCCCCCCCCCCCCCCCCCCTCCCCCTCCCCCTCCCCCCCCCCCCCCCCCTCCTATTTTGTGTCTTATAGGTTTTGTTATATTATTATTTGAACTTTTTCAATTTAAATTTTTGTATCTTTCCATTTAATTTTCTAAATTTTATGAATTTTTCATTATATCTCTATAATATTTATACAGGCAATATCAGTGGTTAATATAATTTTCATTTCGGGATGAGAGGAAACATAACATTAGCTCCATTTGCCAATGTAACTTGGTAAATTGATAATAAAAAAAATATAAATATAGAAATAGATATACAATGAGGTATATAAATATAATTAATTAATATTTTATAATAATTACATTCATATATATCATATTAGGTGATGTTAAGGATAGTAAATTTTTTATATTAAAAAATATCTTAAATAATGTGTCACAATAATATTAATTAGATAAATTTAAAATATTTAATATTATATCATGTGAAATTCATTTAAAACAAAAAAAATAAAATCCTAACATTCCTGATATATATATATATATTTATTCTTATTTTTATCACCTTAACATTATTACTTACGCTGCCTAAAAATATAAATCGCAACTTCCTACGGTCGCTTTACCATAACGCAACTAACCAACGGGAAAACCGTAAAACTGAAGCGCATGACGAGCTCTTTTATGAGACATGATAATTAGATATAAAAATTAGAAATAAATAATTGATATTTTTAATTTTAATTAAAAATAAAAATAAAATATTTTTTTTTTTATAAAATATTTATATTTAATTTTTATGTCTAATTATTATATTCGCGTAGAATTTTTCGCACATGACAGATTGGATTTCCGGCTTCTTACCGTGTTTGGAAATTGAGCCAACGAGATTTGAACGCGTATACAAGATCTGACAGCTGGGGTCCACGTCATATTCGATCCTAAAGAATCTACTTATTCCATATGGCATGCCATTCAGAAAGAGAGAGAGAAACGTAAATTTTTTCCATTTGATTAGCCTTTATATTATGTCTATCTAAATATTATATCTTCTACTGTATCTAAAAAAATAAAATATAAACATAACAATATCTTTTTTTAAGTTTTAATTTTATTTTTAAACTTTTTTTATTCACTCTTATTTTCTTTTTCTTTTTTATTAACTCTCATATCTTATTTTTTAAAATTTTATTTTTTTCTTTTAATATGCATAATGGGTCTGTAAACTAATAATATATAATAAAAGATAAAATAAATAATTAACTTATTTTAAAATTCTATCACAATATCTAAAAACTCTTTTTATTTTTTCTCTTTCGTTACTTTATCAACCTTATTTTTTCTTAAAATGTTAGGGTGTGTAGTATACGTGGAAATAAAGGAAAACAAAGCGCGAACATCAGCCTTCAGCTTCCTTCTTCTCTGCCTAAGGTTTCTCTCTACATCTCCCTCTCTCTGTATATATTTCTTTACTTTGCCTTCATCTTATGCTAATCTTCGTTCCTGTAGATCTGATAACCTATTTCTCAACCGTCGGCCTTATTTAGCTCTTTTTAATCCTGAAATCGTCTCAGTTATGTTTCGAATTTGATTTCTGAGTCAATAGATCGTGAAATTTACCCAAGTGCTATTCTGCTCGATTTGCCACTCTATTTGTCGAATTTTTACACATTTGTATAGTTCGTACAATTTATAAAGTACACCAATGCATATTGTTGTGTTTTTTGAACATGATTGTTTTAACTTGGTGATTAGTGCAGAGGGATTTTGATATTTGATAACCGCTGGTTTTGTGAAATTATTATTATTATTTTAATTAATATCGTGTAGTTTAAAATACTTAATCGGGCTGAGTTTGGCAGATCTGTAATTTTTTTTAGTGTTATTCCTTTTGGTTTATAGGTAAGAGTCAAAGAAACAGAAGAAAAATAATTTTATTTTACTCCTGTGTTTATACTTTTATTTTTGCCTTTTCAGTTTCTTTTTGAGAACTAATTGAACGTACTAAATTTAGTTATGCTTATGGATGTTTTTTCTGAAGCACGGACAGGCATTATTTAATACATATGAAGTTTGAACTGCACTTTAATAAATTTTTATTCTAAGTCTCACAAAAACAGACATATATGTAATATTTATGTATCTATAACATGTGCTCCATCATTCCGCATGAATTATATTTTGATCAATATTTAGCAATTTGATGCTTTAATATTTATCTGCAGCTTGAAATTATGCATCCATCTGTTGAAACCGAGACTAAAACTATTGATCCTCACCGAGATTATCGTCCACATCCACCTCTTAATGAAAGAATTCTGTCGTCCATGACTAGGAGATCAGTTGCTGCACATCCTTGGCATGATCTTGAGATAGGTATGTAACTTTAATAAACCATGGTTATCTGATCCTACAATGTTAATTCGCTATTTTAATAATGTATTCCTGTACTAATGTGGAACTTCCTCTACTCATTGCAGGACCTAATGCCCCAATCATTTTCAATGCTGTAAGATTCTGAATTATAATGTTGATATTTTTATCTTTCTGATAATTTAATTGTGTAACCCCCAAAATCTTATTTGGTAATCACTATTAACTTGGTAGGTTTCAAATTATATCTTAAACTGTGTAGTGATTCATGGTTTGTAGCTTAACTAATCTTAAAGTGTGGCTCTTAGAAATAGTAACTCTCTGTTCTGATTTAAGCTAATGGGTGTCTTTTTTAGGATGTTGCAAAAAAAGTGATTTCATTCAACCTAAACCCTTATCTCACTATATCCAGCTGCTATAATTAGGGTGTGTATCATTTTCACAAGTTCCCTCCTCTCGCATGAAATGGGGTTGGTCCTACCACTATGTGAGAGAGAGACTCATGAAATATATAAAAACACCTGCAGAATTAACTTTTTCCACCATTAAAAGTAATCTTTACTCTCCTCCTTAAACTATGTGCATCTAAACTCGTTTCACTTAAGATGTGTACGATGTCCATTTTCCACTTTAAAATTGAAACACCAATTGATTGAAAACTGGTGCAGTTATCAATATCTGGTCCATTAGGTCAGTAGTGAGTACGTGATAATATATCTTCTTTAATCGGTACTATCCGACATTGAACTTATCAATTTCCAATAAACCTTTAATTTTTGCATTTGTTTTCTGAGAATATATAGATTTAGGCTTCACACAACATTCTACTTAATCAAGTTTTAGTATAAATCTGTTTGATTTTTGCAGGTGATTGAAATTAGCAAGGGCAGTAAGGTGAAATATGAACTTGACAAAAAGACAGGGCTCATCAAGGCAAGGCAGCCAGCATGCTAACTAAAGTCGAATCATAATGCTTACTTTTTCTCTCTCTTTTTTTTTTCCTACATTTTTTTAAAAAAATTTTTATCAAGAGTTTCTTAAATGTTTATGTGCAGGTTGATCGTGTTCTTTACTCATCAGTTGTGTACCCCCATAACTATGGTTTCGTTCCTCGCACTCTCTGTGAAGACAATGATCCAATAGATGTGTTAGTTATAATGCAGGTAAGCCATTTGATTTGCACCAATGGAAACAATTTATTTTCTTGACAAGTCACCTCTATGGAAACATGACATTTTAAAACTTCAAAAAAAACTAGGCATGCTTATTGGGTGTAGAAATTGTTGGAATTTGCACATCAGAACCATTTTTGAGACTTCAATTAACGTAGCTGGCAAGGAACATTTGAACATATATAGCTTCATACCCGCTACTACTCTATAAAACAACATAAAAAATATTGCCTTAGTCAACCCTGATTTCCTCCCTGTTACCTCCAAACCTTACTTTCTATCTTCCACCAGTGTGGGTGTTGATGAACCCAAACCCATCTCAGTTTTACTATTGTACAAAGAAATTGCCCTGAAAACCCTGACACCTTATGCGAAAAGGTGAAATTATTTCTGAGATGGCAAAGTTTCCTTATAACAAGCTGTAACCAGTGTGGGTGTTGACGAACCCAAACCCATCTCAGTTTTAATGTTGTACAAAGAAATTGCCCTGAAAACCCTGACACCTTATGCGAAAAGGTGAAATTTCTTCTGAGATGGCATTCTAGTTTCCTTATAACAAGCTGTAATAATGTCGGTTTTATAAGTCCATGATGTCGAAAATAAACGAAAAGTCAGATTAAGATTTTCAAGAATCAACATCTGGATCCCATCTGGTTGTCCTTGAAACCAACTGTGATGAGTTGATTAATTTTCTAATTATCATATGTTCTTATTATGAGATTAAGTAAAATTCTTTCTCTACTTACGGATGTCATCCGGATCTTTAAAATACTTGGACGACATTTACAGCACAGGCGCGACCTCATCACGTGTGTGTGTTTTATTGACTGATTGATATGAGCTCTTGTGCTTATATTGACCAATCTCTCTTGTATTAGTGATGTCCTCTGGGTGGCCGTCAAGGTTTCTTAAACTCTGGAATTAATTACAGGTTCTTGAAAGACCTAATCCATGTGACACCGAATGGACTTGCGTATTTTACAATTATGTTAAAGGCTATGCTCAAATAACAGCTGAACCAACCAGATTAATCATTTCAAATATTGCGTATACATCTTTGTGAATTCTATAGCTTTTCTCCTATGAAGCCATAACACGTGCAAATGTTGTTGCTAATAATTATGAGCTTTGTTAAATGTATTCAGGAACCAATTCTTCCCGGGTGCTTTTTGAGGGCTAAAGCAATAGGCCTCATGCCCATGATTGATCAGGTAAATAATGCCCTGACAGACAAAGTGTGTTGGTTTTGCTCTTTGAACAGATTTTTAACTTTGTTCATTACGCAGGGAGAAAAAGATGATAAGATAATAGCAGTTTGTGCTGATGATCCTGAGTATCGGGATTATAATGACATCAAGGAGCTCCCACCACATCGTATGGCTGAGATTCGTCGCTTCTTTGAAGACTGTATCCTTTTAAAGTTCATTGAACAATGGAGCACAGAATTTTTACTGATGACTGCGTTTACATATTTTTTTAATGTGTTTTTCTTACTTAGAATGTTGGCAAGATGAAATAAATTTATGATTAATTTTCTCTCAACTAATAATCAGACAAGAAAAATGAGAACAAAGAAGTTGCGGTTAACGATTTTCTCCCTGCTACAAAGGCCTATGAAGCAGTCCAGCATTCCATGCAAGTGACAAAATTTTCCTGCCTTTCTGTTTTATTTTCAGAGTAGTTTTTCTTATACAACACAGACCAACTGATACTACAAATCTCCCTGACCAACCATTGTTTACACCATTTTGTTCAAGGTCTAGTTTGATATAGCATTTGAAGGGTGGTTGCCAGCCAAATATTGCAGTCCTTCCTTAAATCTTTACTTATCAATTATAACAATTGCCTTGCATATTTTGAATACTTTTTCCTCTGGCCACATCTTTTCTCTTGTTTTTTTTTCCCACTGCAATCACTGGAGGATCATTCTTTACATTTTGGGAGACATGGATTTCCTGTGTTATACTAATTGCTCTTTCAGTGACCACTGTAGATGCTTTCCTAAATTTCTACTTAGCTTGTGAGGAATGATTTTTATTGGATCATGATCTGAATTTCACCATGTTTCCTATCTATTTGAAGGAATCTCTATGCTGACTATATCGTGGAGAGCTTGAGGCGGTAGTTTCTTCATCAGATACAAATGACGGTGGGTGGTTATTGTTCATCACTTAGGGAAGAAGCTGATGTTATACAAGTCTTTGACAATGTGAATGCTAACTCTACATTTTGTTGCATGTGCACATATTAATTTCACAAATGTGAGCGCTTGCATTATTGTCTTTTACTGTTGAGTATAGTTGATAACGATGACGATGAAGAACTCTCTGAAATGCCTCATGGTTATAAACATATCTATCTATTATAGTAGAACACAGCGGATGTGCTTGTCATAATTTTTACATATGATACCTTTTATGTTTTCAAAGTGACAGCTGGGGCAACAGATTGAAAGCCTGGTTTTGCCCTATTGATCTGTTTGCTTCATTTTATGTCCAATCTATCCAAGGTTTGTGTTGTGGTGATTGGCTGCTAGGTTTTGCCTCTACAAACAGTAGGCTTTATTATTCGAAGTGTACTAAGAAAAACTTAAGGTTGCTAGTTCAAGTCTCCTAAAGGGCTAAAAGTAGTGAGAAAAACTTGCAGAGGTGTGCCTTTGACGTTGTAATGCCAACATCTGTTTGTAAGTACTCTCTCCTTTTTGTTCTAAAATTAGAGAGATGCATGTTCAAAATGACCGAGTTTTAAGGAAAATATATTTTTTGAAAATATGTTCCTAATATTTGTTAGTAGTGTCGTAGTAAGTAGCTGTATGGTTAATATTTAATCTACCTAGATACAAGTATTAGCATGTTAGGAACTTAATGTGATTTTGGAGTTAAAAAATAAACATGTTTTTTAAATTTTAATAAAATGTATTTTTTGTTTTGTAATGGAAGGAGTATTGGCGAAAATGTTGTATTTTGGATGTAAGTGCGTTAAAAAAGAAAACCGAGTCTGAAGCCTTTGAGCCTCGATCATTCAGCTACGTGTTGTCCTCTGGTTTCAAAATTGAGACTCTGATAACCAATTTAAGGTTTCTTTTTATTGTGAAATCAAAGATCCTTTTTATGAAGTTTTTAATAATTCAAAACTTCTGTAGGAGAGATCTAGTGAAAGAATTAGTTTTCTGAGAGGATAATTTTGTAAATTGGAATAATTACTTTTAGCTGACGAAAGGATCATATTAATTTATTTATAATTGAGTGTGAAGTATGTGGTTAAGTTTCATCCGCCAAATAGTTATAAGCCCATGCTATGCAGAAGAATATTAATTATAAAAAATCAAAGTTAAATGGACAAAAATGGGTAGTATTTGTTTAATACTGTTTTGAAATATTATATGACATTTTAGAAAATAATGGAGTACTAAGTTTTGGAGAGAATGAGAATTTTAAAAATACTTGAGCACACGTAGTTCACTAATAATATAATAATATATTATATCATAAATAAATAATATCATATATTAGGAGTGGCTAGCAAAGTAAATTTAATAACATTTTATCCCCCGAAAAGTTATTATAGAAATATCAATAGATTCAAACTAAGAAAAGCACTATACATTAAAAGTATACTTTAACCTTTTGAAATTAATTTGTGTAAATTCTAAAATTTAAAATTGATATATATTCATTTAAATTAATAGTGCCTTTATGTACATTCAATTTTTTTTATAGTAATTTTATGTATTTATATAACAATTATAATTGTATTTAAATAAAAAAAATGTATTTCTATGTTTAGAAGATAGGAGCGTAATTTCATATTAGTGCCCACCCCATGTCTCCAAATAAATATTTGAACAAGAGTAATAAAAAAATATAGGTAAGATAATATGCGAGTAATTTTAGGAATAAAGGGTGAGAGAAAGGAAGAAAGAAAGTTTAAGAACATCACACAACTTGAAGAATGCAATTCTTTTTTTGTGCTCTTTTAATAGTGTAGATTTGTTGTCACATTCTTGGGTAAATTTCTTATCATGGGACTGTAACAATCCCACAATTTTAGAGTTCTTACAACGTGTCCCTTCTAGTGTGTTCTTTATGCATACGGTTCATTAAGTAGAAATAAAATAAACAATAGAACAGAGTGACAAAAAAACAGAAAAAATAATAAGACGAGAATTATCAAGACCTTAATATTAAATTCCATTTCCTTTGAAACAGGTAATTTGGTCCCCAAACATTTCACAACTTTGGGAACCAGGGAACCTAATCAATGGCTTGAGAAAACACACGGAATGAAACAGTAACTTTCAAAATCGCGCCTCTCCTCGTATCAAAGAAAAAACAAGCATGAAATATTGTTCAGGTAACAAAACCCAACATAAACCATAGATGTCATAGAACTATCGAAAAAACTCCAAATTCAGCATAGGAGTTCAAGCTTAGTAAAAGAAACCAAGAACTTTGCCGCCAACATTTTTCCTTCTGGCCTCTTCATGATCCATAATGCCCGCAGATGTGGTTAGCACAATGTATCCGAACTGCAATTTTTCAAGAATTTGTTACTACATAGCAGAGCAAGGACTGATAATTTACCTAATGAATTAATAGTATAAATCTACTGCATAATTATATTAACCTCAGAAGAATTTATGCAGAACGAAGACTAAAAATGCACCAGAAGCTAACCTGTCTGGAGGGAAGCAACCTAGCAGTCCAAGGTTCAATCTCCTTCACACCAACATCAAAACGCGGGCTAATGACCCCACATTTGTTCAACCTTCCATTTAATTCAACCACAATTTTTCCAGACCTATGATCATCAACATACTCAAATTCACCAATGTATCCTGAAGCCAGAAATAAAATATGCAAAATGCTGAGTCAGATTGACAATGAGCAATTGTATAACTAATGTATACATGTATATATTAGATAAATGTAAGCCAGAGAACCAGAAAGATGGACACCAACCGTGCTTCTGCATGACCAGAAGAAATTTGATGATCACCTTCGAGGAAGGCCTTATCATCACCTGTCGCTTTCCACGCTTCTCTGCATTATACATGCTCTTCAAAGCATCATTCAAGACACTCACTCTCACCATTTTCCAAATGCAGTCTTCTGCAAGGATATGACAATGTACATCAAACAAAATGAAGACTTGTATAGAAAGTCAAAATAGCTATCTCGCAACAAAATATTAAGCAGTAGATCAGTAGATGTATACCTAGCATCTGCACCATGTATTACAAATTACGCTTCCTATTCTTAGAATTGTACATCAAAAATAATGCAAGTTACATTATGACATCCTACTTACTACTTGACCATGATACTAGACTACTAGTACGTGCCAAATATCTCTTTCTCTAATTTGTGTGCACCACTAATAAATTTGTTAAAATACTGCACTTACTTCCTATGGTAAGTCACTTTTTAAATCCCGTATGTTTTATCAGACTAGATCGCCATTTCACATACAATGATAGAAAGTTTGGTGTTGATCGAGGAGCATTTACAAGCATGAATTATTAAAAAGTTGCAGTGAAACTAAATAGTAACAAGAAGACTAATTTTTGGTTCAAAACAATACACCCCCAAATTGATGTTCTTTAAGTTTGAAGAGCTTAATTCAAACCTAAAGTTCAGATGCCAAAATGCACAAAACGAAACACGTATGCCAAAATGCACGAAACACCAGCAAGTCCCCCATTTCACACTAAAACGTATCCAAGAAAGTTTAAGCATATACATATATATACAGCACCAATAAATCGAGTAGAAGTTTCACCAAGGACAAATGAATGCAGCGACAAACTATAAACCGAGTTTAGATCAATACAATCATACATATATACACATATGACATACCAACAATCAATTAAAAATGATTCGCTCTTTCTCTCCCTCTCAAACTGTACCTAGATGTTTCTTCTGAACACCGGCAGCTTCTCCAGCGAAATGCCAAGAACATTAGCGCTAGGGTTTTGATCTAGCAAAATGCTGCAAAAAATGGAAGACCTCTTTGGGCTGGGCCTCTGAAATTACTTATGAAGTGTCTATACTGCGATATTTAACAAGCCCAATATCATTTTGATCCAGTTGCTTTTATTTAAGCTGGGCTCTTATGAGACTTATGTTCTAGCGAAAAAATAATCTTTTTTTGTTTCAAAACATAAAATTATTATTAACTTTTTAAATCAATTTAATATATTTATAAATTTGAAATAAATATAATTTTTAAATTTTTTAATTAATATAATAATAAATATAATAAATGATCTCAAATGTATTATTTATTTTTTTCATAATTTTTAAGAATCATCTTAAAATGTATTGATTGTTCACAATTATAATTCTACACAAATTTATGCAATGCCCTATATAATTCATGTATCAAATTGACTTTTATAAATTAATAGTAATTGAATAATTTAAAACGGATAAAATATCATATCTCAGTGTGGAAAGCACAAAGGATATATCGCATGAAGATCTACCACTTAAAATTAATTCTATTTTTTCTTTCTATTATTAAATATTAAATGAATAATTTTGAATATCATAAATTGGGTTGAAGAAGAATAATTTTTTTTTATAGAGAAAACAGGAATAATAAAGAGAAATAGAGAGTGAAAAAAAATTAAGAAACATAATTTGTAACGGTCAATTTTTGTAACTTTTGGGTTAAATGTACCGTTACTCCCTTAATTTTAAAATTTTTGGATTTTGAACTCTTTTTATTTTTTCAATACAAATCGAGCCCTAAGGTTTTGAACTTAAAATCTCACATTTGAAACTTGGACATTAAGACTAACAAGTCACAAAAACTTTTGTAATAATTTTACCAAAACATAGATAATATATTATACATAATAATAATAATAATAATAATAATAATAGTTTAATTATTTCAAAAACCAACTTCTCTATTCAAAAAAATTGAAAAAATAAAAATGGGAGAGTAAAAAAAAAGGAAAATAGAAAGAAACATAGTGGGTGAGTATATTGGCGTGAGCTCGACTACCCATGATATCCTGCTTGTAGAGAGAGCCTTATCGAACGAAATCGATTCCGTGAACCTCTCCATGGCGTCAGTGACACCCTCTTCGAATCTTCCTCCCCATAGCTTCGTCTCTTTCTCTTTGCTAATTTTGGAAGGCGGCTTCTGATCATTCTTTTGGGCTGCGCAGGAAATTACGAAAGAATTTGGGTTCTTCTGCTGGGAGAGGAGAGATAATGAGGGGCAGTGAGAACTCGAAGAGGAAGAAATTGGGTATGTGTTTTTTGAGGGGAGCTTATAATTGAAGAGGAGGAAGAAGATGGAAGCAATGAGGACTCCATTAACGACGGCGAGCTTTGTAGAATTGGGCCAAAAGTGACGCAGAGGAGCGGACTTGTGTGGGTTTGTTCGGTACTGTTTGGCTGTGCGTAAAATTTTAGAATATGGAAGTTGGTTTTTGAAATAATAATAATAATAATAATAGTTGTATTATTATTATTTTTCATCATCATCGTTATTGTTATTATTTTTATATTATTATTATGATCATCATCATTATTATAAAAATAAAATAATAATAATAATAAATTATTATTAAACTATTATTATTAATATTATTACTGTTACTACTAGTAATATTATTATTATTAAACTATTATTATTAATATTATTAAACTATTATTATTGTTATTGTTGTTGTTGTTATTATTATTATTTCTATTATTATTATCATGTATAAGATATGATCTATGTTCGGGTAAAATAATTACAAAAGTCTTTATGTTTTGTTGGTCTTAATGTTTAAATTTTAAATGTGAGATGTTGGGTTTAAACCTTGTTAGAAACAATATTTTTCCTTTATTTTATTAAACTATTGTGTTTAAACCTTGTTAGAAATAAAAAAAAAAATTTATTTCATTAAATTATCATGTCACCAGTGCTACGTATGCATCACGTGGCCATCTCAATAGTTTAACCACCACCATTTTTTCTCTTTATACTATAAACTAATCTTATAAGCACACTCTATGTGCGTGATAATTTATCTAAGTAATAAATATGATCAAATTTTGAAGTTCAAAAACTAATAAAAACAATAAGGGAAAAGATAAATAAGGATGAGGAAAGGTAGTAGTTTTTTTTTTTCTTTTTTTAAATAAATTTGAAAGTATAAGTGTTAACTAATTTTTTTTTTGGGACAACTATTATGTTCTTTGGTACTAAAGATGGTAAAAAATATTTCGAAGACAGGTAATTACATGTAAGGGTTTGTTTGATTATCGACGTTTAGAAAGTTTGCAACCGTAACATATTTGGTGGATTTAAAAATTTAAACGTACCGCACAATTTTTAGGACGTTGGCTGTTTTTAAATAAGTTATTTATAAACAAACAAGATTTTTACTTGCGTTTAATGTGTTGAAACCTCCAAGTACACTCGTCTCTCCTAATGCCAATAAACAAATATGCACCTCTAATACAATATTTCACTCTAATTCTGTCCCTTTATAATATTGAATATTGATGATGGTATTGATATAAATGTATAGTTATCTATTCTAGTCAAGATTATTAGCAAGGCTGTTAAACATAAAAACTTTATATGATGTAACCTCTCTATTCTACTTAGACTTGGTAAAAATGACCCAAACCCGCGGATCGGGCCTGTTCGTTAAAAAAAAAGTGAGTTACAAGCTTCTCTTTTTTAGTCAAAAATAGTGGGTCATTTTAGCCTCACCCGTGATCCAATATATATATATATATTAAACAAATATTAAAAATAACTAAATTCATTAATTGTTTACATCAATTTATGGAACAAAACTTCTATTCATTTGTTTAAAATACTATTATCTTCAAATATATGACTATTAGAGATGAAAGAACTTAAATAAGGTAAAATTTAAAATATTATTGATTATCAAATGTTAATAAAAAATAATAGTTAATTATATTTTTATATACTTGTACATAGCAGAATACGTTACATGTATAATCAAATAATTGTCATTATATAAATACATACATGTGTAATGTATTTGTGGTATTATTCTAGCATTTTTTAAAAATTAATCACTTGATATTTAATTACAATTACTAGTTTCACATATTTAATCAAATAAATAATACTCACAATAGTTTATAAAATTAAAATTATTTCTTAATTAAACATAAGTTTTACAATATTTTTTGTTAAATAAGTATATTTTTATTAAATGAAATAAATTGCATGCTATACTCAATAGCTAAAAATTAAAACATCATGTTATATATTATAATTATAATAATAATAATAATAATAAGAAGAAGAAAATAATCAACTAGCCTGCGGGCTGGCCCGATCCATTCGGGCTGAAAGTATTTGACCTAAAAAAATCTGAACCGTTTTGACCCGGCCCAAGTGAACTTGCCCGACGCATTTGTCAAGTGTAATTCTACTTCATACGGATTAAGTTTTTTGAAAGATATTTTTCCTAATAATACTACCTTATAATTTTAAAACCATAAATTATAATCATAGAGAATGTTAAACGTGTCTTAAATATTAATATAAATCAGAGATTTAGGGCTCTCAAATTTGAGATGAGGGAACAGTAACTAGTAATTTAGTTACATATCACTATAAATATGGATATTATCAACTCGTTATAATATTTATTGGTTATTTGCACCATAAAGGAAAAGATAAAATGGTACTTTTTTGGTTGTATATTATTTAATTATTATTAATTTTTTAAAATTTAAAATTAACATAATTTTTTAAAATTTTAATTAATAGAATGATAATTATTATAAATTATTTAAAAGTTTATTGTATTATTATATAAATTTTAATAAATTATTTTAATTTTAAATTAATTTATAAAAATTACATAATAATTAAATAATTTAGAAAAATAGGAGATCAATTGTTACACGTGTATGCATTTGACCACCGTAGCTTGAAAATCTAGTGACCAAATACGGTAGACTATCTGGTGGATGTTGCTCAGAGCGTAAACCCTTTCCACCTTCCTCTATCCTCAACTCTTAATATTTCTTAAACCCTAACTCTGCCTTCAACACTCAACGAGAAAGAAAACTTCCAAAGTCAATTCAATCCAATCAAAAAATCACATCATGAGTTCATTCAATAATACCCCAAACTTTGACAACCTACTCCTCCAAACCTTGATGGGCAGACTCCAAATCCGACCACCAAACCCCCTCCACTCTCCGCCGTTCCTCAACCAAACCCTAGAAGATCTCCTCCTCGATTCTCTCAACCTCTCCGATAACGACGACGATGAATCTGATGATAACAAAACCCAGCTCGCAAAAGAAGAATCCAAGCTGGAAAAGGATATAATCAAGACCATCCTCAGTAATAAAACGGAAACCCTAAAACCCAATTCAGGTCAGGCCATTACAATGGGGGAACATCATATTTGTGTTGGGTTTCATGAAGAAACTGGATCGGATTATAGGGTTTGGGAGTGGCATGGTCATATAATGTTGTTTGATGAGGAAAATGGGTACACACCTGAATACATTTATGGGAATTACTTTGAGAGAATTACTGTGAAGCCGGTTGTTGTTGCAAAGGAGGAGGATGATGAAAAAAACGATGATCAGAACGAAGAAAAAGTGGGTAACTTGGGAGGCTTGAGGGAACTGATCGATTCGGGTGACTCGAGTACCAGAAGAATTCTTCACCGGAATATAAGTGCTGGGTCTCCAAGGTTCATATAAATATTAACCATTTCTTACTTTTGTAGTGTGAATGTGAATTTGTGGATATCAATTTCATTTTGGTAGTCTACTTTGATCTGATGTTGGTAAAGTAATATGCTTTGAAAATTTAGTTATTTAATTACCTGATTTGTTTTTTTATAGCTTGTCGGGGGCAATGCATATTACTCCTTGCGTTCAACAAAAAGAAGTCCCTTTTGCCAATTATTTTGTTCCACAAAGTCAGTTCAAGTTTTTACAATAATAATTACATCATCATGTCATCACTATTTAAGTAAACACTCAATAATTTAGGGGGTAAACATGTAACAAAATATATTTCTGAAGTTTGTAAAAGTTTAAAATAGGACTTCATTTGTGGAATAGAGGGAGTACATTATTGTGATTGGCTTTATTCACAGCAGTCAAAATATTAGCCGTCTTCTTTGAACCTGCGCTATGTTGCATATCACAAATTTTATTTTATTTATTTATTTATTTTGTGATCTGATCTTTAGAATAGTTTGTTTTTACTGCCATATGCTGTTTTTGCAATATGGTTAAGGCTGAAGCAATCAATATACTTGCTTACCAAACTAAGTACCCCAATGGAAAAAGATAGTTAGGTGTACTGCTATGTGAAAGCAATTCTTCCTGATTTATAAAGCAATTTGTGGATGTAGGTACAACAGTGATGTTGATGGTGACAGATATGTAGTGGTGTTGTATCAATAATAGAGATTGTTAAAGGCAGTAAGCAGAAAATATATATTAGAGGATCCTTCTTGTATTTATAGTATTGTCTGCTGTTAGCCTTTAGAGCTTTACACAGATAAAATTGCCTGTTGTTTTGTTATCAAAGTAGCACACTGACTATTTATTGCCAGTTTGTTGCCACTTTAGAAGGATGGTTGCCCTTTGCATGATAAGAGTGATTATCCACGCTGATTCCATATGGTAGCTATAATTCTTTTATTTTCATGAAAGCTTTAAAACCAATGCTTATATAATTATTACTCCCTCCCCCGTTCCACAAAAAGAGTTTCATTTGCACAATTTGAAAACATTAAGGATATATTTTTCTTTCATATTTATCCCTAAAACAATGATTATTTTAACACTGGCGGCATGATACTGCGATTGTGATGTTAAAAACTTGAGGGTATTTTGTCATTTTATAGTACCATGAACAAAAGTAGAATTGTTTTTGTGGAACCATTTTTTCCCCCACAAATGGGATTCTTTTTGTGGAATGGAGGGAGTATTTAATTATATCAAATTATTTTTGCCTCTGAATACTCTCTGGGGTTAGTTTGATTACTGGATAACATCTAGCCATCTACTTTTCAAGCTTCTTGCTTGTATAAATTTGGCTGCATTATCAAGCGGCATAATTTGTATCAAGCTTAGGGTTTGCAACAGACTAGAGGTATATATCTATATCTGCAGGATTGCAATTGATGAATCATCTATGCTACATAAGTTGATGTGCTTGGTTTTTCAGTTTCCTAGAGTAGAGCTGTAAGATCCACGGAATGTTTTTCGTACATACGTGGATTTATAATCATTATAATTACACACACACACACACACACACATATGTATGTTAATTCCAGTCTTTATAGTTTGGTCGTTTCTTTTCTATAAAAAAACAAGCAATATGTATTACCAGCAACTGTTAATTGTTTGAAGCTGTTTAAAAGGGGTGAAAAACAGAAATTTAATTATCACGTTACATTAGACAAATGGGTGAACCCAATGGGTTCGTTCAAGTGGCAGTGAATAAGTGCCTTTCAAAGCATAGTTAACTATTGGTCACGGGTTCAATCCTCCATAAAAAGACGGCACATACACATACTTTGCTACTGGATTACCAGTGTGCATGGTTGCATGCCCATTGCCATATATATTTACATATACATATATAGTCATACGAGTGTTTGGATATGCGTAAAGAACAACCTCTGTGCTTCTTATGAGGGTTGGAAGACTACTCTATTGGATAGTGTGAAGTATGATTCCCTTCTGGTAACTAGAGTTTCTTTTTGCTGTCTCCTTGTTTGCCATTACTAACAAATACAGATTATTTTCATTTGAAAATATACTTTTGTATGGAATTTTTATTGACCTGGTTAAAAATACTAACAATCTTATAGTAAAACCAAGATACTGTGAGATTTCTGATTTGTTTTATAGCATAACTAGGAATGTTTCTACGAGTTATATGATGTATATAACTTATTACTGTGTATTTTATAAACGGTCATAGGTTTTCTTGAACAAATGCATGATACAAGTGCATTAAAGATGCGGTGAGATCCTTGACAGATTTTAGCTTCATCAGTTGTTGGATTTTCTTGTGTATGCACGCTGATTTTATCATATTCTAAAGTGCGGCAGCTAGTTTGTGCAACTTTGTTTATGTCATTCAGGTTTTTTGGCCTTATAACATTGTATAAGTCATAACTTGATTCTATGTTGAAATCTACATGTTCTAGTAGAGAGCTCTGCTTGGAGGAGTCTTGTTGCTGATGAGGAAGACGAACTCAACTCGTTATTTTGCCAGTGCCATGTGGATCGTTGAGATTGACTTGCATATTTAATGGTTTTGTGGGTGCTGTTAGCACAGTGTCAGTTATGAAATGACATTTATTTTTTCGCTTTGAAATATAGGGTGACAATACAGAATTTGGTAGTATAGCACAGGCTTTCAGTGTAATATGAGAAATTTGTAGCAGTGTCTTCCATAACAAGCAACTGGAACTGCTTAATGTTGTTGAGCTGTTTTTGTTTTAAAGACATGCATGTTGATTTCTAAATTACATCCATATTCCTTAATGGCGTTGTGTGATTCGTTAGAAAATAATTTTATCTTGCTTTTAGATGATAAGTTGGTCACAATTGACTAATTGAGGTCCGTAATGGCAATTACATTCCACAAAAACAAGAAGCTGCATAGCTTACAACATTCGAATGTTATAAAAATTGAAGAAAAATGAAATAAAGGTCCCTAATGATCAAGCTTACTTTCTATGAAGAAAAAAACAGGATAAATAAAAACAAAAATTGCTCTCAGTTGTTTTTTATTTGTAAAAAGTTAAAAAAAGGAAGAAGCTAGACTGAATTTATAATCCAAATTTCCTAGCGAGATCTCATATATAATCCACATTTTCAGAGGTTCGTGTGAATGCCTGCAAGTTTCCTTTTTGATGCTTTCCAAAGGAACCTCATATTCAATCTTAAAGAAATTCCATTGGTAAACCGGTTGGGCCTTCTAAAGTATCATGGCAACTAAACTTGAATCCCAAAATCAATAGAACAGAACAATGAAATCATAATATGTAGCACTGAAATATTCTGATTGAACCTCAATAGACCATCACACCTGTGAAAACAATAATTGAAGGGGGAAAAAATAACAATCCAATAATTGAAGGGGGGAAAAAATAACAATCCAATATTCCCATCAAGGCAAATCAAACCAATCTACGAACTAGTGAATTTCGTCACCGCCTTGGTCCCTTCAGACACAGCATGCTTGGCCAACTCACCAGGCAATACGAGCCTCACAGCCGTCTGGATCTCGCGAGATGTGATGGTCGGCTTCTTGTTGTAGCGAGCTAGTCGCGACGATTCCTGAGCAAGCTTCTCAAATATATCGTTGATGAAGCTGTTCATTATCCCCATGGCCTTTCCCGATATTCCAATATCGGGATGAACTTGCTTCAACACCTTGAACAGGTAAATCTTGTACGTCTCGCTGCTCTTCTTAATTTTCTTCTTCTTCTTCTCCCCGGCAACGGCACCAACATCTTTTGGTATCTTTTTCTCGGCCTTCACCGGCTTCTTCTCCGCCGGTTTCTTCTCTGCCTGCTTCTTCTCGCCTTTTGGTGCCATTAGGGTTTGCTTGCACAGAGATTTGAGTAGAAGAGAAAAATGAGGATTAACTTGGTAAAAATGACAGGAGAGGAAAAACTATATATAGCGAAGGGTTTGCATCCTATTGGTGCTAAGGGTTTCTGGTGGATTCATGATTTGGCACCGTCTCATCCGTGCACTAGGATTTCTGAAAACTATTTGCGGATGGGCTGAGATATGTCGGGTGGTGACTTCCACCAACTGGGAATTTTGGGCTTTTGGTAAGTGTATGTCGGGCTCAAATTTTATGGTAAGTGATCCATGATCCATTTACATTCTACTGGGCGTACTACTAGTTTGGAGTATTATAAATAAACATTTTTTGAAAATATTGTATTTTTAGTGTTTGTGACAGTGTCTTGTGACTTTGTCGCATAATGTAATTCATGGAAAGTACTATTTTTAAACTTATATGGACTACTATTTTTTGAAACAGCCCACAATAATTGTTCATTGATTTGAATACTAATGATTTATTATACAATTATTTGGTTTGATAAACTGTACAAACATTCGTTTAATAAATAATACTCCCACACCGTTTCAAATTATATTAAATTTTTAAAATTTAATTTTAAATATTTTTAAATTCATACAATTTATATCAATACAATTATAAATATCGTAAATTATCTAAAAGGTTCTACTAATTATATAATCTATTGTTTTCAAAACGTAAATGAATAATATCAATTTTGAATTTGAAAATATTTAAAATTAATTTTACAAAAAATCAATACTGATCTTATAATTTAGAACGGAAAAAAAACTGTGCAAGTTATACTTTGATAACAATAATATGAATTTAAAAAATATATTTAAATGAATATTTTGATCTCAATTTTCATATGCAAAGTTGTATATTTCCACTATTTAGCACATATGTGAACAGATTTTTTTTTAACACAAGTTAGTCAAGTTCTCAATGGTTTGCCTTGATTTCATCCCATGATATTAAAATGTGAAATTCTTTTTCAATACAAAGCATTAAAAAATATTTTCGGTCTCATTTTCAGTTAGTCAACCAAACCCTTAAGATGTAAACATTTTTTTACATACTATGGTGTTTGTCAAATCAAATAGTATAGTATTGTGATTTGACCTTTTTCCAACTTTTAAACTCTCATAAAAATTCGTGAACAGAGATGCATAAAGAATGTCATAGCAGACAGATTCTAGATTGCATATAATTTCGCATAGAACATAATTTGTTTCAGTAATCATAGAAGCAGGCAGGAAATTGGATTTCTAAACACACATGGATCACAAACCAAATAATTCAAATAGCAGCAAGTTTGATTAATTCATGAGAGAACTGAGACTTTGAAGTAACAGACTGCATTGTTGATTAACATCTATTATTATAATTCAATCAACCTGCATTTTAAGCTTCTAATCAACCAACATCTTATCCTTCGTGACAGATTTTGCAATACAAAAAACTCTAACCAGTTCTTCTCACAATCAAACAACCCGAATACCAACTATAATATATGAAATCAAACGCAAATGTAATTCACTTCACAACATGCTTTTTACTCGATCAGCTATTAAAGAAAGAAATAAATAAAGTAGTAAGAAACTGAGACAAAAAATTCAATCAACAAAAACATACGAGATTGAAAAGGTAACAATTCCATTCCATTTCAAATTAAAGATGTTCTAAGGACTAACACGGGGGAATCAAAGGAGAAACTACAATCAGTCTAATCTCTAAACAACAGCTCCAGAAATTACATACAAGAGATCAACTAGGCAAGCAACCAGACTTGCTTTCTTTTTCCAAGGCACAGATGAACAGAAAGACTAATAGCTTAAAAAACCTAAGCTTTCTTAGGGGATTTAGTTGCCTTTGAGGGAGACTTAGTAGGTTCCTTGGCCGCCTTCTCAGACTTCTTTGGCAACAGAACCGGGTTAATGTTTGGAAGCACACCTCCATGAGCAATTGTAACACCGGCAAGAAGCTTTCCAAGCTCCTCATCATTCCTCACGGCCAATAGAACATGCCTCGGTATTATCCTGTTCTTCTTGTTGTCTCGTGCTGCATTTCCAGCCAACTCAAGAACCTAATTTCAAACCAAACCCTATTAGCATAAAAAACATAACAATTAAAAGAAAATTACAACACAATAATGAATTGATGCTGAGGGAGTATATGAAATCTGGCATTACAATATGATTCTTACACGATAAATTGATTAACATTTAATTTAATCAAACTAGTCATTTGATTCGCTTTATTTATTTTCACATCATCGCCATTAGCAGGTAATTGGGGCTTTAAACATTACCCCAGAATAACAGACTGAGATCTGGCAAACGAGACTAGTGAAAAATATCAAACACCTAACTAAGTCACCCAAAACTACTCAAATCCATTTTAAAGAATAAATCTTGCAGCCAAATTCAAATCCCAAACCAAATCGTTCATTGAGCAACAGAAATTAGCACAAAAAGCAAGTTCTAGACTTTCAATAAAAGTAACAAATTCATGTAAATATAGATATATACCTATATAGAGAAAGGAGAAGAAGTGTACCTCGGCAGCAAGGTACTCAAGAACGGCGGCTAGGTAAACCGGAGCTCCGGTACCGACGCGCTGAGAATAACGGCCCTTTTTGAGGTATCGGCCGATTCTTCCGACGGGAAACTGTAGGCCGGCCTTGACGGAGCGGGACACCGGCTTCTTCTTGGGACCGCCTCCTTTCCTGCCGGCGGCACCTTTCTTCACTTTTCCACCGGTCTCCATTTTATCTCAATGAGTCGTTGAGATATAGAAGAAAGAGAAAGAAATTATACAGACACAGGCGCAATCTAGAGAGAGAAAGAGAAATATTAGTTTGTCCAATTGAAGGGTAAAGATTAGCTGCCGCAACCGTCGGTTATATATGGTGGTGTGAAACTAGCAGCGCCTTCGATTTTGATGGAGGGTCTCCTGCAGTCTGTGTCGTTGGATTAAATTCAATCGACGGCTCTGTGTAGATATTTGACGATCCATGTGCTCGGCAGATATCCAATCACTAGTAGTCGAAATAGTGATCTCTGATGTATTCAAATAAAATATATATATATATATATATATATATATATATATATATATATATATAAAAGACGGTTCAAAAGGATATCTATTAAATAACATACTTTTATCAAAATAAGGTCATTTTGATAATTCTATAAAGACATTTTCGTAAATAAAAGGAAAACAAGTGAGGTCGTAGAATGTCATATCTTTTTTAATATTATTTTCTTAAAAACGAATATTCAAAACGTCGTTATTTTGATAAATGTATACTATTTAAGAGATATATATAAGCTTATTATATAAGAGCTTATTTTATTAGCTAAAGAAAAAGATACACTGTTGTCTAAGAGGCTGTTTGTTTATAACTTAATTCATCTAAATGGCTATTTGTTTTGAATAAAAATATTTTGAATGGTTGAATTGTTCAAATTTTTTGACTGAATGAGTAAGTCTAATTTTTTTGACTGAATAGCTAACTCCAACAGCTGAATGAAGTATTTTAAATTTAATATAAAAAATTACAATATTAATTATTATATTAAGTAATATTAAATAAATTTGAATTTTTTCAGAGGGGTAAAATAATTAAAATATATATTTTTAGACATATAAATTATCAAATAACTTTTTTCATTTAATATTCATAATTTTATTTTATTCAAATTATTTTATTCAATTTTATCAAACATTTCTTAACTTTGGATACTCCCTTCATCTCTAAAAGGATTGTTTAAGAACAAATTTCAAATAAATTAAGATAATTATAAAAGGGGAAAGTATAAATTTATTCCTTATTTTGCTCTTGTATTGGTATGTGTATGTTAATTACTTTAATTTGCTCTTAGGTTTGGAGAGAGAATGAATTGATTTAATTCAGTCGTTTGTGATGTAATATATTTGGTTAAAATGTAATATATCTAAAGATAAATTAGTAACTGTAAAAATTTATTTAGTTAACTTATGTACTTTATACATGTTTTTAAAATAATTTTTTTTGTCACTCCAGTCATTATTTTGAGAACAGAATGAGTACTATTTTGAGTAATTTATAAATATTGCTGTTACATGGTAAATAAAAATACTCTATTCGTTTTCTAAATGATGACTTAAGGTATAATTTGTTTACCCTTAAAAAGAATGACAATAAATATATAAAATAAATGACAAATATGTCATTTAATAAAATTCATTAGCATATAAATAAAAAAACTCCTTACTTAGTGTAATATTTTGGAGCTATTAAAGATAAAATTTTAAAAAAAATTACTCTATTTTTTCTACTTTACTTTTTTTTTAAATTTATATACTAAATATACTTTAAATATTCTTTTAAAAATGAAGAGAGTTGATCACACTTACCTTTAATCTGCCAAACCACGATAGAAATTAAAAAGAAAAATCACAATTCCCATTTCTTTTTCTTAAGTTGATCACACGCAATATAATAAATATATAATACTCCGTCCCTTTCACAACTAGCCATTGAATAATATTAAGAACCCATTTTTATTATACATTTACCCTAAAATAATAAGCTAGTTACTTGTTGCATGAAATAAAAGTTTGATAAAATTGAAAATGTTATGTCATTTTATAACACTATAAAAAAAAAGACTCTTATATTACGTTTAAATTAAATGAATGTAATAAAAACAGCTAAAATGAATCATTCAACACTCTTCTAAAAAATAAAATTCATAAATTTAGAAAACATTAAAATAATTCACTTCATTCTAATAGAACAATCAAACATAATTTTTTTCATTTCATAAAAACGAGTCATTCCATTTTCACCTTCATTTCTCCAATCCAAATATAGCATTATTGTGAAACCCAAAAAAAATGGCACCTAAGAGTCTTTTGACAAAACTAAACTGTTACCACATACTTCACATTAAAGAGAACTGAGATCAAACACACACCAAATATGGATTTAACGGAAGAAGTTTGCATCAAATTAATTTTTCAACAGTTTTTGAATGATTTTGCCAACACTGTTTGAACCACATAATGTGAGAGCAAATTCTCCAAATAATACAACTTTAACAGCAAATCTGCATTGAAATGAACCCAATTCTTCCCCAGGTTTCAGCCACACCAACCGATAGTCTTGTTTGTTCTGAAGCCTGTTTCAGAAGGCTGGGACTCAGGTTGAGGTGGTGGTCTAGACTCCTTTGGCTTGGCAGGATCGACAAAAATAACCCAGCCATCCAAGAACTTAGCGTTCATTCCTTCACGAGCCTTCTGAGCTTCTTCTATTGTTTTATATGTAACAAAACCAAATCCCTTTGATATTCCACAAGATCTATCTACAATGACTTTTGCTGCAAATCCAACAAGTCATAATTTATGGAACTATATCATGGCATCAATATATGATAGGTCAAGCGTGATAGAGAGAACTATGCCTAGAAAAATGATTAATAGACTTGAAGCATACCCTCAACAAGGCTGCCAAAAGGTGAAAATGCTTCTCTAAGCTTGTCATCAGTTGTTAATCTTGAGAGTCCTGGATGATGATGTGCCAAACAGAAATCAGACAAGCCCCACAAGAAAACTTTATAACATACTTCCCCCGTCTGGAAATGAGATTCATACACTATCTCGAATGAATATTACGGTTTGCAATCGACAAATTTGGACACAATTTTTCAGGCTATAGAACTCTTTCACTCTCTCAAAGACAATGATTTTCTTTGCAATATTAAACTTCAAAGAACAAAATTATTAGTAAAAAAATATTGAAAAAAATTATGTCCACAATGACAACCTTAATTTTAAAAAAATCTTATCAACAAAAGAAATAGGACTCCCATTGTCAGAAGAGGTAGTACAATACTAGTAGAGGAAAAGGAATTGTTAGGGCTATAATTATCAAAAGCAGGCATTACGTATAACAGTATACCTTCCAGAAAATACCACAACATAGAACCAGCACTAGTGCTTGTAATGGCAAACATTGGCAATAAAAAAACAATTAAGACTCCTGAAAATAGGGGGCAGTTAGGAAATGGCAACAATATTTACCCCCAAATGTTTTTTTGATAGAGTATTTTGTTTATCCGCAAACATTCAGGAAGTCATTCTCAAAAGCCCTCAAAGAAGAAAAGCTAAGTGAACCAGGAATCAATTACTGCACAATTTCTCTCTTCTTTGCCTATCAATATATATTCACACCAACAAATTTATCTTGAGTCTCCCTTTTTCCAGATAGCGAATATAGATGTTTCCGACACCTATGTTGAGAAGAAAGAAATTTAAAACTGATAGTTGTAGGCAAAAAAATTGGAATTCTGATGAAGGATGAGTAAGTGGTCACCAGACTCGCCACAACTTTGATTTCTCAAACTAAAGACTTCTCATCTGGGTGCCTCGTAATACTAAGCCTCAAGTAGAATAAGGTACCGGGTCAATAGTTATTTTATGCTTCTCAAAGACAAAGAACAAAATTTTTGGATGCTTATCGTTCTCTACCCTTTACATGCCCACAACAGCGACCATGTCAACCAAACAGCAATCTATCAGTTAAGAAATTAGAGGGTCATCGTTAGAGTGTTTGGAAAGTACTATACCAGGCAAGTGAAAAAAAACACAAGATAAAAATAGTAGTGTCATATTTTACATTTAGTGATGCCTTATAGTATTTCTTTTAGGCTATGTTTGTTTACAAAAAATATGTCTGAGATTGAACTATTTACCTTAATTTAATACTAGTTTGCACTATTTAATCATTTGATGGGGGATTATTAATCTCTTAATATTGGACTATTAGTCTCATAAAACCATTTAATAGCTATTAATCCCAAAATTTTCATGGGATTATATAATCCCACATAAATAGCCTCATAAATGATAAAAAAAAAATCATAGGATTATTTAAAGGACTATTAATCCCTCGTCATGGGATAAAATAGTCCGAAATAGTGTTAAATTAATACAAATAGTCCACTCTCAAGTATAATTTTTGCAAACAAACATAGCCTTAGTTTCCTGATTAATCAATTTAAAATTTGGAGCACAAACACCATCAACCATTAGCTTAAGGAGCAGGATTACTTCCTATAAGAGAAAAGTTGTTTGGTAACACCATATTAAGCTTCACTGTGTTTAAAAACTATTCGTGATAAGATTTGAAATACCCAATTCCATTTTTAAACACACCAACACACGGTTCCAGCAAAAGCAAAGTAATTATATAGCTTCAAAATTTTCACCGAAAGTCTAATGAGATTTGACTCATTTGAGGAGAGGGGGGGGGGGGGGGGGATCTTATGGAGATTGAATTAGAAATGGATTATCCGTCATATAAATCTTTGTAAAGTTAAGCAGTTATTGTATGCAATCAATATAGACCAAAGGTAAACTCATATTTTGCATTCACAGCCTTCAACTCAACTACTTAAAATCCAAAAATAAATAAATTTAAACGACAATAAAAGCATACATGCAGAAAGAAAAATCTATCCATATATGTGTGTGTAAAACGTACCGCTAACGAAGAGCTTAGTTGTAGTGAGGGTAGAATTGAAACGGAGCGAAGTGGAGTAAGATGGAATAATTGAAGGAGTAGAAGAACCATTAAGAATGCGACGAAATGCTGAGGCGAAAGCCATTGGAATCAGAATTTGGCGGAGATAATGGAAGGATTTGGGGTTTTGGGGATTATATATTTTGGGGGTTCTGGAGGGCAGAGGTAAAACCCTAGTAAAGCCCTTGACTGTAAGGACGACAATTATGTGATACTGTGTGCCGTAAGTAGTTTAATGTTTAAATCGTCAAAGGGCAATGCCTTGGTCTGAATTAATGAGCGGAAAAGAAAGGAAATGAATAAAAATTTTGACTAATTTTTTTTGTTAAAAATAAATAATTAAATAATATAAAATTATCTTTTACAATTTATATTGTACTTTTTAAATTATAATCATGATAAAATTAATGTAAGAATAATTTAATAACTTAAATATAATTTATTTATTTTTTCCTAATCAAATGGAAGACGAATATATGGATGGGCCAAATAAACAGGTATGGACCGGATCGGATGTCAGGTGCACATTCCGACCAACTATGTGTTCTCAGGTGCTAGGTATTCTTTATTCTCACGTGAGATAAATGAGTATGGTTTTATTTTATTTTATTTTTAATTTAAATGAGTAATCACATTTATTTATCATATATACGGATAATAAAATAATTTTTTATTCTTTATCCAACTGTTATAAATTTTGTGATTAATAGTATTTTTTAGATTATAATTTTTTTCTTGATATTGTTTAAAAATATTAAATTGTAAAATACTAACATTTTAATTACAAATAAATTATGGAATTTTTTTATGTCAAAGTATATTGCACAACTTAATAATAATTAAATAAATACCTCTACTAATTCATTTTTTTAATACTAATTTTGAATTACATTGTAACTAATACCACTAGAACTTGTACGTCTTTGATTTATTGTGCTTGCTAAATACTCCTTACATATCCAATACATGCTAGTTAGTAGTCTTGCTCTCATAAATTTTCCTATTCTTTCATATGGTGAGATGTAAGATGTCTTAAAAATAAAATTGAAAAATGAAAGAAGATAGGGTAAATTCAAAAATTATCAAAACTAGTTGTTGAGAAACCACACTTCCTCTGTTTCGAAAATTAGAGGTATATTTATTTAGTGAAAAAAGAAGAAGATGTATATTCATAAACAACGATTTTTGAGATAAATTTTATGATTTTCAAAGTATATTTTTAACATTAATAAAAAATATAACAACGGTGACATGATAATATTTAATTGTCTAATATAAAAATAAAAATATGTTTATATTTTTTAAAATAAATAAAAAATAAAAATACTCCTTTAATTTTAAAAGAGGGGTTTATTTAAAAGTTTCACTACATACGGGAACATAAGAAGGGAAAAAAAATAATCAAAACTTAGATGAAATTATGTTTTTTCTTCAGGTAACACTACGGTTATGTTTGTTTATAAAAAAATATGTTTAAAATTAGATAATTTATTTTAATGTAATAATATTTTACACTATTTAATTATTTGATGAATGGTTATTAATCCCCTCAATGTTGGATTATTAGTCTCATAAAACAATTTAATAGCTTAACATAAGGGAGACTATTAATCCCAATTTTTTCATGAAATTATAAAATCCCACATAAATAGCCTTATGAATGATAAAAAAAATAATCCATGAGACTATTTAAAGGATTATTAATCCTCTATGAAATAAAATAATTTAAAATAATATTAAATTAATATAAATAATTCAATCCTAAATATATTTTTTATAAATAAATATAATCTAAGGGTTTAAATTGCATCTTAAATTATGTTAAGTCATTACATTAATTGAATATGTGTCTTGCAATTGAGTTTATCATAAACTATTATTTGTCTTATTTAATATTATATCATTTAAGTCTACTCACATTATTCTTTGTTTTTAAAATATTAAAAATCTTAAATTTTTTATTTTAAATAATATTTATTTTAATTAAATACAACTCTTAGAATTAACTATACAGTAAAGTACTATTATTTTATTTTATATCAACCCTTTTGAAATTAAAATTTTAGAAGCCCTACTGTAGACACCCAAATTTTGCACTTTTGGACTAACCCTGGCAGGAGGGTAAAATCGTCATTTGACCCGACACGCGGAAAAGAAGGTGGACCCCAACACCATGCCACCCCAGCGATTTATGGTCAAAGCCGCCACCACGGACAACGAGCATCCGGTCACTTGAGGCAAGGCGAACAGTTGACCCAGAAAAGCCTGAGCCGACCACAAAAGACGACTGATGGCCACTCCGCTTACAATGTTCGGGGGTCTCGCTCCCCGGTGAGCGAGCGGCTGCCCAGCTCGCCGGTGAGCTGGCGGGGGGGTAGGGGGCAGCGCCCCCTGAAAGACAGGCACAATTGTCAAAAGCTACATCAAGTCGCAACCCTCCGAACTAGCCTCCCAGAACAATATGGCACGTTTCCCAGGGAGTTCCGGACTGCAAAAATACAGCCTCCCAAAATAATACCGTAGAAATTGGCGAATTAGGACCGCGTGGCACGAAAACCGAGAAAAGCCAGCCAGACAGCCGCGGATGCATCTGCGGCCAAAACGAGTTTCGAGGTTCGCACGGCTCGAGGAGACGGCACACGGCAGCCGAGGAAACGGCGCAGGCGGCCAGCCGCCCAGCCGCAGATGGATCTGCGGCCAGCCGCAGATGCATCTGCGGCTGCCTGGAAATGGCTATAGATCGCCATTTCCACCCGAGAGCTCGAGAGAGAGAAGAAATTTTAGGATTTTAGAGAGAGAAAATCGCGAGGAAGAAGGAGAGGGAGCTCGGGTTGGATCAAAACTTGAGGGAAATCTCACTTTGTGTGCTAGATAGTTGAGTATTCTTGTGGGTTTGCTAGATCTTGGAATAAAAGCTCGTTTCGGTTCATCACAAGGTGAAAAAGGAGTGTTCTTTTGATGTTTTTTTGTTTATATTGATGTATTGATGTTGTGTTTTTTGAGTTTGTGATGTAGTTTGTTGTTGTGTGGATGATGATCCGTGGGTTAGGGGTCGTTAGCGAGGGTTCCATTGGAACATAATCTCCTCCTAACGCCCCGATGACATCCGTACGGAGATATATCGTTCATCGGAAGTTTTTAAATAGTTGTAGTGTTGGTTTTGTGTGATTTACGATTTATATAGCATCGTAGTTGTTTAGCGTGGTTAGATTTGGTTGTTGTATGAGTTATGTAGCGTTTTGAATGATTGTGAGCCTAGGGAGGAGATCCTAGCGGTCGAATCCCGATGATGGACGTTTTGGGTATGTGTAATCATGATGTAGAGTCCATGGATGTGTGTTTTGTAATATCGGGCCTTAAAACGACACAAATGCGTGTTCGGGTTAAGGCCCCGTGAAAATAATGAAATATGTGATTGTGGGTGTTTGGGGTTGTCTGGATGGCTTACATGCCCGTAGATAACCCCGACACGTTTTGGGATGTATGTTTTAATTTACGACACGAAAAAATGGTTTTCAAAATAAGGCAAATAATAAAAATTTTATAAAATCAAGCAAATTTAGGATATTAGATTCACGAGGTTTAAAGGTTAAGTGTTTTGGTAAACTTTAATCCATAATTGATGAATAGGCTTTAGTTGGTTTTAAAACGTCACAAAAAACGATTTTGCAAATAAATAAATGTTTTCATTAAACTTTGTGCATAGGGTTAAAGAGTTCTAGAAGTTGCCCTCGATTTATTTATATTAACTGTTAGAAGGCAATGTATAGTCTCGATTCCTATTTGACAAAAGTTTAAAACTATTGTTTTCTAAAATGACATCTAAATAAAAAAAAACCCTCAACGCTTTCGAAATTAAAATCAATCTTTCTTATAAAAAGCGAAGCCTCGTCATTTGGGTCAAAGAACGTCCAAAACACTTTCCAGATAACACTTTTGACATATAAAAATAAAAGCGAACTTTTATGCAAAACGCACCACAAACATTCATCTAGGCACGCACGCACACACACGCAAACCACACATTTTAGGATTTAAAAAGGATAGGAAAATATCAAGATTGCGGTAACCGTGTTTCACGGAAGTCGGGGGGTGCCTAACACCTTCCCCTCGCTTAAGCAAGCCACCGAACTCTATGAATCTCGGTTTGCGGACCAATTAATCGGAGTCACATATGAGCCAGCGATTACGAAAACAAATTCGGATGAGTTGGTACATCCATTTCAAATATACCAACTGGCGACTCTGGTCAATTGGCTCATAAAAAATCGATCTTTCAAAACCCGTCGACACTAAGCCGACCCTTTTCAAAATCACATTTAATTCAAAAGGCTAAAATTGGAAAGGGACATTTTTAATAAATAAAAAACGAGACGAACGAAAATCCCGGCGTCGACACCTACACTAGCCTTTTTTGGATGAAACTTTAAGACATTGTGGTAAACGTAAGGGGTGTTTGATAAAAATTGAATGAGCTGAATCTGAATCTGAATCTGAATGAGCTGAATCTGAATCTGAATGAAAAAAGTTGTTTGATAATTAACAATCTGAAAGATCTGAATGACATATTTTTAATATTTTACCCCTCTGAAAAAATTCAAAGTTGTTATAAATTTATTTAATATTACATAATATAATTTTTTTTATTTTTTATTTTTTTATTTTATTTTTTTTCAATTTTTATTTCTCCATTCAGCTACAAATTTTGACCTTAACCATTCAACCGCGCCATCTGACCGATTCAGCCATTCAGACGAATTTTTTTCCAAACAAACACACTTAACCATTCAGCCACTTACCGATTCAGATTCAGACCCCCATTCAGATTTAAACAAACAGTCCCGTAGTCAAATCCCAAAAAAAATATTTTAAAAAAAAAAGAAGGGGAAAGGAGAGGCTAGCGTTGGTTTGACGCGGAGATAAAATCTTTTGATGGACCCCGGGCCTAGTGCCAAGACATTTTCATCTCCTTATATTAAAAAAAAATGGGAAAAAAGGAAAGAAACCCTCCCCCATCAACACAATAACGTGAAGCCATCCACAAAACTTTTTAAGATTTTTTATTTATTTAAAAAAGGATAACAAAATATTCAAATGATGCATAGAAGGTGGGGTAGGAAACTAGTAAAGAAATAAAAACAATACCACCAAGCCAGTATTGAACATTGACTAAAATATATTTCAAAGTTGAAATTTATATTTTTATTTAAAAAATATCACCATACAGCATTACAACCTTTTGCCTTCATCCCCATCTATTAAACATGAGGAATATATATATATATATATATCACAATAAATATTTGTCAAAAATACTGTTTCAGTAATTAAAACAGAGAATAACTTATTTGTTGAATTATTTACCGTTAGAAGCTCTAGAGATAAGGCAAAAAAAATTGTCTTGTTGCTAAAGTCTCTAATGGCACAAGTTAAATTATTACCGTTAAAAACTTATAGTGGCAGTATACTGCCAACAAACGTCTTATGTGTATGCCTTACCTATTATACATATATATATATATTAGAGATCAATAAATTGTTATATATCATTTATATGATTAAAGAAATAATTATAAAATTTGATATAAAATAATTAGTGCCAAAGTTTATTATAATGACTAATTAATTATGCACTAATAATATTTGATACATTATTTGTAAATATTACTTTTGTAAGAGTTTGTTGTATCTCTACAAATATTCACAATATGTTTTCACAAAAAGAATTTTAGTGATTTAAAAATAATTTTAAAAATCTTGAAATTTAAAACTAATATGAATTCAACACAATACATTTAATAATACTTATTAAATATTATCTCAATATAATAACTAAGGGCTCGTTCAGGATATTTTTTTATTTTTTTTACTTAAAGTTAAAATTTTAGTAAATTTATAAGTTAAAATTTTAGTAGATATAAGTAAAAATGTTCGGCATCATTTTTACTTATAAGTCGAGAATTATAAGTAATGGTTATGAATGTATTCGGCTAATAATGATTTATAAGTTAAGTAAAATATAAAGATTATTAAAATGTCATTTAGTAAGAAGAACATTAGAAAAACAAAATAGAGCATTTCTGTCATTTCGTAATGGTTGACCGACTTAAAAAAAATGACTTATAAGTCAATTTTTTTAAGTAATAATTAGGTGCTTATTTTTTTCGACTTTTCTTTTAACTTATAAGCAAAAAAAATAAAAAATAATTGATCCCGAAAGTTTTTTTTTATCTTAACTACTTATAAGTTGGATTGACTAATTTATATGTAATTCCTGAACATGACCTAAATATATAAATTCATATCAACATTAAACTTTAAATTTAAAATACGACTATTTTTGTAATGTTGTAGGGAGTATTTATAAATATGATTATTTTAGCTAAGCAATAAAGCATTAGTTCATGATGTTAGCTTTAACTCTTTAGTAGTTGTATATAATATAGAGAAAATAGTATACTTAAAACTATCAAAATCTCACACGAAGATGCCATATTTTTAGTTAGTTTATATGACATTAAAGTTAATATTTAATGCCATACGGGGTAGTTCGTTTCGTCCTCGTATTTACGCAATTGTAGAGCAGCAAAGAAACGGCGATTTTTTCCCTTTCCATTGAAGTAAGGAGGGTCTACTTTCCCACCATTCCGACCTATTATTAACAGAGATTTTACTGATGTTAATGGTAGCTTGCTTACCAAGTCATCTACTTGAGAAGTTAGTTGTTAGAAGAAAATGCAAAATTATTTACGTGTAATCGTAATATGCGTCTCGTTGATACTTTGATTCAAAAGATAATCGATGATTCCTGACTTTCTTCGATTTTTGTAATCGTCACCGTTTGTCATTTCGATTATTTCATTCATAAATCTTATTTTCTTATTTCAAAATAACGATAGATTTTATTGTTTTATTTTTAAATAACAAAATATTTATTGAGTAGTACAAAATATTAGTAGTATTAGGATTTTTTTTTTCATTTCAAATTTATCTAAACTAACATAGCTGATTTGTTATACAAAGGTCTCATTTACGTAATTTATATAAAAAATTATTTGTTTATTTTATGAAATTTGAAAAAATTATGCCATTTATAAATCATGATAAAACAATAAGACGCGATGTGTGAAAAAGAAAATAATTTGACAAATGGGAATCGCACTATGGAGTTTACCGATCATCTTCCGTTCTTATTTCCCCCAATTATTTAGGAAATTATAGTTTTAGCATAAATGCTGTAATAATTAATTAAATTGAATACACTAATAAGTATACATTTTTGTCGTAATAAATAGAATTGGTCTTGAATTTTATTACTTGATCTAAACTTTAAAAATTATATATTTATAAAGGTATATTATACTTTTATTAAAAGTAAATGTATTAATTTACTAACTAGTATTTATTCACAAACATGTTGTTGTATGTAGAATTACTCAAAAGTACATGCCGCAAAAGTCAAATCTCAAATGACCTCTCATTTATAATTATATTAATATTATAAAATAGCTTTTTTTTAGAATTTGACGTTAACAATATAATTATATTATATATTTTTTTAAATTTTAATTATATTATTATTTAATTTTTAAAATTTTTTATTTTTTTATTATATCTCATATAATTTACATAAATAATACATGTGTCACTAAATATTAATTTATTTTATAAACCAATTCTTTAGAGTCATTGACGTAAGTGGTGTAATCGTGTTATATATATATATATATATATATATATATATATATATTTATAAATTTAATTATATTATTATATTATTATTTATATTTTTTATTTAATTTTCTAAATTTTTATTTAATTTTATATAATTTATACACTTATACACGTATCTCTCAGCCGACTTGAATGATGCCGCGTAACCGACAAGCTGTTTCTTTTGACAGCCTTTTCAACAACAGACGAGGGGTCACGCCACAAGCAAGAATCCTCACTCACATGATACATTCAGGTGTAAAGTTATACACAGTATACAACTCTTCCACGGATACGCAGCCTAATAAAAAAGAGATTATATTTGCGTTTCCGGAGCCCTCGTTATCGGAGGGTTTCTCTCTCTCTCTAAATTTTCTCCTCCTCAAATCTCTCTTTGTTGATCCTTCCATCGAAGCACACCTCCAAAATGGTGAGTTTCCCCCCGTTTCTTTTATTGTTTGGTTCTAAGGTTCCAGGGCTTTATATCCACTGTCAATTTTTCTGTATTTTTTATGTTAGTATACGATCGATCTAACCATCAGACTCAATTAGTCCCCAAATTATAATGTTTTGCACATATATATTTTTCCCCGGCGACCAGTTGCTTATTTATCCCGTTTTCAGATCTGATTAACTTTTTGAGTTGATTTGAAGGCTTTGCTTCATGTAAATTTAACTTGTAATTTGCTGAATTTGAGTTCGGTTAAATTCGGTTAAGCTGTGAGTAGTGCTATGTGGACTGAATGTGAGGGATCTATTGGTTTCATCCTTGCTTTTTACCGTTTATAAATAAAGTATGTTTTTGTTAATGGCAAATTTGTTGATTTCACCTATTTTTGTTTCTGGTGAATCTTCTTGTCCATCGTTCGGGTGATGCCTAAGGGCGAAGGAAGATTATAGAGAAAGATTCAAGCCCTTTGTTAGGTTTTATTTCGGTCTATATTTAATATAGAAGTGGTGTACTTTAGTAGTTATTTCTATTACAAGCCTACAAGCTATGAGCTATGAGCTCCAGATTGAAGCAAATAGCATTACTGATTGTCTCAATTCTTAGAAATATTTTGGGCAGTTTAATTTAAATGCCTGCTGCATGTACATACCCAGCATTGAATTGCATATAACACTAATTCTTGGTTTCTTCTTGTACCTTACCACTGGGGAAATATTCAAAATTCATTTTCCCACCTTGGATGAATTTCAGGATTAAATTTTATTGCACTTTTTTGTTACTTTACTTGAATATGATGGAATTTCGTTGCAATGTTTATCTATGTTTAGTCGGTTATGGAGTTGATTATTTCATTTTCCCCCCTATGAGTGCATTGTTCCTTAAATGTTCTGATTAAACTTCTATTGAAACTATAATGGGAAAAAATGTCACCCATATGATTATGACAGCATTAAAATTTTTAGTTATGAACATATGGATGTCATCCAATTCACAGGCCAATGCAGCATCTGGGATTGCTGTGCACGATGACTGCAAGTTAAGGTTTCTGGAACTGAAGGCCAAAAGAACCTATCGATTTGTTGTCTTCAAGATTGAGGAGAAGCAAAAGCAAGTTGTTGTCGAAAAGGTTGGTGAGCCAACTGAAAGTTATGATGAATTTGCTGCAAGTCTTCCTGCTGATGAGTGTCGCTATGCTGTCTATGATTTTGATTTTGTGACTTCTGAGAACTGTCAGAAAAGCAAGATATTCTTTATTGCGTGGTAAATTTGAACTTGTACAAATCTAACTGAGCTGTAATTTTTCGTACCAAACCTAGTTTACTTAATTTGTACTTTTTGTGTTGTATAAGGTCTCCTGATACTGCACGTGTCAGAAGCAAGATGATCTATGCTAGTTCGAAGGACAGGTTCAAAAGGGAGCTTGATGGAATTCAGGTGGAGTTGCAAGCAACCGATCCAACTGAGATGGATCTTGACGTTATCAGGAGTCGTGCCAACTGAAAATGGGATTCCTAGTCCACCTTGCCAGGGAGAGTTCCTAAATGCAATCTTCATTACTCGAGTGAAATGTTTATATATTGTAGGATGTGGTACTTGGCTTATATATGATAATGGTTGCCAAGGATAACCATACAGTATTCTATTATTTTGAATGACATGTTTCCCAGTATATCATGTTATTTGTTGTTGCTAGAACCTATGCTGAGTGTTGCACTTGTAGTCTGATGTCTGCAGGCTGATGTATAACAATTTGTTGGGGGAAAGATAACAACTAGTTTGTTTTCAAAATTTTATATGGAAATTTAACCCTTGTTATTCCCTTTTGAGCCTTGAATATGACAGCTCTTTTACCTTCGTAATTGCTTACCATGTTTTGATTCTTTTGAATTGTTGCATCTTCATTGTTGAGAAACTGTTCTTCTGGATGGCTCTGTGTTTGTGTAGCATTGACTGTTGGACAATGCTGTCATGCCTTTTGGCTCCAAATCTTATTTGTGTTCAAGGAAATGAGGAAATCTGTATGTGCTCTGGAGTATAATCAAGCCGTATTAGACCTGGTTGCCCTATGCACAGGCCGAAGCGGTTATTAGACGGCTTTCCGCCTGTTATTAGACTTCTTTCCAGGTGGACTAAGCGTTGTTTTATTATTTTATTATATATGCTCGTTATATTTATATAACAAGTGTTATGAATATTCGGTCCATATATGGACATTTGAAATTATATATCGACTTAAAATGTTAATTTATTAGGTCTATGAATTTTTTTCTTTGTGTTTCGATATATGATTTTAATATCCGGCGATAGCTCAATAATCTCTTTTAATACGTGATTTCTCTACATCCACATCGACAGTAAGTTCTTCCTTAAATTTTTAACCATATTATTTTGAGAATTAATCAATCTCTCGTCAAGAGTTAACTAAGAGTTTTTTTAATATTTTTTTGTTTGATTCACCGAGAGTTACCAAACATTCATAATTCATTGTGCTCATACTCTTTTGAGCATTTTTTAATCTCTCTTGTCAAGAGTTAACTAAGAGACTCCAATATCTTGATCCACTAAGAGTTACCAAACATTATTTAACTCATTGAGTTTAGTCCATCACGTATCTTTTTAATGACGAGCCTACACTCTTTAGTATCACCATATCATTTGTTCAATGAATTATTTTCATCCTCTTTTAATAGTCTTTTGTTTGATCCACCAAATATTCGCTAGATATTCATAATTCATTGAGTCTATACTCTTTTGAGCATCTTTAATATTTTTTTATTTGATTCACCAAGAATCAACCAAACATTCATTATCAATTTAGCGTTGAGAATTAGTAAAAGACTTTCATATCTTGAAGCACTAGATTTACGGTCATGTTCGCCCCTCCCCACACCCGCGTTTATAGGCCTCCTGATGTGCCAACAAAGCTCTCCTTCCCAGAGGCTAACATCTTATTCCGGTATTGATGGTACATTGTTGTTAGCCTTGATCTGAAAGTATTCTGTCTTCCGAATAAAGAAACATCTTCTGGTATACATTTAAAGCTTTTGAGGGTTTTCTCTCTAAAATTGGGCCACTGACGAACGTTGATATTGGCACACTATTTTCACGAACAAAGGAAAGACAGAAAAAATATTACATGGATTATAATTAGGTAAAATGCCTACTTAGGGGAGGTAAGAAAAAAGAATATATGGATTGTAATAAGGTAAAATGCCTACTTGGTGTGCTCATAACTTGGTACCATTTTTGTTCACACTTATAAGTTTGTACTCAGTCGAATATACATTTTTTCCGATTAAATCTACTACTACCTTTTCTTAATATATTAAATTTGTGTGTTTTGGTGCGTGCCACATAAAATGAATAATGGGAATGTTTCTTGATAGTAAATGTAAGGTTTCCTCTCTGTGTTGCAGGATATTAGAGCCGTTTGCCCAGAAGTGCAGTTGAGTTAAATCATATTTCGATTTTTTTTTTTTTGTATTTTATTATCAAACAGTTTAAAAGATATAAAATATATTTAAAAATTGTAATATGTTAAAAAAATTATGAATCATTAGCGCACACGTAAGCGTGTGCCTAGGAGACTAGTATTCTAAATGTTATAATAAAATATGTAAATATGACAAATTCTTCAATATGAGCAATGGAATGACAAGCTACCATATGATACCCCACATCTAAATATGAAAAAAATATCGTCTTTATGCAAACGGGAAAAAATTCATAAATTAAAACAATAATTTCTAAAATGGAGAAAAAAATTATAAATTAAAACAATAATTTCTAAAATGGAGAAAAAAATCATAAATTAAAACACTAATTTCTTATGGATAAAATAAGTTTCACAAAAAAGAGAATAATATGCTTAAAAAGTATCTTAAATGGTGTGCTATGTTATGTCATAAAGAATTATTAAGATATGTAATACAAATTAATAATTTATTACTTTTTTTTAGGGGTGGGCATAATTTTTGATTTTTTTAATATTATAGGTATATTGAATCGGTCAGAACCGATTGGTTCGGTACAAAAAATAATCGGTTCGATATTGGTTTGGTATACCGGTATAACCGGTTTGACATTTTGGTGGTTTAGTAAATACCGAATTGTACCGGTTGTATCGATTTTTTATTTTAAACATTATTATTATTATTATTTTCGGTATTAACCGATACCGAATCGGAACTGGTACTGAACCAGTACCGAGTATTGAGCCAAAACTGGTTTGGTTAAAACCGATTGAACACCCCTACTTTCTCCATTATAAATTATACTATCATTATTGACTTTTAAAATTAATTTAAAATATTTTCAAATTTAAAATTAAGATAACTCATTAAAAATTATGAAATGATAAAACTTATAATGAATAATACTTTTAAAATAATTTATAATATTCATCATTATATTAATTAATATTAAAAAATTTTTTGTTACTTTTAAATATAAAATATCTTAAGTTAACTTTAAAAAGTTAATGATGATCAACTAATATGATACAGATGGATTACACTAAATATTATCCCAAGCCTTTATGAATGGAATCTGTAATACTCCGATCGACTTAATCAATCAGATTCAAAGGTAAACAGCAAATGCATTCTCCACCTTGCCGGTTGCTTTCCATTGTAAAAATTCAATACCTTTATCCCAAGGGTTTTGAAGATATGAGATTAAAATTTGGGCATGATATTCTACTAGTCGATGCATTTGTTTGACGTTGGAGGTGGACAGCCTAGACTTTCGTGACCTGAAATCAAAAATCAAACTCAACATCTTTTCCTCCATCCGAAGAGATTATTTGATAAAATTAAATAAACTTTTTTAAATATATAAAGAATTTGAATGAGCTAAATAGAGTAAATACTCTGAATACTGAATAAAATGATGTGTATGATAATTATTTGTCAAAAATATTTAAATACGTATATTTTCTTATTTTAACCTTCCGAGTCGTTATGAACAAATTTATTATGTAATTATAAATAAACAATTTTATCTATAAAAAATTGAATATAAACTTTTGAACAATTTTGGTGGAGTATACTATTAATAATATAATTTCAGGAATAAAATATTTAAAATATTAATAACATTCTCCCAGTTCATAAAATCAAAATAAAAGACTATAACAATATTCATTAAATTGGTTATTGACCAATTTGTTAAAGAAATAAATAATAATTTGCCCAAAACAAAATTTATTTACAATAGTAAAACAAGATGGATCTTAAATATAATTTTTAATTGTCAATGAAGGTATGTAAATAAAAATATTATTTAATACTACTTCTTACTGATTTAACCTAAATTTTTTGGATGAATTATTCACACATTTAGAGTTTTAAAATTATAAAACAAACAATATGAATGATTTATTCGATTAAATTTAGACTTATTCAAACTCATTTTAAAATAAACAAACAACCTTTTTTACTGATTAAATACATTTATTGTGATTGATTATATTATAAAATCTCCCTCGGTCCCTATAAAATGCCAATTTTTTAAATTACACACAGATTAAAGTAAAAAATAATTTTCCTAATATATCCCTATATATCAAGTTAACGTTCCACACTCATCCTCTCTCCAATCCTTAAATTAACTTTGATTTTTAAAACTTTAAATATGTATTGAATTTTCTTAACTTGTGCCCCAAACGCTAAAAATAATATATAATAATATTTAAATATATATTTACACTGAATTTAATGCATAAAAAAATAATATATTAATAGACCCATGTATTGAATTTCGTATAAATATATAAACAAATAATATTTATCTTTATTTTTCGCGCATGTACTTTAAGGACACGTGATAAGAAAATTCATATATATTAAGTCTCTTATTCTCTACTCCAAATTACACGCAATCATTACTCCTCTTTAATTCACACATGTAAAAACTAAAACTTCACGTGACCCACCAGTAGCTCGTCACATCACAGCACCAAACTTGCAATAAATATCTTTGTTAGTAGTATTTTTCTTTTTCAAGATGTGGAATCTTAAATAGTTTATCATTTTTAAAACTCTGATTATATATGGTTACAAGGGTATTATTGGAAAATAGAGGACAAAAGCAATATATAACTAGAAATGGATATTTAATTTGAGATAAATTAAGATAAAAAAATAAACGTTTAATATGAAACAAAAAAAATATGATTAGGATATTCAATATGGACCGTTTGAGAATAATAATTTAACACACAAAACATTATCCAAGTATTTATGAATGGAATCCGTAAAAACCCGATCTTAATTCTCACCTGTTGCATTCGGCTGTAAAAAATTAATACCTTCATCCTAAGGGTTGTGAAGGATATGAGATTAGAATTTGGGCATGAAAAACGGGAGAAAAAAAACATTGTTATACTACTGGTATATTTAAGGTAGTTAAATAGGTTCATAGTTAGGGGTAATAACTTTTAACACGTCACAATAATTTGATACCAACATAACATAAAATAAAAGAATTAATATTAAGTACAAACAATTTTTATGTTATAAAAAAATTTAAATAAGTCAAACACATATATTTAACGAATTGACATATTTAACACGATTAGGCACGTTTATTTAAAATAATTTAAAAATAAATATAATCTAACGCTATAATTTATTTTAAATATTGAGTTTTAGCTTTTTTAATTAATTACTTTTTTAAGTATATTATCTTGTATTTTATTAAATATAAATTATTGTAATGAATAAATTACATTATAATTTACTAAATAAATAAATGATATTTATTTTTTATTTAAAAATTTTAATTTATGTATTAAATAGGTTAAAAAGATTGACTATTTAACACAATTAATAAATAAATTAATGTTAATATTAAAGATGTTAACATAAATAATTAAATAAATAATATTAGTACTAACCTATTTAATATGTAATATTTATAACCTGACCTATTTACCGCCCCTTCTCATAGTTGATTGGTATTTGTTTGACGTTGGAAGTAGACGGCCTAGACTTTCCTGACCTGAAATCAAAAATCAACATCTTTTCCCGCATTCCGTCAGACAATGACTACAAATAGTAATTCTTGTTAACACAATGACTAGAAATAGGTTACTATTTATAATTTATTTATTGTTACGTTAACTATAAGTTGTAGTAATAAATAAATTATATTATAATTTAATAAATAATTGAATGATATTTAATTAATTTTTTTAATTCAAGTATTGAATGAGTTAAAAAATTTGACTAGTTTAATATTATTAATAAATAAATTAATATTAATATTAAAAATTTTAAAATAAATAATTAAACGAATAACATTAATATTGAATTATTTAATGTAATACTGGTACGATATAATTTCTCTAATTGCGATCCCTCGTCATAGTGGTAGACAGACTAGACTTTCCAGGCCTGAATTCAAAAGTCAAATTCAACATCTTTTCCAGCATTCCCACGATAATGAATAGAAATAATATAATTCTGAGTTATAATCCTCTTCTTTCTCTCTTCAGATTCTTCAATACCTTCAACTCACATGTGTGTATATAATATATATGCATGTATAGGTCTTATTTGTGATCGATTCAGTTGAGAGAATATTGTAGCAAACATGGATGAAGAAACACAGCTGATTGCTGAATCCTCCTCGCAAACTCCAATACTAAATCATACCGGGGATGTTCATTTTCTGAGCTGGGCTTTTTTGTTGATTTTTTTAGCCTACAGTGCTGCTCAGAATTTGGAGAGCACAATCAACACTGTGAGTTTCTCTGTGCGCGCGCGCCTGTGTTTTAATAGTACTTTTATTTTTTGTGGGTTGGTTGATTTGAATGGTTTATGTTTTTCAGGAGGGAAATTTGGGAACTATTTCCCTAGGGATATTGTACTCATCTTTCACAGCTTTTTCATTGGTTGCTTCAGTTGTGGTTCGAATGCTTGGATCAAAGAATGCTCTGATTCTTGGAACTACAGGGTATTGGTTGTTTATAGCTGCAAATTTGAAGCCAACATGGTAACTCTTTTTCTTTTTCAGTTACTGTTGAAGTATGTATCAACTCCTTTGAAGACTGTTATTTAGTGTGCTTTTGTGAACTCTCGAGGGAAAAGTAGCAAATTTTATTATTGGCTTCACTTCATGTCAGTTAGTGGAAAACATTAGTTGAACAATTAATATTGATATTGCTATCATGATGCAAAGGGTAGCTCGGTTTGGTAGAGAGCAGATCAATTTTCAAAAATGTGTTCTAGTTCTAATAAAGAACACCTTTACTGGAAGTCCAGAAAACCTTTGTAAAACTTGATTGATTCTTCGTACAGGTATACGATGGTGCCAGCTTCTTTGTACCTTGGTTTTGCTGCTTCAATAATATGGGTGGGACAGGTGCGATTCTTTTATAGACTTTGTTGAATTCATGATTGCAGTAAATCTTACATTTCTTTAATTACTTTACTCTTGTGTATCAGGGCACATATCTTACTCGCACTGCATGCAGTCATGCATGTGATCACAATGTACACGAAGGAACTGCAATTGTTAAATTTAACGGAGAATTTTGGGGGGTTTATGCCTGTCACCAGGTGTAACTTTTGAACTTTTTCCTCCTGTAGTTAGCAATTTGCTATCATGGATCTAAATTCAATTGTTAGTAGTAATGCTTTCAATTCGTACCAACAGTTTTCTAATCTGTATTAATGTGTAGTTAGTTGGAAATCTCATCTCTCTTGCTCTATTGAAAGGCGGAAAGGTACGCTTGCAATATTGATTCCAAGCTTTGGCTTTTCTACTAAATTTTAATTTTTCTTTTTAAAGTATAATAATTTGTCTTTTGCTAATTTTTTTAAAGTATAATAATTGTGGACACCTTAGATGGAACAACACTATTTCAAATAAAGGAAGTGTCTAGTAGAAGTAAATCAATTTGTGTGCATTGCTCTACTTTATTATGCAGTACTGTTGGGACTAAAGGATAGAGACTTAGGTTCGACTTTCTATTTTCACCAAGTTCGAATGCACATTATGGTATCTTTGATGAATCTGTTGAACGGGTAAAACAAATGGTCCACTAATAACTATCAAGTCAGTAAATGGTGTGAAGTATTCCGGGCGCAGTAATTTAAAATGAATATCAGAGATACAAATGATATTAAACAAGGACACCGCCTGTTTGGATGGCTTTGCTCAAAGTGTGTAAAATGGAGAGACGGAATCTATGTAGCAAAACCAAATATATAGTTAATGTCAGCGGTAACGAATCTATGTAGCAAAACCAAATATATAGTTAATGTCAGCGGTAACGTGGTATGGCCTCTTTTGAACTAGATGGTCAAGAAGCAATTCTTTCTTAACAGTATAACAAGTCTTTTTCCATCTTGATATTTTTTGATAATCCAAAAAATAACAATAGTTGGATGGAGGAAATCATATGGTTGACTTGCATTTAGTCATGTCATAGTTGAAACATTTGTATTACTTGATTCAGATAATCACACATTTTTATAGGTATTATATATTTCATAGAAGTTTTGAACTCTAATAAAATTTGGCATTTGTTCAAACCATGCAGGGAGGAAGTACCAGCGGCACAACATTGCTTTTAATTGTCTTTCTCTGTAGTGTGACCTTAGGTATCATTCTCATGTGCTTCTTACAAAAAAGGGATTCTAAAGAGGTGGAGGGACTCCGAGATTCTTCCCTCAGTTTCTATTCTTTAATGGTATCGCTGTCAAAGTCTGTCATCTCTCCATTGTTTGACACACGACTACTTTTGATCATCCCCTTTATAGCATATTCTGGCTTACTGCAAACATTTGTTTCGTGAGTACTCAATTAGCTTGTGATAAAATACTATTAGTGAGTTGTTTCATCCTACAACTTTAATTGACTGTGGAAGATGCATATAGGGCTGAATTTACCAAGTATATTGTTGAACCTGTACTGGGAGAGGCTGGTGTGGGTGGTGCAATGGCAGTGTATGGGGCTTTTGACGCAGTTGTAAGTATGCAATGCAGAAATGATTAATACCTTTGATTTTCTATCATTGAAAGGAATTAAGTCACTACATCGCCATTTTTTCCCTTCACTTGTATGAACATATACTACCATCCACATACGCTATGATTATTAGGATTGTATGTCAAATGAGAGATTTTTTGTCATTGACCTGCCACTTGATGTGATGCTCCCAAATTCGAATTTCTTAAATTCTGAATTCGGTGTTCACGGTATAACATTCAATACACATCTATCTACGCATTCAATATTAATCATAACGTTAAATACATTGTTCATCGTACAAAACACAATTATCCCAGGTTAATTAACCGTTAAATTACAAAATATCGAATCCAACAAAAAGTTTAAATGACAAAGTAAACTAACTGACAGTTAATAATCTCCTTTGCTTTCCCTTTTCCTCTTATCCTTCTTGGAAGCTTTCGAAGATTCGGACTTGACTAAAAAATTTCTTTTAGGAAAATGTGAGTAACTAATGGCTCAATAAGTATATAAACAGTGTATAACATTAATATCATGAATATAGATAACGTTTCTGAAAAACTTAAACAATTGAACAACACTTGAGGATAGCTTAAATAAAGATGCATAGACATTTACTTTAAATTTCCAAATGAGAAATTTTCAGGCTGATGGTCGATTGACCTTGAACTTCGTTAAGACTATTGACATTTATAAGGAATGATAATAACCAATGATCATAAAACTGATATCGTTAAGACTATTAATAATTTATATAGTAATTGATAATAACCAAAAATGTTTATTCTAAGGGATCAACCCATCGTACGAATACACTGTGCACAATATAAAATATCGAGCGACGCAACCATGCATGTTATATAGGAATTATATATAATTGCGTAACTTTTATTCCTTACTATGAGGGTTGTTCATTTCAGCTTTCTCAGATACCGTAATAGTACAATATGGTTTGGTTTAATTAACATTAAGAATTATAGAATTCGAATTATCATGACTAGGGGTGCACACGGTTCGGTTTGGTCGGTTTCTTGGGGAAAAAAATAACCAAACCATTTAAATCGGTTATAAAAAATTAAAAACCAAAACCACCCAAATTTTTACATCGTAATCGGTTTTCGGTTTATTCGGTTTCGGTTTATTCGGTCGGTTTATTCGGTTATTCGGTTCCATAATTGATAATTTGGTATTCATTATATTGTCATTTTTTCATAACAATTAATAAATCACTAACTCAATAACTACTAATTTTATACAATATTTCATTATTGGTTTTTTTCTTAGTTGTGCTTCTGGCACATAATTATTAAGATTGGAATGTGTAAATATTTATTAAATGAAATGTGTAAATATTTATTAAAAAAATATATAAATTATATTATAATTTTAAATTATTCGGTCGGTTCGGTCGGTTTCGGTTTGTTGAGAAGACAAACCAAACCGGCCGAACTAATTTCGGTTTTTCAATTTTATAGTGTTCGGTTTTTTCGGTTTAATATTTTTCGGTTTGAAATAGTAACGGTTCGGTTCGGCCGGTCGGTTTTTCGATTTTTTCGGCTTTTTTGTGCACCCCTAATCATGACATCATTGGTCTAGCTGAACAAATGGCTTAGACTCATATTTTATAATGTTTCATGCATAAGTAGTGTAAAATTTTAAGTTTGTTCAATAATTGAACATCATTTGAAAGACATATAAGTACGAACATGGCATAATAGATATTGAATTTATAATAACGAGTTCGAATAGGAATACTTGCCTCGATCGTCGTTTACACTTAGCGTTAATACCTTGCTACTTTTATGGCCTGCATAGTTACAATGTCGGCCTACTAATTAGCTTTAGATCATAAATCGTTATTCTGATCATTTGACTTCAACACGTGCTAGTTTTAATATACTAGTTCGTTTTACACTTGGTACATAAACTTACCATTGTTTATACTTAGATAGGTTATAAACCACATAACACGTAGCAATTGTCGTCTACTCATACTATTTGACTAGCTTATACACATCGTGCGGGACCATTTATCAATCAAGCTTATGCACATCGACTCATATTGCTAGTAATTATTCTCGTACATGCATACATATAGCATATATCACATCGATTAATTTCTTTTGATATGTAGCTCATGACTTAGTATTAAGTCTTTAAAACACCGATCAATTTCGTTTAATTATCTTTATATTTCTAGCCAACTTAGATTTAGATTACATGTTATATCATTCATGCAAGTCAACTAGCTCACATATAGGTATACATGGCAACCACATAACAAAAACACAAGAATAACACAACCTAACAGCAGCATGGTCGAGTGTAGCTACGCTAGGTACACTGCAGGTGCACTCCCTTGCATCGCAGGTTTTGCTTTGCAGGTGCACTCCAGTTAAAATTTTGCACAGAGGCTTTGAGCGTAGGTGCGCTTGACGCAGTTTTCAGAAACACAACAGATTTTCTGTCTTTTGATGTTTTAAAGCATACAAGCAATATCAATCATTATACACTTCATACATACATCTATTTTCAGATTCCCATCATACTAATGCCTTCTTAGTTCATAGTTCCATGCAAAATAAGGTTTGATTTACTTTATTTGAAATATTGGAATTTAATCATTCACCCATTCTAGAAATTCTTTTACTGAAATGGCCTGAGTTTATTAACAAATTCCCAGTCATTGAGTTCAAAAATAAACACTCCCTTAGTTGAAAAACAATCCCTTAGCATATTACATGATGTTTTGAATTCAATTTAGCTTTTATCCATGGTTTCTCCTAAACAAGCATAATATGCATCCCATACATGGATTCCACGTAATATAACTTATATTCCAAAGTTTCATACTTCATATCACAATAGAAATTCTTTTTAAACAAGCTTTACTCAATATCATTTCAAGTTCATACACTTGCATATAAATCTAGGTTTAACACTATTTTATGATGCTTATTAAGTGTTCATTCACACAATCTTTTACAAGAAATCCTTACCAAGGTATTTGAATGCGTTTCTTTGATTTTCAAACTTCATGCATGAGCATACATACCACAACAACAAGTATAACAAAACACAAAGAACTAGAAGTGATAAGATACTTTTAACCTTAAGTGTGTATTGATTTAAAAAGCAAGCTGTCGGGTTCCTTTTTTTCTCCTTCAGATTGCTGTGAGCTCTCCTTTTTGTTCTCAAATGAACTTTCTCAGCTATTACACTAACACTTAGAAAGATAATAGAATAAAGGTTGTGAGAAAATATATTGGTTAATAACCCAAAACTGGGCACTATTTTCCTTCTAGTAGTTATTGTAAGCTAGCATGACTCTTAATTGACCTCTACACAGCCCTAATCATCATAATTCTTCTGTCCTAAAAAGGGCTGCTGAACTTATGCCTTAAGCCTACCGAAACTGGCCACTTGGGCAACCAAAATGCCATACACAGCTGCACTCTTGGGTGTTGTAAACGGGACTGGAGAAATGATCATTCACGCGTACAAGGTTGTTGTGTTTGTATCAATTTGAATGACATAGCTGATCATTCTTATGCTCAATTTAATTAAGCATTTGGGCTGTTGAATTTTCCTCTCAATTGGGTCAAGGATTAGGCTTGGTTTGCTTAGAGCTCTTGGGTCAAGGATTAGGCTTGGTTTGCTTAGAGCTCTTAGGTTTAATTAATTAAAACATTGTTTTACATAACCACTACGTACAAGAAAAAAGCTCATTTCCGACGAAAAAGGTAAAATCGACGGAATCCGTCGTAAAAAGTACTACATTGACAAGAAAAATACCCCTATTCCGACGGAATAAGCTCATTTTCGACGGATGAATTCCCGACGCGATTATTTATGACTGAATTTTCGACGGACAATTCAGTTGAAAATAAGCGTATTTTCGACGAAATTATCCGTGAAATAACCTTTTTTGGGCTTATAAAATAAAATGATACTCCAATCACATAAATTTAATAACTTGGGGTCAATAAATAATTATTGAACCTTCCTCCCATAATCTTAATTAATTAATTTAGTTACCCACTTAATTAAGATCATAACACAACTAACCAAAGTCGAGCTTTAAGTTAGTTAATTAAATTATATTCCATGTAATTAAATAAATTAAGTCACATGGTCTTACCTTTTGTTCTCCAATAAATTAATTAATTCAATTTGTTAGGTCTCAAATCACATAACGCATTACTCGCGATCATCACAATTTTAATTAAGCTTATGTTGGTTTTCATTTTCATTCTTATATTGAACACTTGCATATATATATATATATATATATATATATATATATATATATATATATATGCCACCTCATTGCACAAAATAAGTTTATATAATTTTATTTCAAGAAAAAAAATTAAAGAGAATTTCTCGGTCATTATACCGGATGTTGGTAGACGGTTAGAATTGTGTTTCTATATTCTTTGTTTGAAATTGAGTTCAAAAGTCTTAAGCTTGTCTATGGAACTTGTGCCAGAGTTCATTAGGTGCTGGTCAACTCACCTGGGGTCTCATGTCTAGTACCTTAATAGTTTCTGGGGGAGCTTTTGCTCAGACTTTTGCATTGCTCTGGCTTCTTGTGAAGAACAGGCAAGCTTTTCTTTGGAGAACCTGATGCTTTTAATTCACTCAAAGCTAATAAGAAGCAAACACGAGCTCTCATACCAGCTTAAGTTTTCTCAAGTTTTTTAGAAACCTGATGTTCTTAACTGTATTAAATGATTTAATAACCATCTAATGTTCCCTTCTCTCTATAAGATTTTGTTCGTTCTTTATGGTTATGCAGCACAAGTACTGGATTATTTGGCGCTATATTCCCTCTTCTCATAGCAGCGATATTGGGCATTAGTAATGGATTGCTCACTACTCAGCTTAATTCGTTGGTTGCAATGCTCTTCAAGCACGATGCGGTAGAAATTCATTCCCTCAACTTTTGTTTACTCTCACTTTCTTCCAGGCCAAAAAGGTTCTCATTTAACTCGTTCTATTGGCATCCTCGTTTGGCATACCTTGGTCAATGTGGTACTTTTGCTTCACAACATGAATTTTGTAGCTTGTACCACTGATTTTATCATATTATCATGTCCACTTGTTCCACATCATGTGCATAACAAGATTAATGTTAATCTTGTTATGTTTTGTCACTGCATGAATATGTCTTGAAGCCCTTGAGCGTATCCTGTTCGTGATGAATTGAATTATTTACTGTTGCATAAAATCAATAGGCGATTCTAAGTACCTTTTCTTCTATGAATAAAGTTGGTCTCACTGTCCTACATTAAAGTATATAAGCTGAAATCTTAAAATACATAATTGATTGGTGCATGCATGCTGCTGGGATTAGAATGCCAGGCAACCTAGTTTTGTTCAAGAATTGTTATTTCACATTAGTAATTTCTAAATGACGGGGCTTTCTTCTGAAAACAGGAAGGATCATTTGCACAATATAGGGTTTGGCATAGTGCTGCAGTTGCAGTTGTGTATTTTGTGAGCCCTTACGTTTCATTTCAGGCAATGTTGGTGGTTATGCTTGTGTCTCTCTGCATCTCGGTTGGTTGTTTTCTTTTTCTGACACTTAAGGTGGAGAGAGCTTTCTCGTCCAACGTTTCTTGTTATTGATCAAGCAAAAACTTTTAAGTTTGCTTCTGAAACACTCCGTCTCTATCGGCATGCCTGCATTTTGATACCCGCCCTTTCAAGAATTGTATGTATGTATGTATGCACGCATGCACGCATGCACGCATGTTTGTATTAACAGGTGAAATAAAGATACATTGTGCCAAGTCATCAGTTATGTTTTTTCAATTCAAAGATTCTTGTTATGGCTGACACTCTCTCATATTTTACTCTCTTCTCTGTCTCTCCTTGTAGATGTTAGTTGTTTATTAGAGTAGGTGTAATACTAATAAAACTTCCTACTGTACTGTACTATCAAGAAGCCATGTCCGTCCAATTCTAGTAAGTAAATTTGGAGTTGGGCTTTGAAATTAAAGAATTAGACAAAATATCAAAATTAGTTTATCGAAGGATTAAAACTACTCCCATAGGATTTCAAGGTTTGTCCCTGATGAAAACCATGTTGGAAATGGATTTGAAAACTAAATAATTAGAGTATTTTTTAGGCTCAATTAATGTGGGACCCAAACTCCAAAAATGTCGGGTCCATGTACCAACGCGTTCTCCTTCGCAAATAGTATAACGTGGTATATTTATTTGTTCAAATCCATTAAGTATTGAATGAAAAATTGACTCCAAAATCATCTACTTGAAATGTTTAAACTTGTGATAAATACCTTGTCTCTCATAGAATAAATGAGAGAAAGGTGAAGGGTTTATATATGGGATAATTGCACAATGGGAAGGGCCCCAAGGGGCACCCCACTTTTGTGGAAGGGAGAGGACCTAGCTAAGGCTTGGTTTGAACACGTGCGCGCCGCCGCCCGCCTGGCCGGGTCGGGGGTAACTGTATATAATTTATTTAAAATTTTGTTTAAAGTTTTATTGCAAAAGCGGAAACAAAACTGTGTCGTTTTGAGACGCGCCTCTTTTGAACAGAAGCACCCTTCTGATAGACCAAAAACTACGTCGTTTTATGGCGCCTTTTCTGAACAGAAGCGCCCATTCTTATTGGTCCAAAACTACGTCGTTTTGACGAATGAATGCCATGCCAAAGGAGGTGTCCCTTCTGATCAGTCACAATTCATCCTATAAATAATCTGTCTGCGCTGCAATCATTAATTCATTCATTTCCAGAAATAATTTTCATTTTTCTGCATTCATCATATAGTCAGTTCGAGTATAAAGCATAGAAATTGAGTTCGAAGAATTCTTAATTTTGAAGTGTTTTTAATTAAGGATTGGAAATCCGTTTCATCTTGGGAAGTAATTATTCAAAAACCTTTTAGCACCAGGAGGGAATAAATTTGCTTCAAGGAGACTTTGTGAATTCAAAGGATTCGGATTTAATCTTTTCAAAAATGCATTCTCCTTTTTCCAAGTAAGTATACTGAACTTTTTAATTTCAATTTACTTACTTAATTTAGTAACTCTGTTATTGCATATTAAATATTTACTATAGTTACGGGAACTACCAACCATACCCACCAACTAGAGTTTTGATGGAAAATGTTCTTTAATAGTAAATGTAAGGTTAGACACTAGAGTTTTAATGGGAAAATATTTTTATATTTTTTATCCAACAATTCAAAAGATTAAAATATATTAAAAAATATAGTATGTGACAAAGATAAAAAAATCACAATAAAATGTTTAAAATGATAATTATTTCAAACCAATAACAGATTATCATGAAGTGGATCAATCGTAGCAAAGCCACTGAATGCTATAAATATTTTTAAAAAATTAATGTAAATATGATTAGCAACAGAATAACATATTATCATGTGATAATCTCATATCTATATATGAAAAAAAATCTATTGTCTTCAATTAGCGGAGGGGAATAAATACACAGATTAAAAAACTAATTTCTAAAATGGAGAACGCAAGACCTCACGAGAGATTATAATAAAATTCTTATAAAATAAGAGGAAAAAATTAATCATCTCCCGAGTAAAACAAGTTTCACAAAATAGAGAAAAATACGAGAATCTCAAATGATGAGCTATTATTACACTGATTAAATATATTTATTGTGATCGTCTATATTATAAAGTATTATTAAGATATTCAATACATGCCCATTTGAGATTAATAATTTGACACATAAAAACATTATCCAAGTATTTATGAATGGAATCCGAAAAAAACCCGATCCACTTGATCAATCAGATACAAAGGTAAATAACAAATGCATTTTCCATCTTACTGTTGCATTCTATTGTAAAAAAAGGATAAATATATGTACACAAAAATCAAACACAAAATTAAATATAATATTAATTCTAGTTAGTAAAAGTATGTATATGACATAGATTTCAATGTAAACTCATATTTTTTAATGGCTAAGATCAACACAGTGTTTGATTTTATATTTAATTTTTATGTACTTAGATTTATCCGTAAAAATATAATCCCTTTATCCATGTGAGATTAAAATTTGGGCATGAAAAAGGGGATGAAAAAAAAAACATTATTATACTAACTATATTACTCCTTTCTTTGTATTATATAGGTTGTTTTTAAAGTTTTTTTTCTTTTCAAAATATTAGACGTCTTACATATATCTAGGAGAAAAAATTTAATTATTTTTTACTTTACCCTTAAAGATGAAATAATTGAGAAAGAGGGGAGGAGGAGTAATTAATTAGTGAATGGATAGTAATAAAATTTTAAACCAACATTAATTACCTAATATTAGTATTAATGAGATATTTTAATGTATAATTATGTCTTAAACGACCTATATAACGAAAAGAAGGGAGTAATATTTAGGTGGGGTTTGATTTGTAGAATAAAAATTTGATATAATACAATAGTTTAAATAATGTAATAGAATTATAATATAATGATAATAGGTTATTACGACATATTTTCTCCGTTCTAAATTATAAGATCACTATTATTTTTGAAAAGTTAGTTTAAAATATTTTCAAACTCAAAATTGATACAATTCATTTAAATCTTTAAAATAATAAATTTTATAATTAGTAGTATTTTTTAAATAATTTATACTATTCATAATTATATTTACATAAAGTAATTGAATTCATGTTTAAAATCACTTCTTCAATAGCACTTTACTTTTCTTATGTAGATGTAATGTCTCTATACATCTATATCTATATATCCTTTAAGAGAGAGGGGAAAAAAAAATACTCCTATTAGAAATTTGTAGTTTAAACCGAGTATTAAGCTAACATTGCTTGTTAAGTATTTCCGAAGAAGAAAAGACAGCCGTGGAAAATTAGAGAGAAAAGTGAAAAAAGGCATGGGAGAGAGCAAATATAGCAATGATAAGGAAGTTGACTAATTATGATACATGTATATATCATAATTAGATCCGGAGTAGGTTCTCTTTTTGGAGATATCCTCCCCAAGATCTCTCTTATTCCTTTTTATGGAGTTTGTTTTCTCTTTTTTTGAAACTTGTTATTTTTTTGAGATAAAAATTTGTTTTCTGTATGATATAATTGATTTTTTTTCTCTTTTACGAGAAAAATTCATTATCATCTCTATATTAAAATTAAGCAGAGTCAACCAACTTGCTGCTCAAATCCCACAGATTCTTGGCCAACTTTTCATCCGTTGCAAATTTGCTCGGCGGCCATTCGTTGCAGTCATCAAAGTACTTCCCAGTTACACCTTTCAACTTTGGGTGGAGAGCTACATAACAAGTTGTGGCTGCCCCCTGAAAAGAATGGCATCCTTTATTTTACTTTCAACTGTAATATTGTTCAGGAGTACGGATTCAAACTCTAATCTTCGTTTCTACTCGGTTCTTTTTAAATAATGAGTTAAGTTCAGTTAAGTTACCTGCGGGATGTTCTTCCATATGAGAGGAGTGACCAGCTTAAAGATTCCTGATATATATATATATATATATATATATATTTCCAAACTCCAATTAGAAAATAACTGAAGTATTCGAGATCATTTGTTTTTAAGTAGGACCACATTAATACTTACTAAACAGAATGGCAGAGTATTTATAGAGATTTGTCATTATTAATCCCGGATGCACTGAGTTCGCTGTAATATTTGCTCCCTCTTCCTGCAATTCAAGCAAAGAATCTTGGTTGTTAATATTTGCTGTAGATGGGTCCAGAAGAGGGGGAAAAAATCCAAACGTAACACTAGTGTTTTCCTAAACAGAATATTACCTGCAGACGTAGAGAGAGCTCGTTGGCATGCAATATATTTGCTAATTTTGATTGTCCATATGCCTTCTTGTCCGAATAACTGATTTTGAGGCAAAAGTTTAATTAATAAGAAGGGTATGTAAACATCATAATAATTATCGATCAATATAACATGTAGAGTAGCAGTTATATATAATCAAGAAGAGGAAAACCAATTGTCGGTCTATGATGTGTGGCATATGTACCTCACCTCTTTTCGTCATTGATCATATCGAATCGTATTCCTTCTTCGTAAGTGTTGTGGTGGGCTATTGAGGACAAATTCACAATCCTGCCTTGAACACCAGTAGATTTTGCAGTCTCCTTCATCTTGTCAAGTAGTAGGTTTGTCAAGAGGAAATGCCCTGAGAAAAAACAAAAACATTTCCGGCTATAATTATCACCAAATCTCTAGACCAGAAAATTCACCACTTCCAACAAAACAAAACAAATTACCAAGATGATTTGTTGCAAATTGTATCTCTAATCCATTTTCTGAAAGTTGGTATGGGCAGAACATCAAGCCAGCATTGTTTCTGAAATTCAGATTGGAATTGGATTCATAAAACATTGGAGGATGTAGGGGAAAAGTAAAAGGGAGAGAGAGAGAGAGAGAGAGAGAGAGAGAGAGAGCGTACATCAAGATGTTGAGAGGAAGATTTAGAGCCTTGAAGCTATCAGCAAAGGCCTTGACCGATTTGAAGGAGCAAAGATCAAGTTTTAGAACATCAACACGAGCAGTTTTGTGGTCTTTAAGAATGAGCTGTTTTGCTTCAATTGCAGCATCCGTGTTCCTTGCACCTATAATAACATGAGCATTCCGAAGTGCTAAAACTCTTGCCGTCTCCAACCCAATCCCACTTGCCCCTCCTGCACCACAATCATTTTAAACAATTCTTAGGTAGGTAGGTAGGTAGCCGTCAATAATCTTTCTCAGATTTTCCATCTGAAAATTCATAATTAAGTTTGATGTATTAGGTGTGTCTATCTATATATTCAACAATTCACATCGAAACTGTCCAGAAAATAAAACGCTTTTCTTTTTAATTTTCATTGAAATTGGTACTTTTTTTTGTTGTTGTTGCAAATCACGCATTAAAACATGCAATCAAAGAGAGAAAAAGAGCCACACACACACACACACACACATATATATTCTTAATTAATTACCTGTGACGATGACAGTGAGATTGGTAGCATCAATCCCCTCAGTGACTTGTTCAGCAGTTGAAGCTGATCCAAATCCACTTGGCCCCGGCATTCCTGTCATCATTGAAAAGATACCCATAGAATTTTTCCCCCCCCCCCCTCTAAAATCACTTCTTCGATGTCACCTGACTTTTCTTATGTAGATGTAACGTCTCTGTGTCTCTATATCTATATATCCTGTAAGAGAGAAAAAAAATACTCCTCTTGTTAAGTATTTCCGAAGAAGAAAAGACAGCCGTGGAAAATTAGAGAGAAAAGTGAAAAAAGACATGGGAGAGAGCAAATATAGCAATGATAAGGAAGTTAACTAATTTTGATACATGTATAAGGGCCGTATATATATGTAGACATTGAATCCACGACATAAATTCACTCGTCACTCTCCAACTCCAACTCTCTATTCCTTATTTTTATTTATTTTATAGAGAATAGTTGTCGAGAATCCAGTTTGGGTTATTATTTATTTATTTTTCCTCTCTTTTTTCTTTCTACTAAAGAATATTATCCTCCGTCTTAGACTCAGAGGAGGTTCTTCTTTTGGAGATTCCGTCCCTATATCTCTCTTATTTTGACCTAACAAATTATTTTCCCTTCTTATAACTTTTGTTTTACTTTTTCGTGAAACTTGTTTTCTCCATGAGATGTAAATTTATTTTCTCAATGAGATGACTGATTTTTTTTTTCATAAGAAAATTTCATTATTATCTCTTGAAAGATTTTACTTTCTTTGTTTGGGATATTTTGTTTTTCTACGTTTGGGAGTTTTTTTTTATTCGTGAGATTTTTTTCGAAACATGCATTGTTGAAGATAGATTATTTAGATTTGAATATAGTGCTTTCATGACGACTTCTTTTTTTGTTGTCCGTGTTGAGGAATGATTTGAATCTGCGTATTCTATTACTATTATTTTAGGAATATGACTATATTTGAGGAGTTTATCTAATATCTACTAGCGTTGTTGCTTTGATTGACTATTTTTCTGATTATTTGTTATTTTATTTGAAAGAATTAATATTTGAGTTCGTTTCTTGTAATCCTTTTATCTTCTGCAACAAATTACAATTTTAATACATTTTAATTTTTTTAGACTGTTTGATAAAAAAACAAAAAAACTTGTGAATATAAGGTTATTCTCCTTCAATCCAAATTATCATATAATTATTGATTTTTAAAAATTAAATTAAAATATTTTTAAATTCAAAATTAATATGATTCATTAAAAATTATAAAACAATAAATCTTATAATTATAAATATTTTTTTTAGATAGTTTTGTACTGCTTAAAATTATAAATTTATATCATTATTTAGTTTTAAAATATTTCATATTGACTTCAAAAATTGATAATAATATTATATTTTATAACCTACATTTTTAAAATTGTGTATGTTGACGCTATTCAAGTGCATATAACATCTTACAATTAATTGCTAATTGTGAGAGACAATATATTATCAATTGTATCCCTATACAATATATTATCAATTGGATCCCCATTTTGAAGAATTGGACCTGTTCCAGCTAGCATTCTGTATTTTTGTTAGATATCACCAAGGGAAAGACATGTAATTGATCATCTACGTATAGCCATTCTCTTCATAATATGACTTTGTTGTGCTGCAACAGTATCATCCTTTTTCATTTTCTAAATGACGAGTAATGATAAAGAAAACCGATATTTTTACGTAAAATTTTGAATATTTTCATATGTAGAGTGTATAATGACAATTTAAATATTGTTATATATTTATGACAATACTTTTTGTGAAACTTACATGTAAAAATATTAAAATCTCATGTAATAATATCACTTTTTATAATAAATACTCCTCCCCAAATGTTAGTAACTGAAAAATTGAAATTTAAGGAGATAACTAATTTTATTGATAAATAAGATCCTTCTTTCGTTCCAAATTATTAGATCATTATTAATTTTTAAAAATTAATTAAAAATATTTTTAAACTTAAAATTAAAATAATTCATTAAAAATTATAAAATAATAAATCTGATAAGGAGTAGTAATTTTTAGATAGTTTGTAATAATCACGATTGTATTGATTAAAACTAAAAAAATTCATATTAATTTTAAACTTGAAACTCTCTTAAGTTGACTTTAAAAAGTCAATAATAATTTTATATTTTAAAATAAAATTAAAAATAAATTTTTTATTATATTTTGAATCTTTGATGCTAATGAAGTTTTTAAATGATCTAAGAAATATTAATATGAATATGCAATAGTAAATTCAACCAAAAATTTGTTCATATTTACCGATATGGAATGTCAAATGTTTCAATCTTATTGCATTAATTTTTTCAGTCTTAATTATGAATAAATACATCCGTTTCATATAAAAAAAATATTTTAAATGTCTCATATCAGTTTATAATATTTTTGAATTCAAACATATTAATGTAAATTTATTCCATATAATTATGAATATAAGTAAAGTTGCATAAAATTTAAAATATACAATTACTCCAGCCCTTATTGACACCCCTAAATTTTTGATGGTGTGGGCGATCCCGCACAATCCTTCTCTTTCTTTTTCCTGAGAAGAAGAAAAAGAAAGGGTCCTTCCTCGTTCTCTCTCTTCTCCACCAAGTCAACTTTATCTCTCCTTCGCCTCGCCACATTCTCCCAGATCCGATTCTTCAAAATCCGGATCCAATCCGACAAATACGAACGATGGCGGCAACGCGGCGCCTCCGGGATTTGCAGTCCCAACCAGGAAACAAGACCTGCGTCGACTGCTCGCAGAAAAATCCACAATGGGCGTCGGTATCCTACGGCGTCTTCATGTGCTTAGAGTGCTCCGGCAAGCACCGGGGCCTTGGGGTCCACATCTCCTTCGTCCGATCCGTCACCATGGACTCCTGGTCCGAGATCCAGCTTAAAAAAATGGAATCGGGTGGCAACGAAAAACTCAATCAATTCCTTTCTCAATACGGCGTCGTTAAAGAAACCGACATCGTCACCAAATACAACACCAACGCTGCTTCTATTTACCGGGATCGCATACAAGCCGTTGCTGAGGGACGGCCGTGGCGGGACCCGCCGGTGGTGAAGGAAAGTGTTGCAGTAAAAAATAAGAAACCGCCGTTGAGTGGTGGTTCTGGCGGCAAAAATGGTAGTTCGGGGGGAAATGGAGGGTGGGATAATTGGGATAATTTCGATGACGGAGGGTTTAGATCTACATCGGATGTGAGGCGGAATCAGTCGGTGGGGGATTTTAGGGGCGGTGGAGGTGGCGGAGGTGTTCCGTCAAGGTCTAAATCGACCCAGGATATTTATTCACGTGCGCAATTGGAGGCTTCGGCTGCCGGAAAGGAGGATTTTTTTGCGAGGAAGATGGCGGAGAACGATTCGAGGCCAGAGGGATTACCACCCTCGCAGGGAGGGAAGTATTTAGGGTTTGGATCTGCTCCGGCACAGGTGCCACGAAATAATTCGCAAGGGGATGTTTTTTCTGCTGTTACTCAGGTAAAATTTAATGTTTTTGCATTGTTTTAGTTGCTATTTTTCTGAAATGGTGATCGTTTGAAGATATGTGCATATATATATATATATATATATATATATATTGTGCAGGGATTTGGTAGGTTATCTTTGGTTGCAGCATCGGCTGCACAATCAGCTGCCACTGTGGTGCATGCTGGCACCAAGGATCTTACTTCTAAGGTATAAAATTGATGCTTATGTTTCTTTTATTCAGCAATATCTTTGTTATGACTTAAAAACGCCCTATGTTTCAATTCTTTATTAGTAGTTCCAGCATAGCAACTGTGAGAATGGTGTCTTTGTATGTAAACTGATCTGACTAATTTTTTTTGTTTGATAGTCTAACAAAAAAAAATGAGACTGCTGGGTGTTAGTTTTCAATTATAAGGTTGTTCGTAATGATATTGGAACCAAAAGTGGGAAGATTCAAAGGGAGAGGGAAAGAAGTAAGACGTATCTATTGGCTAATTGGATTAGGACGTCATCTTTAATTTTTAGTGTTCTGACTTATTAGGTTATTTTAAGTTCCCGTCCCCATAAATGAGAAAAGATAATTTAAAGTTTCAGCAAAAAGGTCTGAAATATAGTTCTTCCCACCTTTTTTTTAATGCTTGTGAGTTGTGACTTTTATAGAAGAAATATAATCATGGATGATCAGCCTAGCATGGGCAATGGCATTGTAGAAACATAGATAAGCCAGTAAGTTAATTGAAATACTTCTTAGGACTTCTTTGTTTTGGATAATAACTATCTGTATCAGCATCTCACAAACTAGATCACATAAAACCGGACTGAGTCCGAGAACTAATGTGGAAGCGAAAGCCTAAGAGCTTACAAAGTTACAATTTCATTCGAGCGGGAGTGTTTTGAGAGTTCATAATCTTTTGAAGTTTTTGTTTATCTTTGCTGTTTCAGACTTTTGGTAGTGAAATTAAATAGTAACCCTATATGAGTAGTAAAATCCGTAGCATGGATAACTTCTTTTCTCACAGGTGAGAGAAGGAGGTTATGATTACAAGGTGAATGAAACTGTCAACGTTGTCACTGCAAAAACAAGTGAGATTGGCCAAAAGACATGGGGGATCATGAAAGGGGTCATGGCACTGGCTTCACAGAAGGTTGAAGAGTACACCAAAGAAGGTAGTGGTGTCTGGAAGAATGATGGATGGCAAAACAATGAAACCCAAGGAAATGGTTATTATCAGGAATTTGGACAGGAATCCGAAGGATGGAATTCTACTGGAGGAGGGCAGACCTCATCTGGTGGACATGTTAATTCTGTCAGCTCAGGATCCTGGGATGATTGGGATAGTAAAGACAATCGGAAGGAAACATCTACCAAGGGGACAGGATCACATAACGGGGACAGCTGGGCTGGCTGGGATGATGTTAAGGATGATGGGTATGATAGTTTCTATGAAAGTGCACCTGATAGCAGAAAGGCTGTGGGTCACAATGGGAAATCGGATTCCAACTGGACAGGGGGAGGCTTTCTCTAAGGTTAATGTTATATCCCACTGGTTTTTATAATTTTCCCCCTTCCCATACTCATTCAAGTGGGCTAATTGTCCAATTAAAGAGAATGACTGCTGTTTGTGGGTCACAAGGAACATTGTTTGTCTTTTTAAATTTAGATCAACTTTGGACAAGTTCTGATTGATTGTACTTCAATATTTTTTCTGAAATCATAAAACTATTTGTCTTTCAAAATTTTATTTAGTTTTTTTCAAAAATATCAGTTCCAGTTTTACTGAAGTTCTCATTTCTCAATAAATGATTACCTTTGTTATTTCTTTGAGGTGTTCAGGCTAATGACTCTCATTCTACTGAGTTTAATCACATGTTCCGTTAGTTGCCTTATGGGCTGAGTTTAATCCTGCCACCAATTGATAAACTTTACTCAATTGATAGTTCTTGTTATAACAAGAAAATAAAATCTTTTCTCTGTAAGAAGGGATGGGTTAAAGCGAGCCTAGCCATGAATGATGAGTTTTAGTTAAAGACAGTGCTGTACCAGATTACTACAAGCATAATTATTTAATTTCACTTTTTGTGTCTTGCAAAGTATTATAGCAGAATCTCATCAAAAATAATTAGTTAACATTGTAAGGTTAAGTATAGAAGGAAGACTAACGTCGTCCAGAATTATGAATGATTTGTTGATTTTACTTATGCGCTATATGAGGTGCTTGAAGATGGACCTAGCCCTAATACAAGATTTATACATGTAAATGGAGGTTGTGATGCAGCTCTTCCATCCATCAAACAGCGTCTTCCTCAGCTGTGTTTGCTTCTACGTGTTTGCATGAACTTTCTTTAACTTGGTCGTTTACTCTGTATTCCATTGCAAATGAATAGCCCTTCCACCGAATTAGTTTGTGCTGTAAACAAAATGGCTCTGTTTGACCACGCCTGGGTGCAGTGTGGTAAATACGGTGCACGGATTGTTGACATGTTGGTTTTAAGAAAACTTAAAAAGATTCTGGCAGCAAATGGGAGTTAGTTAAAAATCAAATGGCAATCCGTTCAAGTCTCAACGCCAAATGCCAGCCCAGTATTTTCATTTGGTAGTTTAGTACTTTGATGCTGTAGTTATTTGGGACTTTAGGTATTAAGATTATGTCTGTTACCTTGGGATGATCCCTGAATTCTTCATTAAGAAAATGTAATGATTTTTATTTTCTGCGTGAATACTGAATAGCAACAAAAAATTTAAGTGGTCATATAAAGTACTCTTTTCGTTTTAATTATTTGATCATTATTAATTTTTAAAAATTAATTTAAGATATTTTTAAATTTAAAATTAAGATGTCTTATTAAAAATTATGTAATAATAAAATTTAAAATATGTAATATTTTTTAAATAGTTTATAATATATATCAATGTGTTGATTAAATTTTTAAAAAATATGTCAATTTTGAGTTTAAAATTTTCTTAAATTGATTTTAAAAAATTAACATTGATCAAATAATATGGAATGAAGGGAGTAAATCTAAAATTAAGTGGGATTGAACGTCTATTTTTATGATAACATGCTAACAATGTCTAGTAAAACAAGTTTAATCTGATACCCATAATAAAAACTAACAAATTATTGTGGAGGTCAAATGACCACAGTGGAACTATTTTTGGAAGTGCTTCCCCAGGTAAGTCGGACATTGATACACCGGTTGTAGTATAAACGTAAAACTGAAAAGCTGTCAAACTTCTTTACTCTGGGCAGGATATTATGCTCTCAGAAATACCAATATTTATTTTTCTGGAGGAAAAAAGTAGAAGGTATGAAGGAAGCCATCAAATTACAAGAATTGGAGGTCAACTTAATATAATGACATAATAAACTTGCGTACGTCGCAGTTATTTTTTTATTTATATACAACAAACTACACTTCATGGCTCAGGGGTTGAGATTTTGACCTCATCACTTTGCAAAATCTTTGACAATGGAGCCTCCTCTACATGGACTGCATCATGTTGTTGAATCACAACCACGGAAGACAAAATACCTCGGCCTGAACAGGCCAACAGATCCCCGATGGGACCGAGTTCAGGGTGCTCCGCCTGGCGATCTGCCAGTTCCAACACCGTACTTGACGGGCATCGACCTTTACCTATCACTATAAGCTCGTAGTCCCCGTTCCTCCCAATCGCCACCACGTCCTCCACTATGTTACTTGCTTCCTTTTCCTTGTACTCCACCATCCCCTCCCATCTCTGTCGGAACTCTGCCATTGCTCCCTCGTCCAACTCCTAAATTTTTAATTTCCACTCCATCAACTTAAGAAATAATAATAAATCGGTTTGAAATTAAATGCTAACTTAACAAATTAAAAGAGTAAATGAATTTTACCTTTTCTCTTTCTGGATTCATTGTAGCTGTTGAGAAGGTATAGCTGTTTTCTTTAGATTTATTTGGTGATGGCCTAGACATAATAGCATTATTATTGGGTGCCCCTTCTTTCTTAATGAACCTTATAACTGTCACTTTAACTGCAGGATGCTCTGCCATCCTCCCGCCTAACTGTAAAGCCTCCCTGTCATCAGGTCCACCAAAGAAAATTATACAGACTCTTTGTGCCACGGTGGCAGTGGGTCCAGGTGTCTGCTGGGACCCACCGAATCCCCGGTCCACTAGTACAGCCACCGAACAGGGAGCATTCTTAAGAACCCTTTGATTGACAATTCTCCAGCCATGGCCCACATTCTCCACCTCATCTTCGCCATCAATTTTTCTCCAAAGCTTGTGAAAAGGCAATACGATCATTGGGACCCTTTTACTTTCTGCCACGTGGCAAATATCCTCGTGCATTGTTGCCAATGCTGATATGGCAGTTGTGGTCCGAACGCTAATTTGGCCAAGTTGACCATAGGCTTGGAACCCAAGCGCAACTCGGTCATGCAACTCACCTCGTTGGAAGCGATTAACAAAGGGTAAACCGTTCTTTCGGAAGCGTTGGACCATCATGATAGAGGAGGACCGCTCAGTTAATTCGACAAGGTGCATGATATATAGTTTGAGGCGAGACTTATTGGTGGTTCGAGTCGACTCAATGAGGTTGATGAGTGAGGGAATGTTTCCGGGGCCATGAACGCAGGCAAGAACACGAAGCTCGTCTTTGGTGCTCTCCGATACAGATTGTAGACGCCGGTGACTCTTGTCGGAGACACCACGGGCAGGCTTGTAGATGGCCATGACTGTTGGGGTAGTAATAAATGTGGTGAAAAGTGCCATAAGAACTAATATAGCAAACACCTCATCATTAAGAACCTGTCAATAATTAATAATGTAAACAATTAGTCAGCATGATATTGTCATTTTAAATTTTGCTAACACTAGCAAGTGTCCGACAGTTGATTTATCCATTTATCATGATTTGGAGCATGCTTCCATGTTGGTACAACAGTTGTGCGACTTGATGGAAATTACTATAATCTACTTTGATTAATTAGGTAGGTCTGTCAAGAACTAGGTCTAGATATAGTATTATATATATATACCCGAAATATAAAAGAACATGAAAACTTAAATTAATTATGTGTAGAATCGTGTAAGCCGGTAACAAATAAATGACAAGTATCCAAAATGTTGTTTTTAGCACTTGTAAAAGTGGAATTATTGAAAAATAAAGTTATGTATCGTGTTGCACTTATATCCGGTAAGGTAAGAGTTAGATCGAAATCTACACTTTTTGTCCTACTTTCTTATTCTGCAGGACCTGAACTAATGGAGAGATTATTTCATACTCTTATAATAAATGAATAATATATTCTTCCCTCTCTCATATACCTGTAGGGTCTGTCTGAGATGAAATTCATATGTATTTGAGAGAGATGAGCATACTATTCACTAGCTCAAATAACATAAAATAATTTTTATACTAATTAATGCCAACAGAAACGATCTCTCTAACTAAAATCAGGTAGTAAATAATAAGTTTCACAAAACGCAATCGTCTGAAATTTTGTCTCATTCTCTGTTTCATTCACATATCGCTTATACTTGCATCATCCTCTTTATCTATTCATATAATACAATATGGATTTATGAACAACAAAACAAGTCTGTTTCAACTTTTTAAGTTCAATTACAAAAAAATTAAAATTTATAATTGACGCGATTCATTTATAAAACAAAGTATTTGATAATTAACAATATTTTAAGAATAATTTATAGTAATTATAATTATATTAATTAAAATTAATTATTTCAACTTTTTAAGTTCAATTACAAAAAAATTAAAATTTATAATTGACGCGATTCATTTATAAAACAAAGTATTTGATAATTAACAATATTTTAAGAATAATTTATAGTAATTATAATTATATTAATTAAAATTAATTATATATATATATATATCAATTTTAAATTTAAGATTTTGACCCTAGAAAGCTCTTTATAACAATCAGAACTACTCTCTCGTTTCATGTCTTATCTACATCTCAGCTGATATATTGTTAGATGTTATTCTTATCTATTTATAAGAAAAAGGAAAATAGTTAATATTATACTGTTTAGGTTGATTTTTTTATTAATAATTACGTGGATAAATATTAGTGATAATTCAAATGCATAAGAAGTGAGACTTTTTTACAATTTTATTCAATCTCATGTATTAATATATTTTTTTACTTGTAATTCGACACAAATTTATCAAAATATATAGGGAAAAAAAAAAAAGTAATCAGAAGTAATAATGCTTAGCAACAATATATGAACTAATCAAGGCTTCTTGGCTCAAGTAGTAAAACAACTACTTAAAGGCTCTTGAGTCCAAAAGGTCGGGGGATCCATTCCTGCCAGAGGCAGGAAGATTTCAGCTGAACTTAGCAAAAAAAAAAAATAATGAACTGACGCAATAAATAAAATAATTATAAAAGGGTATACAAAAGATTCGGACTGTTTTTAGAACCAATTAAATGAAGTACTCACCTTCTTCTCTTTGCCAATGTTGAGAACAATTAGCTCTACCAAGCCTTTAGTATTCATGAGCACTCCCAGCGTGATCGATTCTCTCACCGGAATCATGCACATCATCGCCACCGCAAACGTCCCTATTATTTTCCCTGCGCACGCCGTCGAAATAACCAACATCAGCAGCCCCCAAGCTTTCGCCCCGCTTATTTTAGCCACGTCCGTTTTCAACCCGCTCGAAGCAAAATAAAGCGGAAGCAACAAACCCGAAACGAAATCCTCAATCCTCTCAATCAATCTCTCCGCAAATTCACCCTTCGGAATTGTTAACCCGAAAACAAATGCTCCGAATATCGAATGAATTCCAATAAAATCAGTCATGAATCCAGACACCATCACTCCGCCGAGCGTCAAACATATATAGGCCTCGTCCACCACGTCACTTTCCGGTGAGCACCGGCTGCCGACCCATTTCATCGCCGGCCGGATCACCACCATCATAAAAGCCACAAATGCTACGCCGGATAGGAGGACCCATATGGATATCAACGGGTTCTTGTGGGGCCCACCGGGGATTCCGTTGCCAGCTAGTGCGACGGCTAGGGCCAGCAAGATCCACGCGACGACGTCGTTGAATGCGGCGGCGGCCATGGCGGTTTCGCCTACTTGGGTGGTGAGTAATTTGAGCTCGGCTAGAATGCGGGCGAGGACAGGAAATGCTGTGATTGATAAAGCTACCCCCATGAAAACAATGTACTGTGCCACCCCAACTTTGTCGGCCCCTTCTATTGTTTTTCGGAGGAGGAAGGCGACGCCGATTCCGAGGGTGAAGGGGAGAGAGATTCCGGCGGCCGCTATGAACATGGCTCGTTTGCCGCTCCGGCTGATTGAGGTTAAGTCGAGTTCAAGGCCTACTAGGAAGAGGAAAAATAGGAGGCCAATACTTGCCACTGATTCGAGTATTGGGGTGCTCCATTTTGGGAAAATTCTGTCCATGTAGTCTTGGTTTCGGCCTAAAGCTGATGGCCCAAGAACAATTCCACCCTGAAACAAACAGAATTAATTTTGATATTTTTAAAGTTTAAACACTTAACAACGTACTAGCTAAAATTGTAAAACAGTTAGCGTTGGTTATAGAAGCTATAGAAGTCACTGACCAGAACATCTGCAAGTGTTTCATCTGAAGAAGGAACAACCATAATTTAAAAATAGCCAACTAGTATGTTATTATTTTTAAATTATGATTGTTCCATCTTGAAATGGACAGTCACAAATGTATTGGTTGAAACCGATTATAATTAGTGTTGAGTACTGTGGTGGAAATTTGATACGTACAACAATCTCTGCAATGACTTTGGGTTGGCGGAGAGGTTTGAGGAGGAAGGCAAGGAAGCGGCTGACTAAGAGGATTAAGGTGGCTTGGACTATCAACAGTGGAAATGCAAAATCAAGAGGATTGTCGTCTTGCCAAACTCCATTAGATGAGGCTTTAATGGAGGTTATATTCACCACCATCTTTATAAATAGATCTATATGATTGCTGCTAAAGTTGTAATGAAGAAAATGGGTAATGAATATATAGATGAGACACCTTTAGACTCGATCTGCTTCTCTCTCTATATATAGAACGAACCACCTCCACCAGCTTAAATAGCAGCCAGGCCGCCTAATTTCCTTTTTTTTTTGTGTGGTTAATTATTCTCTTTTTCGGAATTGTTTGTGGTGGGGGAGAAGGAGATATACTCCCCTCCATCTCAAATTAAAAGACTCTTCTTAACTGTTTTTTTTTTTTGTCAAATTAATTATTTTTTAAATTAAATTTTATACATATGTATTAATTATATTGAGGCTTATTATCCCCACAGTCCAGTAGACTTAGTATGCTTATATTAAACTTCTAAATCCAATAAATTTAAACTCACCATCTTATCACTTAAGACACTAACTAGTTAACATATCTACTACTAATTTGTATAATAATTAAGTGAGACAACTATAAATATAAGGTAAACAATAGAGGTACGAGATACGATATTCTATTTTACTTAATACATCTTACATTCATTATTAACACATCTTGAAATATACTCTTACTCACACCGAAGGTATCACATCAGAGATTTACGTTTAAACCAGTGGTTGAATGTGTTGACAAATTCGAGCGTTAACGTGTACCATTATTGATAAAGTATAGGTTAAGTAATTATAATCATAAAAAATTAGATATAATTTTCTACCAATTCTAATTTTTAGAATTTTAAAAATATATTTATATATGTTTAATTATTAATTTTAAAAATAATTAATTTGATAAAAAAAAACTTTTAATTTAAGAGAGAGGGAGTATATTACAAGGCCATTAATTTTGTACTAATATGGATGGATGGTTGATATGAGGTTCTCTGATTGTAAGATAAGGCAACGCCTTATTTTGTTTAATTTAATAAGGATATTAATATCTGCACACTTTAAGTTAATTGTTTCATATTTTTATATGATAAAGAGACTATATTATCCTTAATTAATAGTCATCACTTATTTATTTTAGCATTAAACTTATTAATCTCAAAACTCACAAAAAAATAAAAATTAAAAAAAATCCTCAAAATGTCTATCAATTATTTTCATAAAATTTAAATTACTGTCATATATTTTATTAGTCATGGTAGTATATAAAATTTAATATTTTAGATTTAGTTTAATTATATAGTAAATTTTAAATGTGGTTCAATTTTTATGTGTCACTCACGTACAGTTGTTTAAGTACATGTAAAAATAGAATTAAATCACAACAATAATGTTAGTTCGTTTTTTCTAAAAAAAAGTCTTATTTTGATTTCAAAAGTTAATTTGCACATTTCTAAAATTTAATATAAATTCATTTAAACTATTTATAAATTTATATTTCATTTTTTTAAATAGCTTACAACATCTAAAATTTTATTGACTAAATAATTTCCTATTGCTTTCATTTTTAAATTTTAGTGAATTTATTTCAATTCAAAATAAAATATTTTGAATTAAATAGACTAATTAACTATATTGCTGATAATCACTTTGAATTGATAACAAGTTAAACTATATATTATGTCTTAAAATATACAAACAAGAGGGTTTCTCAGTTATACATCTTTAATTTATTGTTTTTTTCTAATATTTTGTGTGTTCTAATCTTTAATTTGTATTTTTCACAAATTATATAATAAAATATGATGTATAATAAATCTAAGGACATAATAAATAAATAGTAAATGGTTAATTGGTTTATATTCACACACACATATATATAAGAATAATATAGTCTCTTTAATATATTAAAATATGATTGAGACGTGAACGATTTATATTTAGTGACGGGCAATTATTAATTTACACATGTATTTACAATCACTATATAATATTTTGCAAATGTGATAATCAACGAGAAAATTAAGCTAGGCAGTATACGAATTTATAGTCATTCAAATTCTTTCCCAAATTAATTAATTAACTATTTGCAGTATAAAGTTGCAGCCACATGACTTTCAACTTGTGGATGAAATTAATTATGTCAACGCCAAGTTCTAGCTAGCTCGAATAGGTTAACCAGCTTGGTGGTAAGTATCCAACTTTTCGACCTTTCTACTTAATGAATCACAAGACCCTTGCATGCATGTTGCTCGCTCTGTTCATTGTATCCATTTCAAGTCCCAATTGCCACAAATCGATTATCGATCGTAACCACATGTACGCAATTCGAATCAGCGGCAAATTCATTAAGGCGATAAACTAGCAAGTATCTAATTCTTTTATTAGTCAGTAATATGCTTCCCATGCATCTGCCCAGAGCCTGGAAACGTCAATGCCACCTTTCGTACATATGATTACTCGCTGTGCGTGCGTGACAGGGAGAGAAGGCACAAGGAGGCCGTGATACCAAAGTTATATATAATACTCTTTCCGTGCGGAAAAAAAATTACTTGCTCATTAGCAAAAATTTATAAAATGTTAACTATATATTTTATTTCATATCTATTTTTAAAAATAATGCTTCCTCCATTGCACACACACACAAAAAAAAGAGGTCACGTTTATAAATTTTGTAAATATTACGGGTATGTTTTTGTTTCATGTTAATTACCTATAGAAATATTAGTCTTTCGGTAAGTAGCGATGACATGATAATGACAAATATCATTATATATTATTATCACTTTTTATATATATACTATTGTCATTAAAAAGTGGATTTTGTTTTTTGTGAAATTAAAAAAAATGGCAAATGGGACGGATGAGTAAGTTGAGGATACTTTTACTATATATTATTAATACAATAAACTGATCTTTCTGTGAATAAAAAAGGGTCAAATGAGATTTTTGGTGGTGTAACGGAGTAATATAAGAGACTTTTAATTGTGTGTTTCCTTTTGTCTAATAAATATTGATAAACAAATATTGCTAGCTAGCTGCTTGTGGTGCAAACGTATAAAGACGATATTGCAAGTTGTGTTTCACATGAATCACTAATTGCTAACAAACTCTGATCAGCTACGTACCTAATTAATGCTGTACTGACACTATAAATATTAGAGCTGACAAAATTGTGAACTTGCCCATTAACTCGTCCATTAACTCATAATTAAATGGATAAGATTATTCACTTATTTTTAAATAATTATTAATGGGTTGAATTTAATTGAGTAATTAAATAAATGGCTTAAATGAGTTGACTCGTGGGTCGACATGTGGGTAAGTTACATCAATGCTGTCGACTCTCTATCTCTAATCTCGATAACTATCAATAAGCAGACATGGCGGAAACAAACAAGAACAACCCTTTCGGCTCCTTCACATGTAATATGAAAGATTTTATATTTGGTGCCTATAATTTTGGTGATTAATCTCCGTTGCAATATATACTTAATTTGTATTTGTCGGTAGCTGTAGAATTTATTGAGTAGCTTAATAATTTCACCCATATTCATTTAAAAATTATTCATATTCACCCATTTAATATTATTCATTTATTATTCAACTCGTTATTGATTCATTAACCATTAAAATTTATCTATTACCCACTAAATTAACCCATTTTCCACCTCTAAGAAATACCAAAACCAATGCAAAGATTAAAAATTATATAATCAATCAATTGGGTCATTTAAGATTGTGCATGAACGGTAATTAGTACAGCATATATATATATATATATAGTTGTGCTTTACCTTTCCACATACACACACCATGACACCACGCTAGCTAGTTTTTTTTGTGTGCGGTGACTAGTCTTTATCGATGAAATGTGCTAACTTAAAAGAAGAGTATCATTTTCTCTGCAAAGCATCTCTCCCCAATTTCTAATAGAACTAAACTAATTTTTAGGTAATTAATTACGTGAAAATATATGGTACTTGTTTTTTGTGTACATGAGACTATATAAAGAGGTGTGTACTCTTGGATCAATATATAATAAGCACCCTATATATACACTATTAGGGACTTAGAGTTTATATTTTATCTCACATTGAATAATTAAATATGTCTAATATATAATAACTTAAATCAATTCTTCTTAATTATAGTTATTTGGTTTTGAATTAGAAAGATTGATGCCTTCATATACTAAATTTGGACACATTTCATAAATTTACATGGTATCAAAACGGTTCTAATTTTGATATAATGGTAAGCATAAAGAGAGATCACTAATCAAAATAATAGCATCACTGAAGATCAATTTTGGATTTTGAAGATTTCTCAAAAATGTTAATTAAAATGTATGTGCTTTTTCCTTTTGCTAAAAAAACTAAAAAGTCAACGCATTATATCTTAATCTTTTTATTAAGCTGCTAACTAATTAATTTTTCCCAACTTTCTGGTATAAAGAAACTCTCTTACACTAACTCGAGGGAATGGAGAAATTAATGTACGTGTAGCAACTAACTTCTATCTTAAACTGATTATTATTTTTGAAATAATTGTCCAGAACGACTATTAAAATTATATATGCTTCCTATATTATGTTCAATATGCATAAGCTTTCTGTTTGCAATTTACATATTAGTTTGCTCTTATATGATGGAACAAATGGAGTACTAGCGACACAATTCTGATCATCTTTACATCAAACGAGATTAAGATTTATGATATTCAAGCCTTAAGAGACCAGCCACTACAATGAGACAATTTGCAGCCCAAGAGAGCTGGGTTTCAGCAGCTTATAACCAGTCCAAACAAGCCCAGAACAAGCAATACTTCAGCAGCTAATGAAGGTCTTAAACTAGTCAAGATGGGCAGCATAAAAGTCAGAATGGTGCGGCACTTTGTTAGCCCAATAAATAGGCAGTCCAATTAAGGCCGAAAAATTGGCAGGCTAAGAGCTATTTTCGTTGGTTAGCAAGTCCTTTTGGATAGGCCCAAGAAAGCTTTAATTGTCGGTGCAACAAGCTGTCCAGTTGGAGCAGCATTCTCACACAAATCAACGGAGTACTATTAAATTGTGTTTCGTGTGGCATTCAAATTTTATTCTCGGCGGATTTGTAGTTTACATCACACGGCAATTGAAGAGGCCAGCAAGGAATCAAGAATTCTAATGTAATTAGGAATTATTTATCTAGGATTTTATTTTCTTAGTTATTTATAATTTCCATGTAATAATTATGTTTTTTGGAATTAGGAGTTTTTTTTATTAGTTTTAATTTCACTTAGGGTTTCTAGAATATTTTTTTCAAGTGTGCAAATAGGATACAAGGCTAAACAAAAGTTTATAAAATTATTGAGAGGTTTTTGTCTTTTGGTTCTTTAAGAATTAACAAACTTATCGGAGTAATCCGTGGCGTTTAACACGACTTATCAATCAATAATTCATAATTAATTGTGACGTCTTTTTACCCTACATCAAGTATTGATTGTATCAATATTCTTATTTACATATAAGCAATAGGTCAAGGTGTCGTTGGTCCTATAACCTGTGCTAGAACGATTCGGGCGACGACCACCTTACGCAAGCGTGTCGTGGAGCCTATTATCTAGTTTCAAATTTTGTAATATGATACCCAAGCTCATTTTTAATAGGAAATTTTGTTACTTTCGCAAAGTCTCACTCAAATGAACGGTAGACTTGTTTCTTATTCATGTAAAAATATCAAATTCCCTTATTAAAATTATTTTAATTTCTAAAATAAATAGGGCAATTGTCTTATTTTGTAAGCATTTTTAATTGGTTAATTTAATCTTTGTGATGAATTGGATACCGCAGATAAGAAAGATACCCCTAATTTCTTAATTACATTCCCTGATATATATATATATAGACATATATATGCCTACGTACATATATAATGTTCTTGTTATGTGATCCACCCATGAACAGAAAATTATTTTTTGGATGAATGATAGTGTTGTTAAGATGTAGGAATATTTGTCTCGTACCAGAACAACATGCAACAATAGATATTGGCTTTAATTAAAATTAAAATGAATTTAGTCAACATGCAGACGCAGATTAATTGATAAAATAAATTGTCAGAATATTCTGATCAGAACAAGAAATGTTTGCATGAAAGTGATATTTATATTAAAATGTATGAGAATATTCGGGGGCGCCGATAATCTTTAATTTTTTTTCGACCATAGGACAAACAAATTGTGTTTTATATAGTACTATGTTTTTTAATATATACATAATATATGGTCATTAACAGACTGGTATTGCATAGTAACTTTTCCCCATTATTCACTTGGTGAAACCGTAAATTAGTATTCCTTTCTTTCGTTTTAAATTATATAATTATTATTAATTTTAAAAAATTAATTTAATATATTTTTAAATTTAAAATTAAGAAAATTCATTAAAAATTATGAAATAATAAAACTTATAATGAATAATATTTTTTAATTAAATTCAAAGAATATATGTTAATTTTGAGTTTAAAAATCTCTTACATTAACTTTTAAAAATTAATAATAATCAAATAATATAGAGTGAGTATAATAAAACAAAGAAAAGAAGTGGAAATAGGCTGCTTTAATATTATTAGTTTCTTGAAAATAGACAGGCAATTTGTAGTTTGTTGATTATAAATCCATGCGGCTAAATAAAGGAGATCAATGATTAGCTTGTTATCGCTTGTTTTTTTAGTATTAAAAAAAATTAGTGCATATACTGTACGTTGCTTTGAGATTAGCTTTTCTAACAAGAGAACAAGAAGGCATGACCCTACCAAAATAATTGAGAAAGACATTCGTAATTGTCACTTTAACACTTACTTAAGCATTAGGTTTGATACTCCAACGAAAATTACTACGTAATAGTCTCATGCCTATTTAACTAATATTTAAGAATTGATAGATTTTCCTTTTCTAAACCTTGAATAAATTAGTGAAGCATTCATAAGTTATTACTTCAATGGGATAGAAAACTAGGTTTATCGCAAAGACTTTTGTCATTAATTTGAGCTAGCTAGACCGACCCATGCATGATTAATGTTGGTCAATTACCTTAACTAAAAAAGATTAGTTTTAAGTAATTAACTCATTTAAAAGGTCAAAAAATAATCTGAACATTATATATTGTGCTAACAACTCTTAATCTAACGTGTATATGTGGGAAGATAAAATAAAATACATTTGTATTATAATATCAATATAAAAGAGTAACCATATGCATGAAGAGAATTAAATTCATGACATAGGACACAATATTAATTACTTAGTTAATATAAAAATTTAGAGTAATATTATGAATATAAACTGAAAACAAAAAATAGAGAAAAAAAATAGCGAAATCTATCGTTAAATTTTTTAGACATCATTATTGATATACAATTAATGCACAAATCTTTTCATAAATGTACAATTTGAGTTCATATATATCAAAAGTATAAGCGTTAAAAAACAACATATATATCATGCTAACAGAATAATTTTATGAAACATATGAACACACTGCTGTTGTACGAAAAGCATCTCGAATTGTCGATAAAGCCAACGGGCTGTATATTGACAACGAGTCTGTCTATTGGACTTTCAGTTATTTTAAAAATAAACTTGATTGTAATGCATGAATGTGCGCCATTTATCAGATCAAATACATGCAATGAATAAAAAAACATATATGTACATAAATTTTGTTACATTATGATCTATTAGTATTTTATGTGAAAATATCACGTGCATTATTTAATACGTATGGGTATATGACTGCCAAAGCCATAGATTAATTTAATTCTACTTGATAAGGATAATTTAATCCAGCCTCCAGATACGAATTACGAAATGGAAAATTAGAAGAAGAATTGAATACACCTACCCTATGTTATTTGTTTGCAAATATTATAATCTTGGAATTAATTATAATTTTAATGTATGAATTATAATTCCAATATTATGTTTATTTGTAATGATTATGCTTAGAGTAAAATTATTAATTTTATCTTTGTCTTGTTTGTTTTTAAATTTGAATTTAAGATTATTAGTCCAGAGATTATAAAATAATTTAATATAGGAAACTATTTAATACTATGTTCAATCAGGAATTATAATTCCAAGACTATTAAATTATTTTATAATCACTGAAGTAATAATACCAAGTCTAAATTTAAAAACAAACAAGACACTAATTTTTTTTAAATTTTAATAAGTGTTTTCTCAGCGTTGTATACCAATAAGATTTCCTTGGAAATATTTAATTAGTCAAAGTACCGTACGTATACATAGCACAACTGTTCTATGTATACTATACGTCCGCTTCTTTACGTATTATCTTTCTTATATATTATTGCATATTAAGAAACTGGAAATCTTGTGAAAAAGTTGGATAAGTTTCCATGTAACATTTTTTATGTAACTTTCCATATAACACTTTTTAATTCTGTTGGAAATGTTATATAACAATTTCAAGAAATGAAGCCTAGAAAAATGCTTTTGTAGTGAACTTTTTGTAATTTTGGTGGTATCTATATTTTGTAATTTTGATTATTCATATTGCCAATATAATTAATCTTTAATTCTTTTAATTGTTTTATATTAATTCTTTATAGCTAAAACATTCCTACGTACCCTTGGTAAAATGGTTGCATGCATCCGCCACTGCTGCATGGGAGTTTTGGAATAGAAAAGCACTTATTTGAGGACTACTATTTGAATCATTTTACAGGTTTAAAAGCTGCTGGAAATACTAGTAGTACATTTTGAATGATATATGTGATCAATGCTATTTAGTATTTTACACAGCTGGTGTAGCAGTCCTTTTCTTTTTCCATGTCATACCCATATTGCATATGCATGCTCCAAAGCGCATGCATGATAGCAACAAAATATGAACAGATGGTTAGTTATTGTCCTTAAAATAAAAATGGTGGTAAGTTTCATCTTTCATCGAATTATGAGTATGAAGAATGATTCTGAAATAGAAGCTAGCTCCTCTTAATTATAAGTAATTAAATATCTTGCACACTGTCTCATATCAAATTTTCGAGAGAGTTCATACATTCATCTTGTTTATGAAAGTTGACTCAGAAGCTGGTGAGCTCAATATAATATTTGGATACTTGACCACCCTCTGAGTCATATATAAACTTTGATACTGATATGTACCGTCACCTATTTAAAATTCACTTTGGTTCCACAAGCATAAAAATCAGGGCCGAGTGTCTAACAGGGGTGGCTCAAGACAATATGAGGCCTAAAGCGATATTTATTTATTTTTGGATAATGCTAAAGCGATATTTTTAATGAGGCCTTCTATGTTTGGTACATTTTTTATTGACTTTTATGGTCAAATTGATCATTTTTTGAATAAATATAGCTTATTATTATTTAATATATATGTAAAAAGCCTATAAACATTATAAATTATATAAAATTTAGTACTAATCTCAATGTTTACTTTTTTAAAAATCTAAATATATATGTTTAATTGTTAATTTTAAAAATGGTCAATTTGACTACAAAAATCAATGGAGAACTTTTATTTTGGGACGGAAGGAGTATTAATAATTTTTATTTAAATGAGACTTTTTTTTATACTGTTAATTTTTTTTTACTTATTTAATATTTGAATTGGATTATGGGCCCTAAAAAATTATTTAGCTTATATTTTATAAGACCTTTTTATATGAATTATTTATGATGTTTAAAAAATTTAGGGCCTTCTTTGAAATGGGGCCTAAAGCGCAGGCTTTTTTATTTATTAAGTTGGGCCGGCCCTGGTGTCTAATATTGCATAAGTATATCCATGCTGTTGCTATGGAGGAGTTTGAAAAGAGAGAAGACTGTTTCGATTCGTCCTCGATTTCGATCATGAATCATGATGATACTCTAGATATCTCCAAGCTCTCCGTTGCGAAGGGTACTATTAATGCTGATTCCTCTGACATCTCTGTGTGTTGGGGTGTGAATTCTTTGGGCCTAGCATTCTGGGCCGTGAATCCCTTCTCTTCATATGGCTTGGGCCGGGTCGGGCTTTTTCCCTTCCTGTTGAGCCCGGGTTCACAGATCTTTTATTACTCAGGCGGTTGATAGGACGTCTGGGCCTTTTTTGTCCACTTTGACGGACTGACACTGGAAGCAACCCAGGCTGGTATCTCCCCCCAACGAACCAAGTGGAGCAGGTGGAAGAGAACTACTTGCTTGTACTCATGAGAGTATGACTGGACGTCTGAGGATGCATGGATTAATATATACTGGCCACCTCACAATTTCAGAGGTATTGGATCTTTTTACATCACTAACATTAATTTATCAAACGTCTGAGAGATTCCAGCTAACGATAAAGCTCCTCCATTGTGACGTTATTCCCCTGAACTTACTCTTACACCGGAGCATCTCCGGACGGTCCCAACCACGACTGTTCTGTGAGGTGATAACGGTTTGTTGTTTGTACAGGTATCTTGCTGACGGGTGATCACCGCAAGAGCGAAAATCAGACGTCAACATTGGCGCTAGAAGGAGGGCTGTTTGATACTTAAGTCACCCTGTTGTTTTCGAATAAAGATCGTTCTTATGGAAGGAAGAGGTAGTTCTAATGAAGGTCGGCAAGGGTCTTCCTTTGACCCCCATGAGGTGAGTACTGGACCCTCAAAGAAACACTGGTCGGGAGTTCATCGGTCGGGGCGAACTCGGGCCCACGCTCATTCTGAACCCATTAGGAGGCGTCTGTTTACACCACCCGCTTCGGAGAGGACCGGATCATATCGGGAGAATTCGGAGCTTGGAATATCTCCTTTGGAGAGGAGTCCCCAGAGGGAACGAGCTGAAAGAGATAAATGGCCCCAGATTAGGGAGGCTGAGATAGAATTGGAAGCCTTGCGTTGCAGACAGGTAGACTGGCAGAACCACCTAATGAATTTACAAGAGGATCCGTCGGCAACCATTGGCAGTAGGGAGCGGGCCGATACCCCGCAAAGTAGACCCAGGTCAGAGCAAGGAAGGAAGAGACACGACCAGGATGGTCGGGAGGATATAAGGGGCAAACACCAGTCTCAGGGTTATATGAGACACGACCGGGATGGTCGGAAAGATACAAGGGGCAAACACCAGTCTCAGGGTTATATGAGACACGATCGGGATGGTCGGGAAGATATAAGGGGCAAACACCAGTCTCAGGGTTATATGAGACACGACCGAGTCGGTCGGGAAGATATAAGGGGTGCGCCCCCCTCCCAAGTTTCCCTGGGGCACATCGGCCGCACGAGTAGGGACGGGTCAGAAGGAGCATGTCCCGCCTCCCTCGGTCAGTTCTCTCGAGAAAGGTTGAAGACCCCAGACTATGAAGTGGGACAGGGCGCCCCAGTGACAGTTTCGGGTCGGCAAGATCAACGCATGGTCCCATATGTCCCTGCGGTTGATCCAGTTATGGAAAGAATAGCTGAACTGGAGAAGAGGTTGGTAGCGGCGGATGCAAGGCCGATGGCAGGATCTGGAGTCGAAGCGTCCAGGACTATGCCTTTAGATCCGAAATCCCCCTTTTCGACAGCTATTGATCAAGAGAAGGTCGATCCCAAGAAGAAATTGCCACCTCTTGAGATGTATGATGGCTCTGGTGACCCCTATGACCACACCAGTTCATACGAAAGGGTGATGAGGTATTATGATCATTCAGAGGCCGGCATGTGTCAGATCTTCGTGACAACGCTTAAAAAAGGAGCCAAACAGTGGATGATGTCACTGCCCCCCAATTGTGTTCATTCATGGACGGAGTTGAGCGTGCGGTTCCATGAGCGGTTTGGTAGTAATAAGAGGAGAGGCAAGGTGACGGCTTCTTTGATGCAGATAAAGCAGAAATCAGATGAGTCACTGAGCCAATATGTTCAAAGGTTTCGGGATGCGGTGGGAACTATCAGTGACCTTAATATGATACAAGCATTGGGATTCTTTACAACCGGGATGGATGTCACCCAGAACCGGAAGATGATGAAGGACATAATGTTCAACCCTCCAAAAGACCTCTTGGATGCATACGACAGAGCTGAGAAGTTTATAGCGGTTGAGGAGGCTATGAATAGTTTGATACCCAAGAACAGAGGTTTAGAGAGTAAAGCTTATGGTGGAAATCGAGGTGGGGACATCCGACCCCCCTCTTTTGATCGGGTAAAGCAAAGAGGCGGGTTGCCAAATCAGGAAAGACCACCCTTCCAACCAAAGGCGGAGAACCGTGCATATACTCCCTTGAGTGCCGAGCGAGTCAAAATTTTGGAAGCAATCAGGCAGGAAGAGGGGTCGGGGCAGACGCTGTCGATCCATAGACCGAATGGATCGGGGCCCTATTGTGTATATCATCGTCGGGTCGGGCATACCACGGAGGCTTGCACCGGACTAATGGACATGATCGAATCTAGGGTTCAGAAGGTGGAATTAAAACAGTTTGTGGTTGGCCGAGGAGGGGGAACAGATAATTATAAGTCGGGAACCGATAAGGGGGTCGAACCAAGTAACCCTCCTCGAAGAGTAGTTGACGTTATAATAGGGGGGTCTTCTCCAACAGGGTCAGGCAAGAGGCGCCGTTCTTCCGACTCCATATCAACGCTGGCAGGCCCGTGCCCGTCGACCCCTCGACCTTATCCCAGGATGGTCATCTCCTTTTCTGATGATGACTACCCAACCGAGGCCATTGAGCCTCATGAGGGAGCTCTGGTAATCACTGCCCAAGTTGGACCGGTGGATATGAAGAGGATAATAATCGACAATGGTTCATCAGTGGATGTGTTGTACAGCCATGCTTATCAGAGAATGGATCTCCAGGGTGTGAAGTTGCAAGTTGGGACAGAGTCACCGTTGTATGGGTTCGGAAATGAAGCAGTACCTGTGATCGGTACTTTGGAACTACCCATGGTGTTTGGCGCAGCTCCACGGCAGGTCACCCTGCAGGTGAGATTTTTCGTTGTTCAAGTGGATTCTGCCTACAATGCAATCTTAGGGTGAACCACTCTGACCGCTCTGAATGCTGTTACGTCCATACCCCATTTCAAGATCAAATTCCCAACTCCGGAGGGGGTGGGAGAGGTGAAAGGAGACATCGATATCGCTCGAAAGTGTTATCGTCACGCCGTGACGGCATCGGCCGTTGGGGTCAGCCGGCAGAAGTGTGCCATGGTTTTCGATGTAGAGCCTTATGCAGAGGGGGATACGGAACCCCTAGCGACTCCCGCCGAGAGCGTTGAAGAAGTTGAGTTGATACCCGGCAACAAATTCAAAACAATGAAAATAAGTGTTGAGCTACCGAAGGGCATAAAGACGCAATTGGTTCAGCTACTACGAGACTATTCTGACATTTTTGCTTGGACCCCCCGAGACATGCCCGGGATCCCAGAGGCCATAGCGGTACATCGGTTGGCCGTTGACCCCGACAGGAAACCAGTGCAGCAGAAAAGGAGGATATTTGCGCCCGAGCGTCAAAAGATTATAGACTTCGAACTAGGGAAACTTCTGGATGCGGGGGTTATTGAAGAAATTGAATACCCGGAGTGGTTGGCCAATGTAGTTCTGGTCAGGAAGCAGAATGGAAAGTGGAGAGTCTGCATAGATTACACGGATTTAAACAAGGCTTGTCCCAAGGACTTCTATCCGCTTCCACATATCGATCAGCTGATTGATGCCACCTCTGGCAATTCGGTGTTGAGTTTCTTAGATGCTTTCTCAGGCTATCATCAGATTCATATGGCTAAAGAGGACATCCCTAAGACAGCATTCATTACCCATCGGGCCGTTTATGCCTACCGGAGAATGGCCTTTGGCTTGATAAACGCCGGAGCCACTTATCAGAGGATGATGAACACCGTCTTTCGGAAACAGATAGGGAGGAACATGGAGGTGTATGTGGATGATATGATTGTTAAGAGCCTTCGGATGCAGGATCATCTTCGAGACTTGGAAGAGTGTTTTGAAACGGTCCGACGTCACAACCTGCGTCTGAACCCTGCCAAGTGCACCTTTGGTCTTAGTTCAAGCAAATTTTTGGGGTATTTGGTGAGTAAGAGGGGGATTGAAGCCAACCCTGAAAAGATCAGGGCAATTCTAAACATGCGATCTCCTCAAAGCCTCAAGGACGTTCAAAGACTCTCTGGTTGTATTGCAGCTCTGAGAAGGTTTATGTCCAGATCGGCAGAAAGGTGTCTTCCCTTCTTCGACACATTAAAAGGGCCTAAGAACGAGAAAACCTTCCAGTGGAATTCGGAGTGTGAGGATGCGTTCCAAGGTATCAAAAAGTATTTGATGGCAGCCCCTCTATTGCAGAAACCGATCCCGAGAGAGCCATTGTTCCTTTACCTTTCGGTTGGCTCTTCGGCCGTTGGTGCGGCCTTGGTTAGGGAGGAAGGAGGTGTTTAGAGACCTGTGTACTATGTCAGTCATGTTTTACGTGATGCAGAGGTCAGGTACCCGAATTTGGAGAAGTGTGTGTACGCTTTAGTGGTAGCCAGTCGGAAGCTCCGACATTATTTTCAAGGTCGACTTATTGTTGTCTACACAACCTAGCCCCTGAAGAAAGTTTTGGGAAGGCCTGACGCCTCTAGCAGGATGATGGCATGGGCTGTTGAATTAACTCAGTACAATCTGGAATATCATCCTCGTACTGCCATCAAGGGACAAGCTCTGTCGGATTTCATAGTTGAATGTACTTTCTCTGAAGATGGGGGCGACCCAACCCTCGACGTCGCCCTTATAGCAGGGGAGCAGCCGAGCCCTGCTTTTTGTTGGACCATGTACGTCGACGGATCGACTAACGTTGAAGCTAGCGGGGCAGGAGTTATATTACTGAGCCCCGAAGGTTTCAAGGTTCAGCAAACTATACGATTTAAGTTTCGAGCCACCAACAATGAGGCAGAGTATGAGGCAGTTTTGGTTGACCTACGTTTAGCAAGAAGCTTATAAGTTCGTCATTTGATCATTTTCAGTGATTCTCAATTGGTTGTGAAGCAGATCCAGGGTGAGTTTGAAGCTCGAGGCGCGAGGATGGCCGGTTACGTTGCCGAAGTAAGGATGATGCTCCTCAAATTTGAATCTTATGATGTCAAGGGAATCGAAAGAGAAGGCAACTCAACTGCCGACGCCTTGTCAAAATTAGCTACAACGCAAGTGGAGGATTTTGCGGGATCGGTGTATCTGGAGGTCCTGACTGAACCAAGTGTCAATAGAAAGGAAATTTTGTGCATAGAAAGGTCTAATTGCTGGGTGACACCCTATCTTGATTACCTAGCTGACGGGAAGCTTCCAACAGATAAGATCTTGGCCAAGAAAATTAAGTACCGAAGCTCTTACTTCTGCCTAATTGATGGGGAATTGTACAAGAAATCGTACTCGTCTCCGTTGTTGAAATGCCTAGTTCCATCCGAAGCGTCTTACGTGCTTAGGGGGTCCATGAAGGGATTTGCGGGGACCATATGGGAGCTAAGTCATTAGCCTACAAGCTGGTTCGGCAGGGGTATTATTGGCCTACTATGTTCCAGGAATCAAAGGGGTATGTCAAGAAATATCCTAAATGTCAGATGAATAGCTCGGTTCCCCATCAACCTCCCGAGGAGTTGTCATCGGTGCTTTCTCCTATTCCTTTCGCGATTTGGGGAATTGACTTATTGGGACCCCTTCCCAAGGCCAAAGGTCAGCTCCAATACGTGATTGTGGCCATCGACTACATGACCAAATGGGTCGAAGCTAAGCTACTCCGTCACATCACCGAAGACAATTGCGTGAAGTTCATGAAGGAGTCGGTTATTTACCGGTTCGGTATCCCGATGGTACTCGTATCTGATAATGGTACGCAGTTTGTTGGAAAAAAGTTTGAAGAACTCCTCTCCGATCTAGGTATCCAGCATCGAAAGACTTCGGTGGCCCATCCCCAATCCAACGGGCAAGTAGAAGTGACAAATCGAGCCCTCCTTAGAGGGGTTAAAAGGCGACTGGATGAGGCAAAAGGGCGTTGGCCTAAGGAGTTGCCTAGTGTTCTGTGGTCTTACCGAACCACTCCGCGTTCGACTACGGGAGAATCACCTTTCAAACTCGCATATGGGACTGATGCCTTGATCCCTGTCGAGATCGGATCGTCCTCGTTCAGGGTATCATGCTTTAAAGAGTTATACAATGAGGAAGGGCTCAGACTGAACCTCGACCTGTTGGGTGAGGTTCGGGATGCTGCGTTGCTGAGGTTGGCCGCCTACCAACAAAGAACAACCAAATACTATAATCGAAAGGTTCGAGTTCGAAGGTTTGAGGTCGGAGATATGGTACTCAGGGAGGTGGAGGCCTCGGCACCTGGTAGTACCGGGAAACTGATGCCCAACTGGGAAGGGCCTTACGAGGTCACCGAAGTCGTCAAGGAGGGGACTTATCGACTTCGGGACATGATGGGAATGGATGTAAAGAACACTTGACATGCTGGCAGGTTGAAAAGGTACTATCAGTAGTGATAACGCCTATTGTCCTCGTTTGGAAGCATCGGACCTCATTGTTGTAAACCTCACTTTGTTATCTTGATGTAGCACGGTTATAACACATTATGGTTCCTTAATGAAAATATTTTCTGTTCCTGCTTATGTTTCTTTAGTTTGGTTGTTACGGCCTAAAAGAAAAATTAACTTGACAGATTAAAGAAAACTGACTTTAATTTACTCGAACTTATTTTTGTACAATTGAAAAATGAAAATATTACATATTAGATTGTGGGGTCTGGTGGGGTTGGGTTTGCAGGGGGGTCATCCTCCTCATCGGCATCTTCATCTGAGGAAAAGCCCAGCGTGATTGGGTTCACCCCATCGTTGGCCACCATGTTTTTGGCGAAGAGGTATCCCTTGTTGTACTGGTCCACAATGGTCTCGGTCAGCTCGCTAGACCTCTTGTACTCCTCGATGATCCTCTGACGACTGTTTTCCCCTGCTGATTCAACTTGAGCCTTTAGTCGGAGGTTCTCTTCCTCCAGGAGCTTGTTGGCCGCCATCGATGCCTGAACGACTTCATCTTTGAGAGCATTGTCCTTCGTCAAGGCTCCCAATCGCACAGCCAGATCCGATCCCTCCTTTTTAAGCCCTTCTATCAACTTGTTGCGATCGGCTCGTTCCTGCAGAAGTGTTGACCTTTCGTTCATCACATCGTTCAGCTTGTCCTCCCAAGATTTGTTGGATGCTTTCAGTTCGATCAGCTGAACCTGCAAGGACTGGATGAGGGTTTCTTTCTGATCATTCTGCTCGTGGAGGGAAGAATGGTCATTTTGCAGCTGGCTGTGCTCTTGATGAAGCTGGGAGTGTTGGGAGTTCAGCTCCTGCATCTCGGCCTGGAGCTGGCGAATGACTTCGGCTTGATGGGGGTTCTTCTCTTGAAATTCCAGTATGCGGCTGAAGCCTCCCAATGCCTGAATAACACAACAAGATATGAGTGGATTTTAAAAGGACGTAAAAGGAAGTCATAAGTCACGCAATAGACATACCTGACCCAGGTGGAGACTGGTGGCCCTCACCAGGCTGTTAAGGTTGGATGAATCGAAGTACTGATCGTCAGCCGGGAGGTTAAAATAATTGTACAATTCCTTCGGAAAAGGGGAGGTAGGGTCCGATGGGAAAAAGGATAGTTGGGAGAAAGGGGATGCTGTTGGGGGTGGATTAGTTCTATCGGGAGGAGGTTGGGACTCGCTTGGCGAGGGTTCGGAATCGGGGGCCTTGCCGTGCGACCTCGGTTCGGGTGGGGTGTGTTTTGTAGGGGAAGGTCTGACTTCTGTGTGTGATGTAGATGGAGGTTTAAGGGGTGATGGAATAAGGGGCGTTGCATCTCTGTCCCCTATATCGGGGGAGGGGGAGCGAGGTGGGGATGGAGAATGGGGTCGGACGAAGTTCAAGGGCTGAACATAGATGGGTTCGGCGTTAGATTGATTACCTTCGGAGACCCTGGTCAGTCTACGGCGCTTCCTTCGAAGCTGCTGTTTCTCGGTGTCAGTTAAGTCCAGGGCATTCTTTCGAAGAGGATGGGGGGCTTCAGCTTGCTTCCTAGATGGCTGGGGGGCTTCGGATTGCTTCCTAGATGGATGGGGGGCTTCGGCTTGTTTCTTGGGAGGTCGGGGGGCTTCGGTTTGTTTTTTGGAAGGCTGAGGGGCTTCGGCGCGTTGAGAAGGAACCTGGGGGGCTGGCCGGATGCGTAGCTGTGTCCTCGGAACATTTGGCTGAGTCTTGTAGATCACTACTGAAACCCAAGGAGTAGAGGGAGATTAATGTAAATAGCGAAACGAAATGGACTTCTTAAAGAAAGGAAAGAACTTACGATCATGGTCGTGCAGCCATTGGAGATTGGAGAGAAGGTTGATGTCCCAAGGCTCTAAGGGAATGTTTTGGCAGAACCGTTCGAATTCTTCCTCCCTGTCTTCAGCAATGTCGTCGATCACCGGCCTTTCTGGGTTACCCTAGGGTTGAAGAAGGTGTGTGTCTAGGCTAGACACGAAGAACCAGTTACTGTGCCAGCCCTTGTTACTAGAAGGGGGGAGCATCCAGGCCCTTTGGTTAGGGAGGCGGTTCAGGGATCGTAATCCTTGTTCCTTGGTTTTGGTTAGAGAAAAGATGTGGAAGAAGTAGTCGAGGCTGGGAGTAATGCCGAACTGCTTGCAGGCAGCGATGAAACAGACCAGGTGAATGTATGAGTTTGGGACCAACTGAGCAAGCCCGATCCCGACGAAATCGTGAAAATCAGAGATAAAAGGATGGAGAGGGAATCTGACCCCATTCCGGAGCACCTGGGTCGGAACTGCAAGTTAAGGGTTGGAAGGCCTCCAATACATTCTTTCATCGGGGTTGGGGGCTCTCAGACAATACTCCCCTAGAAACTGGAACTCGGATTTAAAGCCTTCAACGGCTTCATTGCTGACTGATGATTGGGTGTTAGCATGCGAGTAGGTGGCAGTGTTCTCGAATAATTTTCTGATTTCCATTTCCCTCGCCCTAGTCGTCGATCAGGACGGGCTGGGAATCGGGGTGTTTAAAGGGGCAGGCCGGAACGGATTCGCCTCAGAGGATGAGGAGGTCGTGGCGGCAGCGCTAGTTGATGATGTCATTCTAGGTTTACGCAAGAGAGAGAGAAAGATTCAGGTTATGGGGCTTTGAGTAATCGAAAGTCAGTATGGAGATCCTTGAAAGAGAGAAGAATGGAGGGTACTCGTCGATCGATTAGGCGGTTACGGGAAGCAGTGGGCAGTTGCAGATGATAGAGAGAGAGAGAAGACGGTGTATTGTTGTGAAGAAGGTAACTGTTGTGGTAAAGTTTATTTTGAAAACTGAATATTTATTTCGAAGGCGCGAGGGTTTAATGTCACATCAGTTTATCCCTCATACATTGGACCAGGTTTAATATCCCTATTTTTATGCTAAACTCCTGTGTATTCGGAGGGGATACCCTTCTATTTCTCTTTTTATTTTCAAAAAATAAAATGGAAGGGTGGGGGGCAATGTTGGGGTGTGGATTCTTTGGGCCTAGCATTCTGGGCCGTGAATCCCTTCTCTTCATATGGCTTGGGCCGGGTCGGGCTTTTTCCCTTCCTGTTGGGCCCGGGTTCACAGATCTTTTATTACTCAGGCGGTTGATAGGACGTCTGGGCCTTTTTTGTCCACTTTGACGGACTGACACTGGAAGCAACCCAGGCTGGTATCTCCCCCCAACGAACCAAGTGGAGCAGGTGGAAGAGAACTACTTGCTTGTACTCATGAGAGTATGACTGGACGTCTGAGGATGCATGGATTAATATATACTGGCCACCTCACAATTTCAGAGGTATTGGATCTTTTTACATCACTAACATTAATTTATCAAACATCTGAGAGATTCCAGCTAACGATAAAACTCCTACATTGTGACGTTATTCCCCTGAACTTACTCTTACACCGGAGCATCTCCGGACGGTCCCAACCACGACTGTTCTATGAGGTGATAACGGTTTGTTGTTTGTACAGGTATCTTGCTGATGGGTGATCACCGCAAGAGCAAAAATCAGACGTCAACACTGTTGTTGCTGAAAAGGGCCAGGTATATCAATCTATATAAATGATGCATCTCTAAAAGTTAGAAGAACATTAATCTTAACATTTTGGAAAATGGGTTTCACTTATTTTCTCTTTTCAGTTCATAAAATATGAAGACTCTGGTATTACCTTCTTTAAATCTCATCTTATGTAAATTTGTATATTGTGATGGTACATATGTAGCTAGGTGGCATGTACAGATTTTCCTCATTCAAGGCATAGCTGTGTGACATATCGGTTCGAGAAGACTAACCACGAAAGCTATTGTAGATTGTTAATCCGAGTTCTGTTTTATAAATCTAACTTAAGTAATTGTTAATTATTTGAAGTATTATGTTTGAGGCATGCTTGTTATAGAATTGGTTGGTTTCAGTGCTACTCATGTTTTGTTTGCGACATAGCTGCTCCTTGCAGAAAGTGGAGTGGGCTGAGCGGGCATTGTCGTGCTATATACAACGAAGACTGGAGATTTCAGAGGCAAGCTATGCAGAAGCTCCAGATGCCTAGGAAATGATGATCTCTTATGAGTAAACGCTCTTTCCTAATGTTTTTGGTGTCGGAGTAATGAAGTACTTAGTCTGTGTAAATCTTCCAAGTTATCTACTATATTAGCGTAGAATTTCGTTTTGGCTTTAGTTAGCGGAATTGATTGCACGATAGAGCTATGCATTCAGTCAACGTTTTGATTTTAGTTAGTAACATATGTACATACTCGTGCTTTCATGTACCAAGGAGTTTCCTTTTATAGACACAGCAAGATAGTTGTGCTATTAGGGTGATAATTGTAATGATTTTCATGGTTCCTTGCCTCTTTCAATTTTTTTATGACGATGAGGCTGCCATCAACATTGCTTGTAATCCTGTGTTACACTCTCGTAACAAACATATTGAGCTCGAGTGTCATTTTATTCAAGAGAAGTTCGATCAGGATTTCTTCTGCCGACTCATATATCCACAAAGTTACGGTTGACAGACATATTTACTAAAGGGTTAGGTTCATACAATGCTACGGATACACAGCACCGTTAGGAGTAATTATTTAGTGTTTTTAGACGCTTGTTACGTGATGTTTTATATTATTTATGTGTTGTTACTTTCGCATTTAAAATAAAATAATTTATTTTAAATACTAAAATGACAATACATATATAAATAATATGAAGTATCACGTTATGACAAGAGTCCAGGAAGATTTAATAATTTTTTCACCACTAGCTAGCTGGAATTAGGACCGCTGCCATGTAATTTTAACACGTGTGTTAGCTAGATAGTTAGAATTATATTTAACATTTAACTGCGGTTCATCTAACCATAGTTGATTGATAGCTTAATATGTAAGTATCTTTGTAATATAAATAGTCGTCATCAGTTTCTTTACAAATGTAAGCAACCTTAATACTTCATTCAATAGGAATTCTCTCTGTTTATTCTCTGTTTCTTGGCTAGAATTCACGAAGTTAGCACATACAAGCACTAGCTGAGGGACGGCAGTGGCCGGACTCACCGGTGGAGAAGGAAAGTGTGGCAGTTAAAAATAAGAAACCGCCGTTGAGTGGTGGTGGCGGCAGGAATAGTAGTTCGGGGGAAATGGAGGCGATGATGGAGGGTTTAGATCTGCATCGGATGTGAGACGGAATCAGTCGGTGGGGATTTCAGGAGCGTTGGAGGGGTTTTCTTGCGAGGAAGGTGGTGGAAAACGATTCGAGGTTTGGATCTGCTCCGGTACAGACGCCACAGAATAATTTGCAAGGGGGTGTTCTTTCTGCTGTTACTCAGGTAAAATTTAATTTTTTGCATTATTTTAGTTGCTATCTTTCCGGAATGGTGATCTTTTGTAGATATGTGTATGTATATTGTGCAGGGATTTGGTAGGTTATCTATTGGTGCAGCAACGACTGCGCAATTAGCTGGCACCAAGGATCTCACGGCTACGGTATAAAGTTGATGCTTATGTTTTCTTTTATTCAACAATATCTCTGTTATGACTTAAAAAACGCCCTATGCTTTAATTCTTTATTAGTAGTTCCAGCATAGCAACTGTCAGAATGATTTCTTCGTGTATAAATGGATCTGACTGTGTTTTGTGTTAGTAGTGTAACAAAAAAAAATGAGACTCTGCTGGGTCCTTAGTACTCAATTATAAGGCTGTTCATAATGATTTGGAACCAAAAGTGGGAAGATTCAAAGGGAGAGGGAAAGAAGCAAGACGCATCCATTGGCTAATTGGATCAGGACCTCATCTTTAATTTTAGTGTTCTGACTTATTAGGTTATTTTAAGATCCTGTCCCCATAAATGAGAGACAATTTAAAGTATCAAAAAAAGTGTGAAATATAATTCTTGCCACTTTTTTTAATGCTTGTGAGTTGTGACTGTTATAGGAGAAATATAATCATGGACGAACAGCCTAGCATGAGCAATGACATTGTGTAAACCTAGAGAATGTTATGCCAGTTAGTTAATTGAAATGCTTCTTAGGATTTCTTGAGTTCTGTTTTGGATAATAACGATCTGTATCAGCATCTCACAAACTAGATCACATAAAGCGGGATTGAGTGTGAGAACTAATGTGGAAACGAAAGCCTAAGAGCTTACAAATTTGCAATTTCATTCGAGTGGGAGTGTTTCGAGAGTATATAATCTTTTGAATCCAAACCAACCGATGAGCGGGGAGTGTTTCAGTTGGTTTGGGTTGATCAAAACCCATGCATTAATATAGTTCTACCCGATAAGGATAATTTATTCCAACCAGTTAACAATTAGGAAATGGAAAGGAAGAAGACTTTAATAAACCTATAGTTTCTTTCAATAAGTATTTTCTTAGCATTGTGCAGCAATAAGATTTCCTTGGAATATTTGTATTCAACTCTTGCATACATAGCACAATTGTATACTCCATGTTCCTTTATATTGCCTATTAAGAAAATCAAAATCTTGTGTAGAATTTGAATAAATTTCCCATATAACACTTTTTGTGTAACGTTTTAGTTTTATATCGAAACATGTCAAATAATTTGATATGTATATAAGGTTCTAATTAAATTACTACTAATATTACATTTATTAATTTTCTTTTAAATGAGTTCGTGGTGTACTAAGATGAATTAAAAATGAATCAAGAATATACAATTGAGATAATATATAGATTGAGATTGGGACTTGAGAATCGAAAATTTACAAATAAAAAATACAATTATTTTCACCATGACTTTAATATTAAAGGACTCAAATTAGTGCCCAAAGCAAAATTTCATATTTTCCAAATAACATTTTGCATGATGGATCCATTCAAATTTAGCCAAGAATTAAAAGTAACAAGTGTTTGTTGTCAAAAAGAATTACATATTTATCACTTATTTCAATTGTAAATTTACTAAAAAGTAAGGTTTTGAGAAGTAAAGAGGGGTAATTAAAAATACTAAAATAAATATGGATAGATTAGTAACATATTTGGTCAAACCTGATTTTTACATTATATAAATAATCAAAAACTCAAAATTGATATTTTTGATTATTTTCATGAAAAATGATTATACATATTTCAAAAAATTGATTACCAAACACTTTCTATTTATTAAAATTGTTATAAACAATCAAAACACCCTCTTATTTTAAATTTCATTTGTAAATTTTGTTGGATTTTTACTTGATCCAAATATTTTTGATTATTATTTTTAAAAAGACATTTGTATTTGATTAGACACGAGTGATTAAAAGTCGCATCTCTTCATCAATAGACAAAAATATTCATAGATTGTGCCTATTAGAATAGATGTAAATAACCATGGTTATTTGTATCAATCATGACCTTTGATTACTTTTGGAGGCCTATAAAAGGCATAGTTTTTCAAATGTATAATATAAAGTTTTTCTAACTTATCTTCTCTTAAAATTAATGCATCTTTCTCACTATTTCAAAGTAGAATTTGTTGGGATTATTTAAAGTTTATTACTTGCAATAATCTGCCTGCGCTTAGTTGTATTTTGGGATAATTATTCATTTGTAAGTCAATGTTGTAAAATTGTTTATGAGAAGGGATGAATAAAAGCTTTCAGGATAGTGTATCTAATACACACAAGCCTCCTATATTCTATTTTTTTAATTATATATCCATCTCAAAATTCCCCAACAAATTTCCTATTGCTTCACTTGTATTTCTCTTTATGTAGTAATTTTTTTTTTGTTAAATTAGGGTGTTAAAAACTAACTTTCACATTATTTCTGTTTTTAACAGCCAATTAATTTTTTTAATTCTAAACAATAAACTTGAGAGAGAATTTGTTTTCTCATTGTTATTAACAGTCATGAGTTAACTGTTTATATTTTAATACGTGGCATTTCTTTTTCATTTTTTGGCATTAAAAAATGACATAGATAATATTACATGGCTAATTTATTGTTGACATCATTTTCACCTTAACTAAAAATAATTAAAATTAAAAGTCCAACTTTCCAAACAGCGTCACCATATTTCTAGATCCATCATTTCTCCAATCAATCCCAATCAAAAATACAATCACCCAAGTTCCATTATCATAGGTGTGAAGAAACCCAAAACAATTGCAGGAGAAAAAAGGGCTAATACAACAGCAGAGCAACAAAAAGCTAAAAACTAAAGGCTAAAACCCTCTCATGAATCTAAAGAGATTTGCCCTTTGTTGCAGAAATTCTTACTGGGAAGTCGGATTGGTCTCTACATCTAGTTTCTGTTGTAACCGATGTTGACTTGTAAGAATGGTTTTACGATGACCCTAGTTCGAAAGCTTTAAGGGCGGAAGAAAGGATGGGTAAATATAGTCACGATTAGAGATGTTGAATCGTTGATCGGAAAAAGACCTTAAAATTGGGATCTTATGTTGAATCGAGAATCGTAGGCGAAGAAATGGGGGGTTAGGATTAAAATTGAGATCTTGATTATTGTTAGGCATTGTTTAGATGGAAAATTTTTTTTATTTGATTTGGTTATTTTTGTCATATATTACACGTAATATTTTATTGTCAGAAATATAATATAAAATGTCGCGTAATAAAAAATAAAAAGTCAAATGAAGCCAACTAATGTTTGTCAACAATTTTAAAAAAAGTAAAATCTCTTTTGAGTTTATAGTTTAAAGTGAAAAATTTATAGTTGATTGGTAAAAACAAAAAATAAATAAAAATTCATTAGTTTTTAGCATCATTTACCCATTAAATTATAAAGTTAATTAAAAACTAAATTAAACAACAACAATACCCTACTCACTTTGTGCGCTCTGTGGACGACTATTATAAAGATGAACCAAAAGAAGAAACATGGCGAATGAGGAGGAGCACGAGATCTCAACTCCTGTATTGGACCATCCTGTACCCAATCATACCGTAAACCGAACAACTTTATCTTTTCATGTAAATGTGAGCTTAAAATAACTTAAGGTTTTATACATTTTGCATTTATGTTTGCCAACTCAATTTTACTCATTTTGTTACTTTTTGTGTTTTTCAATTTCAAAGGTTCAAGCACCAGAGACGAAGCAGCAATACAATATGTTTGCAGCTTATCCGCCTCAAGCTAATCAAGTTTCTACGAAAAGAACTGGCACAGTACTCCTTATTTCCAACTTGGATTATGGGGTTTCAAATGAAGATATAAAGGTATGATTTTATTGTAGATTCTGTAAATTTGGAATTTTAGTTAATTCCTGGAATATACTAGTGCATAGTTGTCAAATCGTGAATCGTATCGTAAGATACAGAAATTGAAAAAAAAATGTAGTAATATATATTTAAACATATAAATCACAAGTTTGACTATATATAAAAGTAGTCAAATAAATATTATAGTAGACTAAAAATAAATTTTAAAGTTAAACAGTAGCCAAAATACTCTAAATTAATTTATTAGATATTATTTCAATAATTTTTATAGAGTAACAACAGAAAACGAAAATTAAAATTCACCTTTAATCTTATATAACGAAAGAGAATAATTCAAATTAATAAGTGGAGATTTATATATCTGTTTATAGAAAGTGGTGTGAAAAAAATAGAGCGACATTTTCAATTATATATAATACTCTAAAAAGTGATTAAAGTCTCGTGAAGTGATATAGAATATGTTTGTGCTAGAAAGGCTTTTCAATTGAAATGTTAAAAGACTTAAAAAAATTTATTTATAGTCTTTTGGATATACATGAAAAAAAATTCAAGTTAATTACTTTTAAAAAGTATTGTATATCGTAAGAATCATATCGAATCGTAAGATACGATATCATTTTAGATTCACCTTGCAATACGTATTGAATTGTCTCCGTATCATAATATACGTATCGCGTATCGTTAAATTCTGACAACTATGCACCAGTGTGAATCGTTTCATAGTTTAGTTAATAATAAGTTACCAACTAAGTTGTGCAATCTCACTAGACATAGGTTTTGTCTTTTTGAAATCAATTTGTGAGTCCTAAAATTCAAAAATTGATACTCTCTCTTCCAAAAAGAGTATTTTTGACTTTTTAAAGTCAATTCATGAACTCTTAAAATTCTTAAAATTTATGAGGTACGATTTAAAAACACCGCTCCCTCTATGTCATTATAATAGTTGTTTTAGTTTCATGCACACCGATTAAGAAAGTCATTTAATACTATCCCTTGATAATTGAAATTTGTGTAAAATTTCATCACGACCCGAAGTTGGGAACTACTAATATAAGAATTTCTTGAAAAATGAAAGATTTTAAGGGTAATATAGGAAAGTAAATAATTTGTTCTCCTAAAAAAGTATAAGCAAGTAAATTGGAACAACTTTTTTTTCTTCTAAAAGTTTATTATTGTGGAATGAAGGGAGTAGTTTATTGTAATTAATAATACTTTTCTAGATAGTTGTAGTAATTATTATGTATTACTTACAATTAAATGAATCATATCAATTTTGAATTTTAGAATTTTAAATTTACTTTAAAACGTCGAAATGACACTCTTTTTGAGAACGTACAAAGTTATTTCATTTTAGTTCTAACAACTATAAGCATTGTAAACTAATTAAAAAAGGCTACTTATCAGTTTATCATATCTACGGCTTTCAACTTACATGAATTTAGATCGATTCTGAATTTTAGGATTTCACAAGTTGAGTTTAAAAAAAATCAAAATGTATTTGTAATTAATTTTAGAACAAAAGAGTACATTTGTATTGAATGTTATACGCAGATCGTTACGTGTAGCTCCAATAGGAAACCTTAATATGAATTATTAAATGTCTTAAATGTGTAAAGTGGTCTTTACATGTTTAGTAATTGGATAACGGTAACATTTGTTTCAAGAAGATCAAGATTTTTTCTGCAAGTTATTTTTTAAATCCCTGTATGTGATACGTTTATGTAGTAATTGTAATTGACCGACTCTTGTGTCTCTTTGTGTGATGCAATAGTAAAACTCTGGCCAATAACCTTGAGGGTTCTGTTTTAAACCCGAGTGTGTCACCTTGTGAAAATAATGTTGAAGGAAGTGAGTTGTGTCTTTTAACATATTGACAAGAAGGGATGCTGGACATGTAGGTAATAAAGCAAAAAAAAAGTAGAAAGAGGAAATTGCATGACATGGAGAGTAAAAGTAAGACGTATCAACTTCCTGGTAGTCTTGGACTCTTGTTGAATGAAAATTCTCAATGAAGTCTCGATGAAAAACAATATGAATTCAGATTTCTAGTCAGTGGTTGACTTATATTTCATTTATTTGTTATACTAGTTTCTATCATTGATTGAATGATTTCATATGTTTTGTTCGTTTGTATTGTTCCATTGGCTGTCAGTGTTGTTTTTTTTGTATCTGTTTTGTTAAGGGGTGACTTATGCATTACAATTTTCCTCCTTCTTTTGCATGTGACGTAAGGACATGAAAGCTATAATGCTGTGGTTTAACTGATTTGTTCAGGATATTTTCTCGGAAGTTGGTGACTTGAAACGACATTCATTATATTATGACAAGAGTGGAAGATCAAAGGTATCGCAAGAGCTTAGTATTATCTTGTGCTTCTCGTGATTTATATATCATTCTAGTTAAGGAAATAGATATATATATTTATCTTAGGGAATGGCGGAAGTTGTCTTTTCACGGAAGAGAGATGCTATGGCAGCTGTCGAGAGATACAATAATGCTCGACTTAATGGAAAGCCTATGAAAATTGAGAAAGTAGGAACAATTACCGCAACTTCTTCTGTTACAACTCCTACAAATGGCACAAGTGAATATCAAAGTGGTGCACCAAGAAGGTTTGTCCTCATTTTTCTTGAATTCATTTTAGGAATCTGATATCCCAGGTTAATTTCTGTATGTGGTAATATAGAAGAGTCTTGCTGGCTTTTGCTTATGAGCTGTAAAGAGATGATGGATGGCACCCCTAATGTTTCTCACTTAAAATTTGTTGGTCTAACTCAAACAGAGAGGAGAGGATATATAGTTTCTTCTTAAAGTTGTGTTGCTTTGAGTTCCATAGTTATGTTAGAACTTTCCTTGTCAATGTGGCAATTGACATGCTAGAAAAGTTGTTGGAGCAGAGAGATAGCGATAAGAGTGAGCGCTGGACCATGATATCTAGAATAACACCACCTTGACTTCATACTTGCTAGTATTGTTACTTGAAAAGAAAAAAATGCTTCAAAATATTTTCTTTATTTCTGATTTCAATGGACTTTCCTCATTTATAAGATGCTGTTGTCCCACTCCTCTTAGACACCATTGATGTTTTATAGAAGTTTTCTTCCTCGGCTCGTCTTTCTTTCAATTGTTTGCTTGAGCTGCTTCTCCTGTAGTATAAATCCCATCCACCATATTTTAAGAGAGTTAATATTCTGGCCACATGTGATTAACTTGAGTTGTCATCCATTTAATGCACCTTAAGGATTTTCAAAATAATAAATGTAGGGATTAGTTTGTAAATTAATAAAAATGACTATTTGTTTGTTTGAATAAGTACTCCTTAACCTTTTCAAAATTAGAGCAACAGTTTGACTTTGTAAGTTAATTTGCAAAATCTTAAAATTCTAATAGATACGAATTTATTTGATTTAGTATAAACAACTATAAGTATTTTGTACACTAACTAGAAAGTACTACTAATTATCATGCATGTTGATTTCAAAACTCAAAATGAATTCATTTTAATTTTGAATTTTAGGATTTCTCGAGTTGACTTAAAAAGTCAAATGTATCTCTGTTTACATCTCTTGGTTGTTTTTTATATCACTTGATCGATAGATAACTTATGTCTAATTGTGTATAAGTATTCATTTGGTTGGGTGTTTTTGTTTAGTTGTGGTTCTTGTTGACATGTGTTTGATCCGTTGAATCAGCTTGACATTATAAAATAATTGTAACAAATGTTATATAGCAATTTCAAGAAATGAAGCTTTAGAAAATGCTTTTGTATTTAATTTTGGTGGGTATCTATATTTTATAATTTTGATTATTCATATTGTCAATTAATCTTTATTTTGTATTAATACTTTTAATTATTTTATGGTAATTTTTTATGGTCGAAACATTCCTACCCTTGATAAAATGGCTGCATCCGCAACTGCATGCAAGTCTTGGAATAGAAGAGCACCAATTTGATACTATTTGAATCATTTTTCTGATTTAAACGCTGCCGGAAATACTAGCAGTACATTTGAATGATATATGTGAATGCTGTTTAATATTTTTGACAGCTGGTGGAGCAGTCCTTTTTTTTTTCCCATCCCTTACCCATATTGAATATGCTCCATCAGTGCTTGATAGCAACAAAATCTGAACAGATGGTTAGTAATTGTTCTTAAAATAAAAATGGTGGTAAGTTTCATCTTTCATCATTATGAGTATGAATGATTCTGAAATAGAAGCTCTTCTTAAAAGTAATTAAATATCTTCCTCATTGTCCCATATCATATTTATGGGAGAGTTCATAAATACATCTTGTATATGAAAGTTTACTTAGAAGCTGTTGAGCTCAATATAATATTTTGATACTCGATCACCGATCACCCTCCGAGTCATATATAAAGATAGGATCCCCTTTGATATTGATATGTATCATAACCTTTTTAAAATTCACTTTGGTTCCACATGCATAAAAATCAGTGCTGAGTTGCTAATATTGCATAAGCATGTCCATGCTGTTGCTATGGAGGAGTTTGAAAAGAGAGAAGACTGTTTCGTCCTTGATTTCGATCCTTATGATACTCTAGATATCTCCAAGCTCTCCATTGCAAAGAGTACTATTAATGCTGCTTCCTCTGACATCTATGTTGTTGCTGAAAAGGGCCAGGTATATCAATCTATATAAATGATGCATCTCTAAAGTTAGAAGAACGTTACATTTGGGAAAATGGGTTTCCCTTATTTTCTCTTTTCAGTTCATAAAATATGAAGACTCTGGTATTACCTTCTTTAAAACTCATCTTATGTAATTTTTGTATATTGTGATGGTGTATATATATATAGGTGGCTTGTAGAGATTTTCCTCATTCAAGGCATAGCTGTGTGAATTATCCGTTCGAGAAGACTAACCATGAAAGCTATTGTAGATTGGTAATCCGAGTTTTGTTTTATAAATCTGACTAAAGTGCTTCTTAATTATTTCAAGTATTATGTTTGAGGCATGATTGTTATATAATTGGTTGGTTTCAGTGCTACTGTTTTGTTTGCGATATAGCTGCTCCTTGCAGAAAGTGGAGTGGGCTGAGCGGGCATTGTCATGCCATGTACAACGAAGACTGGAGATCTAAGAGGCAAGCTATGCAGAGCTCCAGAAGCCTAAGAAATGATGATCTCTTATGATTAAGGGCTCTTTCCTACTGTTTTTGCTATTGTTATGAAGTACATTATGTAAATGTTCTAAGTTATCTACTATAGTTTTCGTTTTGGCTTAGTTGGTGGAATTGATTGCACGATAAGGTCATGGTTCTCGTTATGTACAATGATCATTTAAACATTGAAAGTGTTGGTCATTCCATTAACAGTGGTATTTTCGCTCTACCCCACGGCCCCACTTCACATGAAGGTCGAGGCCCATATTTTACTATTATATGAAACTATGAACTAAAAGTTAATACCAATCCCTACCTAGATTATACTTTAATTTTGTTTGGGAAAGTTATTTTAAATGATGTAATAATTTACATAATACTTGATAAAAGAATTTATATATTTCAAATAGTAAAGAATTTTATTTATTACTTTATATATTTAAAAAACAAAAGAATTCTATTTATAATTCATACTCACAAAATTATCAAATTAATCACTATAATTTTATATTTAATGGGTTCTTATTACCCAATTAAATACTTAACAAATTTGGGGTTAACATGGGATTTAAAATTTGTAAATTATGGAGATATTATGTTATGATATTTTTATTATTTATGAACATTTATTCAACCGTTAATTATAAGTTGATTAAATCACCTTATAAGTATTTTTTTTATTATTAAAGTGTTAGTGTGTGATTTATTTTATAATCGACTTATAAGTAATTTTGAGAAGTAATAATTTATTATTTTTTAAAAAATAATTTATAAATTATTTTAAAATAAATAATTTTGATTAAATATAATGACCCTTTCGTCTTGATTTTAATAATTTTTAAAATTTATTTTAACTTATAAATTATTTTAATCAAACAGTTCTATAATTTATTTTAGTCAATATTTTTATTTATAAATTAAAAATTATTTTATAAATTATTTTAAAATAAGTGATCGCTGAATTAACCGTTGTATTGTCGTCAATATTTCTTCAATGCGAGCACATGATTTATACCTGTACGGCTGTAGCCAGTTGTTTTTATATGCAAGTTTGTCTCGGTTTGTTCTTCTTCTTCCTCCCTCTCCTTTGCTCTCTCTAGAAGAACTTTTTCCAGTTTACCTGAACCCTAACAATAACATCTTCTAATTCGGTCTAAGAATTTTTAAAGAAAACATGTCAAACTTGGACATGTCTCTTGACGATATGATAAAGATGAACAAGAAGAAGAAACCTGGCGGCGGAGGACCTCCTAGCCCTAGCAGAGGAGGAGGATGATCCCGACCTCGTAACTCCGGCCTTGGACCATCCCGACGATTTCCCAATCACACCGCCAACCGAACTACTCCGTATTCTCATGGAACGGTGAGCTTAAGAAAACCTAGGGTCTTGCCTAATTAATTTGATTATTTTTGGTAATTTTGTGTTATTTAATGTGAAAGGTTCAATCCCCAGAGATGAAGTGGCAACACGATATGTTTGCAGATCATGCTGCTGCTTATCCGGCTCGAGCTAACAGAGTTTCGGCAATAGAAACGGGCACCAAACTCCTAATGTCTAACTTGGATTATGGGATTTCTCATGCAGATATCAAGGTATGATCCTATAAAGTTCTGCAACTTTGGAATCAAAGGAATTTTTGATAGATTAATGTGAATCATTAGATAGATTATCAGATATCAGTTTACAATAAATATCCACTAAACTGTACATATGTATGCAAATTGAATTTTATATGCACATAACTGCTTGTGGCCATACAGGAAACCTTAATATGAATTATTTATGTGTCATAAATGTGTAAGATGGAGTTGGTTATAAATATTTTTGGTTATTGGAAACAAGAACATTTAACATCTGGATTTTTTGTTTTATGTTTTTTATTTTAAAAAAATACCACAAAAACATGAGTTCGTTTTTTGTGAAATGTATTTTCCAGTTTACATGTAGGCACTAAATGAACAGGAATCAAGTAGAAAGAGGAAATCGTATGACATGGAGAGTAAAAGCAAAGAAGTAACAATTTCCTGGTAGATTTAATGAACGATGTCGAATATTCTTGATGAAACACTTGGTATGTTTTCAGAATTCTAGTCATTTGTTGAATTTTTTATGTCATTATTTGTTAAACGAGTTTATATCATTGCTTTCGTGTGTTTTGCCAGATTGGATTAGTCAACTGGCTAACATTGTTGGGTTCTTTGTGTCTTCCTTCCTCGTTATTTGTATAAATATCTATATTATTAAGCGGTGATTTACTTGTTGTAACTGTCTTCGATCCTTTGCTTATGATAGAAAAAAAACGAGGGCTGTAATGATGGTAAAAGCTGTGGTTTAACTAATTTATTTTTGTTCAGGAGCTTTGTGACTTGAAACGATATTCAGTTAGTTGATTATGATAAGAGCGGACGATCAAAGGTATCCTAAGAGTTTGGCTTGATCTGGTGCTTCCTGTGATTTTTGTCTCTTTCTAGTTAAGAAAACTATTTCTCTTAGGTAACGGCAGAAGTTGTCTTCTCATGGTGGAAAGATGCTGAGGCAGCTGTCAAGAGGTATAATAATATTCAACTAGATGGAAAGCCTATGAAAATTGAGACAGTAGGAGCAATTAATGCAGTGTATGATGTTATAACTCCGTCTACAAAAGGCTCAAGGGGATATGGAAATGGTGCACCAAGGAGGTTTGTCCCTATTTCTCTTAATTTTTGTGTTAGGTATATATGTCGACCCTTGACAAGTCTTGTTGATTTTTTGGCGAGCAGTAAAGAGAGAATGGATAGCACCAATAATATCTGTACCTTTAGAAATTGAATATCAAACTCAGACGAGAGAATCAATAGTATCTTCCTGAAATTGTGTTTCTTTTGAATTCCATAGTTTTCTTAGACTTCCCTTGTCAATGTAGCGATTTATATTGTAGAGAAAGTTGTTTGAGCAAAGAGATAGCAATCAGAGTGATGCACTGACCCTTGAAAATTTAGAATAATAGCATCATGACTTAATACTTGATTGTTTTATTTAGAAGATGAGTAGTGAGACAAATTTTTCCTCATTTGTGATCTTTCAATGTCTTTTATCAGTCATAAGATGTTCTCCTCTCCCTCCTCTTATACTCCGTCGGTGATTTTGTAGAAGAAGTCTGCTCTTCTTTCTTTTGATTGTTACTTGAGCTTCTTATTCCTCAGTATAAACCTCATCCACCAAAATTTAAGAGTTAAGACAGATATTGCGTATCTGGCCAACTCAAATCTCCTTACTTTTAGAGGCTGGGATATTTACTTTAATGGGAATTCTTTTTTACTATTGTTTATAGGCATAGATTTGAAGCAAGGTTCGCCCCACCTTTACAGTAATACAGTTTTTATTTTATTAATTGTTATTTAAAGTTTTGCATGGGTAACAACACTAAGTAACAATTAAATTAAAATATTAATCAGGCTATTCGTGTTTATGGGATTCCTTGAGGAAATGTAAACAAGTGAAACGGAATCCCCTCTGACTATATCGTAAGACAAATAGGACAGTGAGAATAAATTGTTCTACTGTATCCATTATTAGTTACTTAAGTAATAATAGGACAATCTTTGACATAATTTTATTAATTAATTTTCAATAATAAATTCTAGTGTGTAAAGTTTGATATTGTAAATAGATCATTGAATAATTATTTTTAAGTATATTTAAACCTTACTAGTTTTGGTGGGGTGTGTGTGTGTGTGTGGGGGGGGTTTCAAAAAAAGTATTGTTCTTCTTTTAGAAAGTAGAGAGTATTGGTGATAGAGCAGTATTATGAGTCATATAGTTAAGGGCAATATGTACTGTACTATAGTTATGCCCCTTCTAATTGAGAAAATTTACATGCCACGTTGCCTTGTGGATACTTTATTTTTTATTCTTCTGATCCGTGTTTCATTAAAGTAATTGAAATTATCACCTGATACATAGATAGCTCGTTAAGATGTTGCTGAATATCTATAAATAACCTATCAAGCTGCAGATAGGAGTGGTGTATTAGTAAGGGATTATAATTTTCTATTATAATGTTTTAACATCGTATGTACTACAGCGTCAAAAGTATGTTTTTGAATATCCTCAGGTGCTAAGGTTTTGTGAATGCAGTACAATTGTACTAGTAGCATAATTTCCTTGAGTTGTTAGCTCCCTTGAGACTTCTCATGTTAGATTTACTATTTGATAAAATTGGCCAGTTGGGTTTGATTGATTCTACTATCCAATGATACAGAAATGAAGGAAGGAGTGAAGTGATGGCGCGACTTCTAGGTAGTAACAGACCCGCAGGGGGGTGGGGGGTGGTAGAGAACGAGGTAGAGGTCATGGGGATAAGGCATCTGAAAAGTTATCTGCTGAAGACCTTGATTCTGATTTGGAGAAGTATCATGCAGATGCAATGCAAACAAATTGATGGCATCGACCAGTTATCCTCAATTGGGTAGTGAAGATCTCTGGGTACTTGCATGCTTGAATATACATTTCGACTAAAATCAGTGAAGGAAAAAGGCTTGTAATGCTACTGTAATCTAGAGGCCCCCTTTTGTTTTCTTTTGTTTCCCACCCTTGTCAGTTCAGCCAAGGAAGTTGTGGAACAGAAGTGCACTGCTTTGATTCTATTTGATTCATTTTTCTCGTTTGAAAGTTCATAAAAAATGCTTTAGTAGTATATTTTGAAGGATGTGCGACGGCTGAGTGCTATTTTTGACAGCTGTCATTTAACATCTGCTCCGTAAGCACAGGATAACAAAATACTAACTCTGAACAGGTGGTATTTGGTAAGTTGCTGTGCTTAAATTTAAAAAAGCAATGGTGATGAGTATAGATGTTCATCAAATCTGGATGCTTGATCGCCGTCTGAGTCATATACTCCCTCTATTTCACAAAAAAAGTTGCATTTGATTTTTTTCCTAGTCAATTTGTATCATAGCTGCACTGGCTGGCAAGATGACAAGCAACTTCAACCTCCAACTGTTTCATAGTACCCATAAGTGAGATTTTTCATGCAACAACCCTGAGAACAAGACCTTGATTATGGTATGCTAGATACCTGTCAAATTATTCTAGTGTTTTTCTTGTCGATCTTTAAACTAAACTTTAATATCCATCACTGGATGATGCACACAGTGTGGGGGTCTGCTACTTTAAAGATAACCCTTAAAACAGAAAATTGTATTATTATGCTCTTCATTCTTGAATCTTCAATCTAAATCTTCTCGTTTTTCTTGTGTGTTAAGTTGCAGGTGATTGATGATCACGATCTGGGTATTTTTGTCAATTTCCTTGGTATCTTTATATTCGTACAGTAATTGCTTATCATTATGTGTAATATTTGATGCTCAAATCTATTCTAAAGTAGGTTAAATTGAATTTCTTTCAATCATTTTTTCCTATTTATTAATTGTCTGCATCTACTAGAAAAATTTTCTATTTAGCTATATGACTTTTCTCTGACATGCTACACTACTTTCATGACCAATCTCAAAATAGATTTTTTTTCTATTTTGCTATACGCCGGTTGAATTTCTTTCAATCATTTTTCCCTATTTATTAATTGTTTGCATCTACTACAAAAAAAATCTATTTAGCTATATAACTTTTCTCTGACATGCTACACACTTTCATGACCAACCTCAAAATAGAAAATCTTTCTATTTTGCTATGTGCTTCACATAGAAGTTTGTCTTGAGGTAATCAATTCCTTTCCCAATCTCTTTTGTTTCCCTCAACAAACTGTTGATTCAGCCAACCTCCTTTGAATGTCGAAGAAAAGATCTTGAAATTGTGTGATATTGCAGATAATTGATAATCAGGAGTTCAGGACGTGTGTTTCTTCGTCATTTTATTGGCATATTAATATTCATACTGGTAATTGGTTACCATTATGTGATGGCTGACCATAATATGATGGCAAATAAAGGTTTCTTTTGGTACGTTCTTGTCATGGGAATGCCTTACCAGTTTAGATTATTTATACAGCCATTTCACAATTACATTTGTAAAATTTATTTAAACCACTTTTTGAATCTTTGAGCTGTATTTAACTGGTTATATTTATTAGATAAACGGAAAGACTCGTTATATATATATAAACACGCATATACACGTATGTTTGTATTAAATCTATCACTTTAATATTTAATTTCTCATGTCTTTCATAAAGGGTCTTGACATATTTGTTCTCTATGACTATATCAATGTCTTTTCATAACCCATTACACTTTTATCAATAGTAGAGTGGGTGCGCTATAGTCATTAGGGATATGCTGCATCTATTTTACAAGAAAATTCATAGAAGTTTATATGTCTAGAAGGATTCTCCCATCTAACCAATTCCTTTATTCCATTCTCAATAGCTTTTGTTTCCCTCATCAATCTGTTAATGCAGAAACCCAAGGAACCCAAACAAATAATTATTTTCCATTTAAGCTCCTCTTCGCATTCATTGGCACAAATTTTCTCAGCCACCTCCTTTGAATGTTGAAGATAAGAATTTGAAATCTTTTCAGCTGCTTTGTCACATCCTGTTGAACTAAGCACATTCCTGCTCGGCAATTGTCCTGCCTCAAGGTCGTGAAATATTTTTCCCTGTAGCAGCTGTTTCTCAAAGATTTCAAGGGACTTAATCATAGTGATTTTCTCAAGACATTTCAGGGAAGAGCTTACGTCCTCCTTGAAGAGTTGTAGATCACTGATCATGGGTTCTTGGAGCTCCCTCCAGGCAACACCACATCTCTGTGATAGTTGTGGGAGGATTTCCAATATACAGGCTACAAAATGCAATAGATCAACCATCTTTGATAATGTCCCCTGGAGCTTGTCATAGCATGCAGCACGGAAAGGCAAATACCAAAAGTCAGGCTCCATTTCAGCATCTTTACTGATTTCCTCTAGGTCATTGACATGCGATTTCAGTGTTATCTGTTTTTCTCTCAATGCCATAAAATTCTGATATTCAGGCATATCTTTCTGGCCCGAGTGAAAACCAATTTGCTGTATGCATTGTTCAAGTGTCCCCAAGCTCGTGGAGAGTTGACTTTTTGCGAGAGTTGCCGCTCTTACAGGTTGCAGGGCAAGTTCTACAATAATCAAACACGATAACCCAATGAAAGCTTCTGTGAGTCTAGTGATGGCAAATTCATCTGGAGGGCCATAGTTCTTCCGGCCTAGGATTAATAGTGCTCCTATAACAGCAGAAATTCCACCGGCTCGACCATACATTCGACTGTGTCTAAGCAAATTGGCAAATATTATCCAAGGTAGAAGAATTAGGAATCTTATTTCGGTTAGTTTTTGGAAGAGAAAGCAGCCCAGAACACCATAGACTGATCCCATTGCTGTCCCTTGTGCTCGAGCATTGGCAACTGTGAATGTTGGTTGTCTACCTGTCTCAAAACTGATGGCAATGGTGAGCCCAGACCAATAACCATTTTCCTTGCTAAAAATCAAACCAAAAAACACGGCTAGACCTAAAGAAAGTGAGCACTTGATTGCAAATATCAACCCTTTCCTACTTGGGAGTGTCTTGGAAATGTCACAGATCCTCTTGAAGTAACCTTTAACTTGTTCTTGTGAAGCCATAGATTCTTTGGTGCCAGATATCTGACTATTATCTAAAGTGGATTTCGAATTTTGGGCTCTGGTTGAATCAACTAGGAGTCCTATGCAATATAAAAAGAAAGACATAGGTAGATCTTTCTGTGATTGGGAAATGGTTGCAAGGGACTGGAGGGACTTGTCAAAAAGTTCATATTTTGTTTCTCGACTGGTCATTGCATCAGTAGGTAAAAAGCACCGAGCTTCCTTGATTTTTTGTCCAAGTTGTATATCCACACCTAGTAAATTAGTGCTGAGCTCCTGATCTATTATGCTCTCAGGAAAGGAAGGACAAGAAGTTAGAGCCATTTCCATTCCTCGTATAGTTGTTTCCATGCCCTGCAGTCGATCTCCAGGATTTATGTAGTGGTGTTGCAAGCCTCTGATCCGCGGTCTCTCCCACTGCACACCCTCCTGTCACAGTGACGAAGCCAAGAATTTTATTCAGTGGGGTCAAAATATTATAAGACTATAAATAATTTAGCAAGGGTAATAAGTTTACACTTTCCGATTGCATATATAAAATATGTATTTGCTTACAATGTTAATATAATAAGAGAATTGATATTTTTACAAGTTAATTTGATATTTTTACAAATAAGTCTTATTTGATCTTATGGAACTATCAAATTTGTCTGTGAAAATATCAATTTCCTATAATAAGTAGTAACATACATATATATATATACACACACACACACACCCTTTATTGACCCCTTGTACGCTTTTCTAATCACATATTTATTCATAAATACTTAATTCCTTAATTATTTTAAAAAAATAGTATAAACTATATTATTATTTATTTTAAAAAGATTAGAGGAAAATGCATATATAAAGTAGTAAGAATGATGTGATTGAGAAGTTATATAATTTTATTTGATGCTGGATATTAAAAAAACTATAAAATTTTAGTTGAATCAATTTGTCTATTACACTTAAATCTTTCTTAAAATCATTATATATTATAAAATAATTTTTTTTCAGTGGGTTCAATTCACCACACTTCAGCGTGCGGCTTCGTCCCTGCTCCTGTATGGACAAAGTGTATTAAATAAATGGCTCTCTTCAAGTAATTGGGCAGCAAAGAAAAGATTATCCGCGGTCTTTTCTTTCTTTTTGTGGGTGTAAAAGAGCCAGGTTGTGTATGAGCAGATACCTGTGTGAGTTTGATACTCTGAAGAAGCTTGGATCCAGTTTCAACAAAGGGCTTGGATTGAGACATCGCCTCAGTTGCAGATGGGTTGCCTTGGCTTAAGACGACGGCTTTGATAAAAAGACTCGTCCTTTCTGAAGCATTTTGAGTATATAACTGGAATAGCTTCCTTACCTTACAATTTTTATTGTGGAATTTAGTCAGTTCGATCATATTTTGAACGTATCTCCAATAATAACCATTATAAATATTAGCTACAAAGCAGAATCCACAAGACTCTGATTGGGCGAGCATAAATTCTTATTCTTAAATCCTGATATGGTGATATGGCTCAAAATTAATCTATTGATTCTTGTGAATATAATTGGTGCATTCAAGAGAGAGTGCTTGTTCATCTGTAGCAATAATTATTGAATATGCTTACGAAGCTGCTAGTCATTCGCCGTACGTAACATTCATAATATTAGACTATCACTTTGTCCCAAAATGATAGTCTTGTTAGACTCTTTTTTGAGTGTTTTTTCTTAAATGCATGTTACTATTTTGGAAAAACATGTTTCGACATCTCTCTTTCAAATATTGAGTTTAAATGTATAGGTAAATAGTATCTGACACGCTAGATAAATTATATAGAATTTCATGTAAAATGAAGTAATTTAAATTAATATATAAAACATTTATAAATATGTACATTTAATTTTGTATTTGTTATATGCAAGCATATTTATCATTTATTAATATGCTACTCGTTAATACAAACAATGGCATTCTGAACGAATGAACTTTTAAATAATATATCTTTGTGTTTTAATTTAAATTTATTGTCTCATTTCATTTCTTATCTAGTGTTTCAACTCATGTACTATTTGGCACATAATTTAATTCTTTTGTAATGATATTAATAACTGTAAATAAGTAAAAATTTCGTGCGACAAAAAATACATAGATTGGGACAGAAAAATGACACTAAAAATGGGACAGTATTATAGGGGTATTTTTTGTATAGATCTGGTCAGAATTATGATGACTTGGTTACCTCACAAATGGCTAGTCGGGGGTACGGGAACAACATAGCCATGATGGAAGCCAAAGCACCAAGAGCCGTACTTGATGCAACATGAAGAGGGTGCATCACAGCTCCGGCCCGCTCTCCATAAACCACGGCACCAACATACACAATCACAAGCTGCCCAAAACCGATCCGCTTAGACAACAACTGTGTACTTTCAGGTACCGCCACCATAAAGGCGGTTACCGCCACCGCTATGGCGGCACCACCATCGGAGAACCTAGCCGGTCCTATAACCCACAGGCTTAACACACAGAGTGGCACTACTTGAAGCGTGGCACAAAAGGCATGCCAAGATCCCCTCAGGGTGCCCCCTAGGGTCGAATCGGATACTATTAATATGGCCGTAACGTAGGAAAAAGCTGGAAATGCTAGTTGGCTACGGAGGTGGGCCGGACCATAGAGAGTGGTGCAGCCCACTATGGTGCATGCCACGGCTGTCCTTAGGGCCGACTCTAGTCGCATTCGCCACATAACTTGTTCTCGGTCCATCACCGATGGAATAGCCACCGGCATTTTTATGTCCACTAAGGGGAAGAAATTAAGATGGACAAGAAATGAGAGGAAAAAACAGAGAAGAAACTTGTATATATATGGAGGACTAATGGGAAGAAATTAAGATGGACAAGAAATGGGAGGAAAAACAGAGAAGATACTTGTATATATAGAGGACAGAGATTTATGCTCATGTATATATATATATAGCTTGCATACTTGTGTGTGGAGGAACCCAGCCCAACATGCAAGCTTTACGGGGGAATTTGTTCGAGCGTGACTTCTTATTTATTTAAAAAATTTAATAGGAGTAATTACTTAAAAAGCTAGCACTAGTAGTAAAATACAAGTGTGAGAGTCTTAGTTCTTTTTTTATCTTTCTCATGTCTAAAAAAAAGGTCTTAGTTCTCCAAGTAGGGAGAATTTTGAAAAACACCCTGTTTTTATTTTTGTTTTCCTTATTCCGTGGGGAGAAGCTAGGCATACAATTATCGATCGTAATATGTTAAAAATAAAAAAACACTTCTAGAAGACCGGAATATATCGTACTGGGTAGGGTTGATTAACCCCTTTTTTTCTTATTTATTATTTTCTCTCTCCCAACCTAAACTTCACCACAATTTTTTTTTTCCATTAATTTAGAAGGCGTTAATTGTACCTGGTTTAATTCTTTTGTGATTAAATAAGTTGATCAAAATTTTGAATCTATGTTTCAGTCGATAATAATAAATTATATAATACAACACCACAAAGCAATCCGTACGTAAAATCTTTGCTAGCTTTTGTACTTAATACAATTTTGTCAGTTAATTTACCGGAAAGTAAAGGTGTTAGCTAGTTATGTTGTTGAATTGAGCAATAGTAACAAAAAAGTTGCTTGGTTTAATAATTTCTCCACAGAGAGAGAGAGTTGATCAGCTCCTCTTTAGCTCAGTTCACTTGGAATTAAAAAATATAGTTGGTTAGGTAGGTAATAACTATTGAGACATCCTTCCTATTCATGCACAGCAAGAGGCTATGCATGGCGCACGATTTTCCCTCCAATTAAAGCAACCCTACAGTGGTGCAAGTGCACAGTGATTAAAAATATGTGGTGATCAATATATAATTTTCCTTTAAAAAAAAATAAAAAAAAAAGTATATATATATATTAATTTTAAATCAATAGTCATTTTCGACGTCGTATGGGCTAGGGAAGTTTAAATCCTCTCTCTTTGTGCCACAAGACTTGCTTATATCTATCTACCTCATTGTATTAATTCCCTGTTTAATTAGCAGTAGTATGTATGTCTACTTTTGAAATGGTATTTAACAAATTTCAAGTCGGCCGTAACGTGAAAAGCTATTGTCTTCATGCACGTTGCATTAGGCTAGCTAGATGACAAGAAGAAAAAATGATCGAGCAGTCTTCTTTTAGAATCAGGGGGTGGGGGAAATTAATTTATAGAATAATTCCCTAAATTATTTACCAAGTTCAGATATTTATTACGTAGTACTGTTGAATTTTTTTTAAGGGGGGAATAGAACAATTAAATAAAAGATAAAATAAATATTAATATTTGTAAGGTCACAACATCAATATCAGTAAAAGGCGAAATGACATATATGTATGACAAATATTTACACGTACTCTTCAACATATTTTACATTGATATTTGTCATTTTGGAGATAGACCCAAGAATAATTAATTCCTCTTAATTTGGTAATATTTACGTCTCTACTTAATTTCTTTATTAACAAACCTTTTAATTTAAGTCAAATGCATGCCAACTAGCTAGCCCCTTTTTGGAACCAGATATAATGTAGGTAGGTATTCGACATTATTTCTATACAGAATTTTTTTTTATAACATCCTACGTCTTCCTCCAAAATTTCTAAGAAAATTTTCCCACTTGGAAAAATGTTATCTAAAACCATTCTGTATTTAATTATGGATTATCATATTTTATTGAGCAATTAATCAACTGTCGGACTTTTTTTATAAAAATCCTATTTATTTAATGTTTATTTATGTTAGATATTTATTTATTAATAAAATTACATCATTCGTCATTCATTAAATGGTCATTTATTTTGTTTATATAAATCTCTAAATTTATATATATTATGATTTATGTGTATAAAAATAAATATTATACATTGAAGATATAAATCATATGTAATATGTGACGACCCCAAATCCGGGTTCCTTGAACCTCGGATCCGGTTCAACACGAATACAACCTTTTCCTTATTGTTCATGAATTACAACAATATTATAATTGATAAATAACCATTTATTTACAATTTTACAACATCTCTTTCTATTCCAGAATCGAAATCTTTATACATTCCTAGTATGTCTTAATATCATACATGATACGACATTCTATTACAATCAACTTGTGTATTTACCATTCATATAACATACCAACTAAAATCTTATGCTACACAATCATTTACCTGTCCAATTTGGACTGATATCTACCATAGATATTTAGATCTTCAGTGAAAGTATTATGCTTTCCTGTTCCTTGATCTTTATCGACAACTTAACCTGACTTGCACTATCTGAAAATATTTGTTTTAAGCAAGAGTGAGCACGACGGCTCAGCAAGTTTAACAGTTACACATAACACATTACATGCTTCACATATACTCTGCAATTTATACTTACATCATGTTTTTCATGCATTTCAGTTTATGTCATACTGCTCATGTATCACATATAACATTTAGCAATTCATGCTTCATATTTATACATAATCTACATGTAATCATACCTCATGCATATCACAATTATCATCAATATCTTTTTATTAACAATTTAATATCACATCATAGCATGTTAAAGCACATAGGAGCAAGTTCTGAAAAACTTGCCTGGTAGCTTCTACCATTTACGCCTATTTGCGTCATTTGCTCAACCTACAATTTATATAACAAATTGACATAATCATTAGCTACCAGGACTATTAATTAGTCTTAACTTAAGACCTTAACTTCAAATTATTAATTCTTTAGTTGTCCGACAAATGAACTTTTAAGTTCCGGACAAAAATCCTAGCCCAAACCTAGTTTGGACATATCGGTACACTTGACCAACTTACGCCTTCACTACACGTTCTTCGTACGACTTACTTTTAATAAGCTGCGTAAATTAATCACAAAGGACTAATTATATTGATTTAATTCAATTTAACTTTCTTCTTTTACATAACTTAATGATTTGGACATTTAATAACGTACCAAATATCTCAAAATATTATCTACCTTTGATAATATATAACTACATTCAAATATTATTAATCATTTAATAATATTTTAATCTCTTATTAATATTATTCACCCTTTAATAATATTTTAATCATTTACTAATATTATTAATAATTTAATAATATTTTAATCACTTATTAATATTATTAACCATTTAATAATATTTTAATCACTTATTAATATTATTATCCATTTAATAATATTTTAATCACTTCTTAATATTATCAACCATTTAATAATATTTTAATCATTTATTAATATTATTAATCATTTAATAATATTTTAATCACTTATTAATATTAGTAACTATTTAATAATATTATAATCTCTTACTAGAATTATTTATCATGTAATAATATTTTAATCATTTACTAATGTTATTCACCATTTAATAACTTTTTAATCATATACTAATATTATTAATCATTTAATAATATTTTAAATACACATTAAATAATACCAATAGTTAACTTTTTAATTGTGGTAACTTTATTCTTTATTTTAAACATTTAGTTACCAATTAATCATTAATGGATTTTATATATATTGGTTTAATAACCAAAACATTCATTTTACACTTATTTCAACTTAAATTTTCATAAAAAACTCGACCCGGACCGACCCGACTCGACCCGGACCGACCCGACCCGACCCGGAGCTGGAAAAATCTGCTTAGCAGATTGTTCTGACGCAGCTGCGTCAGTCCTGACGCGGCTGCGTCAGCCATTTTGTCCGAAAGTCAATTTTTTTGACTGCTCGACCCTTCGACGCTACGACAGCCATAACTTCTTCATTTTAAAACATTTTGGGGTGATTCTTGAATCCATTCTCATCAGAATTTCCCCCTCTACAACTTCTCTTTATATCACAAATCCAAATTCCGAACGGAACTAGGCTAAAAACTGCTTACAAGGACAAAGTGAAAACTAAAATCACAAATCCTTGGTTTTAATGGTTCAAACTTGAATATAATAAACTCTACACATCCAAATGACACCAATTTAGTGTTGTTGTCTTCCTAACTTCTTGTTTTACAATATTTCATGGTTCAATCACATTTTTGAAAACGTTTGACACGAAATTTAAAGGTCGAATCACCTAGGGTTTTACCGGTAATCACAATGTGGAATTTTCTTCCATTTATTTGCATACCACTTATACCAATTCATGATTTAAACCTATCAAACCATGAATCTACCTATATATCATAGATTTATACTTCTAGATCATTAAAATAACTTTTGATCGGTTAAAAATATATTTTGACCGTTTAAAACTTATATAAATTATAAAAATGCATTAAGGAAGAGTTAGAACACTTTTCAACCTCTTGGATTTGAATGTTCTTCTTCTTCTTCTTCTTGTATATCTTGCTAGGACTCCTCCCTTTCCTTCTTCTTGAGTGAACCATTAGCACACTAACTCACAAGCTCTCTAGCTTTTCTCTAGAACCTCTCTCTCTATAATATTTGATCTACTAACAAATGAGCCAACTCTAGCTTTCTCTTACTACTCTTCTATTTATAGACTACCAAAATTGATACTTACAATTATTGTAAGTCTATAATATCACCAATACTTGCAAAAGATCAAATCAAGTTTAATTATTAAATGAATGACTTTTGCTTGGATTGATTTATGGAAGTTGAGTGAAGCAACTAGGTGGAGTAAATTTGAAGCAATCATTCTCCAACACTTAACTCATGTATGGTTAAAACTCTTACTCTTGTAACCTATGTTGACCTAACTATCAACCATGGTCCAAGCTCATCAATTGATCATACATACATCTTCCACCAAATAACCCAAGTAAGGTTAATTCTCTACAATTAAGTATACATATATATCCAATATATTTATATATTTACTAACACTTAACTATAACATTGGTTAAGGTTTTATTTTTATGTCCTATATAAATATATAAGCATCTATATATATATACACCAATATATGTATATATATTCACTTATACATGCACAATACTTGTATTTTTGATATTTAAAATGTCATCCATCAACTTGACTACAAGCAATATAAATGGTGAAGTGTAAAATAAGCAACAATCACCAACACTTAACCCACATGTGGTTAACTCTCTACAACATCCAACCCATGGTTACATATAAATTATACCTTGGTGAATTATATACATACACAATTGTATCTATAATATTCTTCCTACAACTAACCCATGCATAGTTAAATCTTTAATTTATTTACTACCTAGGGTTACTCAACTAACTCATCCATAGTTAATTCTCATCATCAAATTCACCCACCTAGCATTTAACCAATGTTTGGTTAATGCTCTCTCTTGTCTACCAACTAGGGTTGTTCAATTAACCCTACATTAGTTAATTCTCTACACTTAACAATATTTTCCAACACTTTGACCAACATTGGACTTTTAAGTATTTGGGCTACTAGTTTATTTTGCATTGGGCTCCCTTATTTAATTATTTGGGCTACCCAACACAACTCACACATCCTTATAACTTAGGCTAGGTAATTAATTTAATTGGACTACCACCACATTAAATACAATACATGCCAACATAATTTAATTGGACTCATATTAATTACCTCTTGAACTATTAATCAACATAGCATTTGGGCTTATTATTTAATTACCCATTTCATACCAATATTCTCATATTGGGCTAACATTTATAATCCTTTTGGGCTAGTCCACTAGTAGTAATTAAATTACTTGAACTCTATACCGCAACTTAATAATTAAGTTAATAACTCAATCAATTAACTTCTTAATATTATCGTTCTAGACAAACTTTCTAGTTTTTCTATAACTTTAACTCTTAACTAATATAATTAACCTAGGTAATTATATTTCATGACTTTCCTTCTTACACCATATTTAAACTAATTAATTTATTAGCTTAATTGAGTATTAACTTACTCATCCTCTTATTTGGCTAACAAGCACACTTTAGGTATATATATATATACACCTTCACTTCTCAATTGAATTTATTTTCTTAATAAATTCTCTATATGCATCATTAAAATATTCCCACATTTAATTTCTAACAAATAAATTATGTTAAAGAAAAAAATGTTCACCCATTTTCTACACATCTTATTTCTCAAATTCTAGGTTTTAAACCTTAACCTTTAATAAAATCAATTAAGATATTATTTAAAATCTTGAAAATATCTGGGATATTACATTCACCCCTTCTTATAAGAATTTCGTCCCCGAAATTATCTCATACCCATTTCTAACAAATTTTCATCTCTGAATATATATCTTCACTCATCACATTCTATGAGCACCATTTTCTAGGAAGTTCGTACTTTTCACAATTCCAGAACAATGGAATATCTTGCAAAAGAATAAATTGAAAATCAATATCTTACAAAAGAATAAATTGAAAATCAAAATATTCATTAAAACTTTCATACTATTCTGAGGGGTCATAAAGACTGTGAACATACTGCGAGAATGTTTATCAATCACAAAGACTGAAAACATACCACAATGGTTTCGTACGCTAGGTGATCAGCCTATCGTACTCTAGCGCTGTGCACAACGACTTCTCTCGGGGTCGAACTCTTTGGATTTACCAACCCATATCAGCATGCCACCACTGTTGGGCGCCCCCTCGCGGGTTCTTTATTCATGGCTCTGACATATCCCCCATTATGGGGTTGTTCACCTCAGACTTACTACAAAATTCCGCTCCAGCATAAGTTGGATTGGAAAATAAAACGCGAGTCATTTCTGACCAAAAAGTGTCCAGTCAAAATAAATGACCTAGACTCACATCATTGAACTGTTCGTATATTACGACTCAAAAATCATTTCAGATCAGTTAAAGTAACTAAAATTCATTTATAGGACTTCATGATACCGCACCGTTGCAACAGTGCGTTGAGGATTCCGTCTTTTTCATCTTTGCAACATGGCTTTAATGGCGTGTGATAATTTTATAAATACATTTTGATATTTTCAAATCAATTTGTCTAGCCGAAACAATTAGCATAGACTCTTCTTTAAACGTTTCAAAATACAAAAAAATCATTTTGACTTTGTCATATTACAGCATACCATAGTGGGCTTAAAAATACATCCAACACTAGGTTACTCTGCATTGATGACTCCATCGTTTATCATGTCATCACCAGTAACGATGGACTTCTCCACACCTCGTGTTACTGAGACTTAATAATAAAACAAGAAAACTCATTTGTCTTTTCAAAAGCACAAAAGTGCGAATTTGACACGATTTTAAGAATTTCAAAATCTAGCATAGCTAGAAGATTTGGAATATCCTAAAACCTCAAAACACCTCAAATTTTTCCTCCACATTCTTTTCCATCTTAATAACTATATCTATTATAGCCTTAACCTGACTACTTAACTCTATCTATACTTACTGTTCATCAAACTTACCACGTATTTGGGCTCAACAACTTACCACAATCATATGATTTGAGGAACTTGTCCTAGTCAGGCCAAAGTCGCCCATTCGCTGAGGGGTTCCACCATACGATTATGAGTCACAAACTTACCATACGTGTCGGTTCTCAGAACACGAACTTATCTTAACATCCTCTACCTATCCGTTATACATATGAGAAAAGAATCACCTTTTCAACATACATATAATGAATAGCGTGACACCAGGTTTAAATCGATTATCACTATAGGAAGCTAAGTGGTCGTCAAACCAAACACAATTTCCTGCCCATACAAGAAATTGGTCAACTTGGCCACTAATCAATATAGAAAGTCAAGCGGTCGTTAAACCAAGAACAAATACATCAGTTTCCCAACTGTTCAACACTGTAAGGAAACACATGCCACCAGCACATATCTTTCTTCTTCGATACACACTGATCGTGCAAGTTTCGCAGCAGCACCTCCCAAATTGGTTCGCTGACATATCATAGCCCCCGCCCATACAAGGGTTCGTTCAACTCAACCATTATATTAATATAGGAAGCTAAGCGGTTCTAAAACCAAGCACAGATTCCTTGCCCATACAAGGAATCGTACAACTCAGTCACTAATATGAGTCATCAATTAAAAACCCACAAACCACTAATTTTTCTTAACTGAATACGAATTCTCTCCATTCATATTTTAGCACATCTGCCTCATTACGAGTTCATCTCCCTAGATCATTTCATGACCTTATTAGCATTTTCTTTATGCTTCTCAAAATCTTATTATAAGATATCTTCTATCATTTCTTCAAATTAGGTACAACATGACCCTTTTTATTTCTCTTATATCTTCTCAAATCCATCATTGGATAATCTTCTATATATGAATTTTTCAAATTCATCTTTTATTATTTAAACTCTACCGGAGTTTATTCATTTATCATTTTACTTATCTTCTATACGGTTATAGCCTAAGGCACTCTTACCTAAGGTTTATAACCTATCAGCTCTGATACCAACTTGTGACGACCCCAAATCCGGGTTCCTTGAACCTCGGATCCGGTTCAACACGAATACAACATTTTCCTTATTGTTCATGAATTACAACAATATTATAATTGATAAATAACCATTTATTTACAATTTTACAACATCTCTTTCTATTCCAGAATCGAAATCTTTATACATTCCTAGTATGTCTTAATATCATACATGATACGACATTCTATTACAATCAACTTGTGTATTTACCATTCATATAACATACCAACTAAAATCTTATGCTACACAATCATTTACCTGTCCAATTTGGACTGATATCTACCATAGATATTTAGATCTTCAGTGAAAGTATTATGCTTTCCTGTTCCTTGATCTTTATCGACAACTTAACCTGACTTGCACTATCTGAAAATATTTGTTTTAAGCAAGAGTGAGCACGACGGCTCAGCAAGTTTAACAGTTACACATAACACATTACATGCTTCACATATACTCTGCAATTTATACTTACATCATGTTTTTCATGCATTTCAGTTTATGTCATACTGCTCATGTATCACATATAACATTTAGCAATTCATGCTTCATATTTATACATAATCTACATGTAATCATACCTCATGCATATCACAATTATCATCAATATCTTTTTATTAACAATTTAATATCACATCATAGCATGTTAAAGCACATAGGAGCAAGTTCTGAAAAACTTGCCTGGTAGCTTCTACCATTTACGCCTATTTGCGTCATTTGCTCAACCTACAATTTATATAACAAATTGACATAATCATTAGCTACCAGGACTATTAATTAGTCTTAACTTAAGACCTTAACTTCAAATTATTAATTCTTTAGTTGTCCGACAAATGAACTTTTAAGTTCCGGACAAAAATCCTAGCCCAAACCTAGTTTGGACATATCGGTACACTTGACCAACTTACGCCTTCACTACACGTTCTTCGTACGACTTACTTTTAATAAGCTGCGTAAATTAATCACAAAGGACTAATTATATTGATTTAATTCAATTTAACTTTCTTCTTTTACATAACTTAATGATTTGGACATTTAATAACGTACCAAATATCTCAAAATATTATCTACCTTTGATAATATATAACTACATTCAAATATTATTAATCATTTAATAATATTTTAATCTCTTATTAATATTATTCACCCTTTAATAATATTTTAATCATTTACTAATATTATTAATAATTTAATAATATTTTAATCACTTATTAATATTATTAACCATTTAATAATATTTTAATCACTTATTAATATTATTATCCATTTAATAATATTTTAATCACTTCTTAATATTATCAACCATTTAATAATATTTTAATCATTTATTAATATTATTAATCATTTAATAATATTTTAATCACTTATTAATATTAGTAACTATTTAATAATATTATAATCTCTTACTAGAATTATTTATCATGTAATAATATTTTAATCATTTACTAATGTTATTCACCATTTAATAACTTTTTAATCATATACTAATATTATTAATCATTTAATAATATTTTAAATACACATTAAATAATACCAATAGTTAACTTTTTAATTGTGGTAACTTTATTCTTTATTTTAAACATTTAGTTACCAATTAATCATTAATGGATTTTATATATATTGGTTTAATAACCAAAACATTCATTTTACACTTATTTCAACTTAAATTTTCATAAAAAACTCGACCCGGACCGACCCGACTCGACCCGGACCGACCCGACCCGACCCGGAGCTGGAAAAATCTGCTTAGCAGATTGTTCTGACGCAGCTGCGTCAGTCCTGACGCGGCTGCGTCAGCCATTTTGTCCGAAAGTCAATTTTTTTGACTGCTCGACCCTTCGACGCTACGACAGCCATAACTTCTTCATTTTAAAACATTTTGGGGTGATTCTTGAATCCATTCTCATCAGAATTTCCCCCTCTACAACTTCTCTTTATATCACAAATCCAAATTCCGAACGGAACTAGGCTAAAAACTGCTTACAAGGACAAAGTGAAAACTAAAATCACAAATCCTTGGTTTTAATGGTTCAAACTTGAATATAATAAACTCTACACATCCAAATGACACCAATTTAGTGTTGTTGTCTTCCTAACTTCTTGTTTTACAATATTTCATGGTTCAATCACATTTTTGAAAACGTTTGACACGAAATTTAAAGGTCGAACCACCTAGGGTTTTACCGGTAATCACAATGTGGAATTTTCTTCCATTTATTTGCATACCACTTATACCAATTCATGATTTAAACCTATCAAACCATGAATCTACCTATATATCATAGATTTATACTTCTAGATCATTAAAATAACTTTTGATCGGTTAAAAATATATTTTGACCGTTTAAAACTTATATAAATTATAAAAATGCATTAAGGAAGAGTTAGAACACTTTTCAACCTCTTGGATTTGAATGTTCTTCTTCTTCTTCTTCTTGTATATCTTGCTAGGACTCCTCCCTTTCCTTCTTCTTGAGTGAACCATTAGCACACTAACTCACAAGCTCTCTAGCTTTTCTCTAGAACCTCTCTCTCTATAATATTTGATCTACTAACAAATGAGCCAACTCTAGCTTTCTCTTACTACTCTTCTATTTATAGACTACCAAAATTGATACTTACAATTATTGTAAGTCTATAATATCACCAATACTTGCAAAAGATCAAATCAAGTTTAATTATTAAATGAATGACTTTTGCTTGGATTGATTTATGGAAGTTGAGTGAAGCAACTAGGTGGAGTAAATTTGAAGCAATCATTCTCCAACACTTAACTCATGTATGGTTAAAACTCTTACTCTTGTAACCTATGTTGACCTAACTATCAACCATGGTCCAAGCTCATCAATTGATCATACATACATCTTCCACCAAATAACCCAAGTAAGGTTAATTCTCTACAATTAAGTATACATATATATCCAATATATTTATATATTTACTAACACTTAACTATAACATTGGTTAAGGTTTTATTTTTATGTCCTATATAAATATATAAGCATCTATATATATATACACCAATATATGTATATATATTCACTTATACATGCACAATACTTGTATTTTTGATATTTAAAATGTCATCCATCAACTTGACTACAAGCAATATAAATGGTGAAGTGTAAAATAAGCAACAATCACCAACACTTAACCCACATGTGGTTAACTCTCTACAACATCCAACCCATGGTTACATATAAATTATACCTTGGTGAATTATATACATACACAATTGTATCTATAATATTCTTCCTACAACTAACCCATGCATAGTTAAATCTTTAATTTATTTACTACCTAGGGTTACTCAACTAACTCATCCATAGTTAATTCTCATCATCAAATTCACCCACCTAGCATTTAACCAATGTTTGGTTAATGCTCTCTCTTGTCTACCAACTAGGGTTGTTCAATTAACCCTACATTAGTTAATTCTCTACACTTAACAATATTTTTCAACACTTTGACCAACATTGGACTTTTAAGTATTTGGGCTACTAGTTTATTTTGCATTGGGCTCCCTTATTTAATTATTTGGGCTACCCAACACAACTCACACATCCTTATAACTTAGGCTAGGTAATTAATTTAATTGGACTACCACCACATTAAATACAATACATGCCAACATAATTTAATTGGACTCATATTAATTACCTCTTGAACTATTAATCAACATAGCATTTGGGCTTATTATTTAATTACCCATTTCATACCAATATTCTCATATTGGGCTAACATTTATAATCCTTTTGGGCTAGTCCACTAGTAGTAATTAAATTACTTGAACTCTATACCGCAACTTAATAATTAAGTTAATAACTCAATCAATTAACTTCTTAATATTATCGTTCTAGACAAACTTTCTAGTTTTTCTATAACTTTAACTCTTAACTAATATAATTAACCTAGGTAATTATATTTCATGACTTTCCTTCTTACACCATATTTAAACTAATTAATTTATTAGCTTAATTGAGTATTAACTTACTCATCCTCTTATTTGGCTAACAAGCACACTTTAGGTATATATATATATACACCTTCACTTCTCAATTGAATTTATTTTCTTAATAAATTCTCTATATGCATCATTAAAATATTCCCACATTTAATTTCTAACAAATAAATTATGTTAAAGAAAAAAATGTTCACCCATTTTCTACACATCTTATTTCTCAAATTCTAGGTTTTAAACCTTAACCTTTAATAAAATCAATTAAGATATTATTTAAAATCTTGAAAATATCTGGGATATTACATAATATATGTAAATAAATATATAATGGTTTATAACCTATGATAATTTGGAGATATTATCATGTAGATTATAATGCTTTAATAGAGATGATTTATCTTGATCGTGGAAGTTGGACTTCTAATTAAAGTACTAGTGTATTAACGGTGTGTATTAAGCGGATCATGTGATAATATTTTATTTATAAAATAGTTTCACATAAATACTAATTTGTGAATGTTTCTTAATTTTAAAATAATAATAGACTTAATATTGTTATATATATTAATTTAATATTCCAACGAATGAAATTATACTGTGTTAATTAATACCTCAGAATGTTAATTAATATCAGAAACATTATTATTGTCAAAACATCTATAAGATTTTTCATAAGAAAAATTATTATTGATCATAGAATCTTGACCAAGTCTTTTAATATTTATTATTAAAATTATTGATTTAATTGTTAAATCAATTTATGATTAAATAAAGATAAATTATGGACTTATGAAATTAGTTTAAATATATTGGAATTATATTTAATTCTGAAATATTTATGTACATCTGTAGAGAAAATATTTACAGTTTATTAGTAAAATATTTTATTTTAATTAATTCCTGGATTGAAGTACAATTATAATTATTTAGTGAACTTAATTGTAATTAATATTTATTCAGTATATTATTATTAGATAATAATATATAAATAAGTATTAGAGTTAGAATGGAAATTCCTTAGGATCCTCATCCTCATCTAATATGAATCAGTTTTATTAGAGAGATAATGATTAATAAGAATATAAATATATCATTGATCAGATACGTAAAAAAAAATAAGTTATTATTCTAAATCAGAGTAAAGACCAAAGAGTATATACTATCTCTCTCTCTTTTTAGGAAAAATACGTAAAAGTATTTTTCAAGAAGGGTGTTTTAAAAATCACACTCCAGATTCAGCATAAGGTCATAGAAAGAAAAATCTTAAGAATACGCGAATATTCAAACGTACTAATCAAATTAAACACTAGATAACAATTCATATTATAAATACATGGTATATATATAATTATTATTTTGTATAAAACTATAAAAATAATTCTATTTTATTAAATTTGTAAAACTATTTTTTGAAAAAATTTCCCAACATCAACAACACTGTAGCTGTTCTGATACTGCATATGATTCCATAAGCCAATTCCTTGAATATTTATTTTTTTAACTAGCTTAGTAGCCTTATTTATACTTAATTAGATTCTACATTAATTTATGTGGAAAAGTCAGTATAATGTTTACTCTTTTAAGAATTTAAATATATACAAGTTCCAATCGTACTGTCCAACGTGCTCACAACTAATTTTAAATTTAACATTATTAGGTTTGCAAAATTCAAATAGGCACTGTTTGTTAGTTAGGGGTTGAATGGACAGGTAACAAGTTTATGGAGTAATTATTAACTTTTCAATCTAGGGGCCAATGATGTTATAACTTAGTGACTAAAATTAAGATACTGTAATTTTTAAATCTTATGTTCGTTTTTTGAACTTATTTCTTCGTTTATGTGAAATTCGTTTTTTTATGTGAGACTCAAGTGAGCTTATTTCTTCATTTATATAAAAATTATTTCTTCTTTATGTGAATTTTGTTTTTTTTATGTGAAATTTAGGCCTTTTATGTAAAAGTACTTATTTTCTCATCACGTGAGTTTGTTTGGTTATGAATTTATTTCTTCTTCGTTTGATATTATAATAGTGTGATGGGTTTATTTTTCCTCTTTTGATATTATAATAATATAAAAATGAACTTAATTATAAAATTATATTATATTTTTCAGAAGTAATTATATAGAACTTTCAAAAAATAAAAACTTTCCAATCTAGGGTTTACTGCAAACGTAGCATTACAATGACAAGACAACTAATCCTTTTTTTATATATACATTAATCGATCTTACTTATAATATAGCAGGTCTGTCAGTAAGTCCCTTAGGCTATGTTTGTTTGCAAAATACATACTTGGGATTGGACTGTTTGTATTAATTTAAAGTTATTTTTGACTTTTTTATCCTATAATGAGAGATTATTAGTCCCTTCATGTTAGAATATTAGTCCCATAAAATCATTTAATAGTTTAAAATGAGAGGGACTATTAATCTCAAATTCATCATGGGATTATATAATATCTCATAAATAGTCTTGAGAATGATAAAAAAAAATAGTCCAATGACTATTTAAAGGACTATTAATCATTTATCGTGGGATAAAAAACTCAAAAATAGTTTTAAATTAACACAAATAATCCAATCCCAAATATACATTTTGCAAACAAATATAGCCTTAGTTTCCATTAGTCACAACAGTTGTAACATAGTAAATATGGAGTATACGTCCTGGTGCGAGAGTTACATCTCCAAAACAAAATGCATTTTTCAAAAATAAAAAGTTCATTTTATTTAATTTTTAATTTTGATGCGCACAAAAATACTTCCATATATATTGGGAAGAAGTAATTCATATTTGTTTCCAAATGAGTAATTAATTAAGATTATTTTCCATAAAAGAAATATATAGTGTTACCAGTCGCTACTTTTTTATTTATAAGAAATTGTTTCTCAAAATAAATTTAATTTGATTTTGAATTTAAGAATTTCGTATATTGAATGAAAATGACAGTAAAAGGAGAAGTAAGACTTATATCGAAGCAGAAGCAAATAACCAAATTATCAAATGTGGCAGTAGAGAGAGAGAAAATGACACCAAATATATGTTATGTACATCCGATCGAGAGTAAGATAAAAATGACATAAATATATTGTAATTAAATTGTTGCATGTGTTATGATTGAGCTGTTTCATGGTACACTTTTCACTATTTTTGCTCTCATATCAATTCGTGCAATAATTTAATAAATGCATATATATATATATATATATATATATATATATATATATATATAAATGATTCATAACAAATGATTGTTATGTGTACTATTCCAATAAACTTATTTTACACCGATGATCTAAAAATCTAATTTAAATTCAACTTTTTCACAGCCATTACTAAGTGTAGCGGCTGGAGAAATTATTTTATACACCGGGAGCAAATAAACAGTTTGCTCCCCTCTCTTACATAACAGTGGGGTCCATAAGGGTCTCACCACTTATGGATCCCACTGCTATGTGATAGGGGGAGCAAACTATTTGTTTGCTCTCAATACATAGAATAATTTTTCGTAGAGACTGAGAAAAAAATATATCAAATTACTTTTTTACCCCTAGTTGCTACTCCTAATAGCAGCCGGAAAAAAAGTTAAATTTAAATTGAACCTTTAAATTAGCATATCAACGGTATAAGATGCGTTTATTAAAATAATACCCATAACAATCAATATCATTTCCCATACATATATATATATATATATATATATATATATATATGTATATATATATATATGTGCTGTCCAAGTTTAATTGATAAAGTTAGGTAGCAACGCATATCTGATGGATGGAAGAAGCGCACAAGGAATTGATACATACGACAGCACTTTCTGCTCCAATTGTACAAAGAATCAAATTCTTGTCCAGTGCACCTGAATTACACTTGCCGAAGCAGTGTTGTGTTTTTGCGCCAGAGACGTATGGAATACCAACCAACCCGTAGGAATTAGTTAGGAAATGGATAGTTAGTTCAATGTAATCAAGAAAGTGAAAAGTGGAAATACATGAATTAGTACACAACTTACGTGCTCAGTCGGAATAACTTGTTATGTTTATGATCAAATTAAAAATAATTGACCATATGAATGAATGAAACAAATATGAAAACACAAGAGTGTATATATTTTATTATTAGTAATACTTTTTAAATAATTTATAATATTTATAATTGGATTGATTTTAATCAAGTGAATCGTAATCAATTTTAAATATATATATATGATGGCTGAAAAAGCCTAGTTTGGTTGCTAGTTTTAACTTTTAAAGTGTTAGTTTGTTCATGTAATCTTGTTGAAATGAAACTACCTACAGATTCAAAATTAAATAAATATTTAAAAAATGATGATTCTAAATATACTTTTAATGTTAACTAAGAATTGAAATCAAATATACTTTTAATATTAACTAAGAGCGTAATTAGAAACCTCACGTCACTCTATAATTCTCAAATATAAAAGTATCTCTAATTTTAAAATGATCTAATAAAGAAAATATATAAATATAAATAAAAGGAGTTATTAATTTCGCTAGTCAAAGTTTGGTTATTATTAACCCGAATAGGTTATATATTGGATTGTACATATGTGAAGCCCAAATTCTAATGAATTAATTGGACCCAATTAGTACTTTCCTTGCTTCTCTATTTCACAATGTAAACAATTCTGTAAAACTATCCTTCCTATTGAGAATTCTCTGTTTCTATTGTATATACTATTATGTCCAAATGAGACGGTTAAAAACAATGGAACAAAAGTTCCCGACTTCTACCTCCATATCAACCCGAGTGTGATCAGGTAGACTGATAATTTTATCCGTGACAAACTTTACACCCAATCATGATCTGAAAACTTTATACCGCATCATGTATGATTTTTAGTAACTTCTGTTGTTCGAATAAATGCCAGGATTCTCAAAAGGGAACACACTGTTATATTCTAACAGAATGACACGACTGATCTATAAGTGGGTCGAAGATATCGCCCATAAACTAACTGGCAATATGTTTAAGTATGTTTCTTATTATATGGTATAGAAGTGGAGACAACATTATGAGATGACTGTTAATGATGTTATCTACCAGATGATTCTTAGAACACATCTAAAATGATCTCGACACCTAACTACTATACTACAGAGTATGACATCTCAATGTAAGTGGATATACAACTAGATTCAATATATTTTACCCGGCCACAAATAAATAGAGAATTAAGTAAACAAATGCAGAGTATGACATCTCAATGTAAGTGGATATACAACTAGATTCAATATATTTTATCCGGCCACAAATAAATAGAGAATTAAGTAAACAAATGCAGGGTAGGGATAGCCACAAATCTTCGTATATATGTGGGCCTGCATTTTCAAAGTAGACCTAGGGCAAGGCCCCAACTAAATCTCCTATCTTACGAGCAAAACCTGAACCCTTGATTTATTAATAATCTATTCCAAGCTTATATATTTCATATCAGATTTAAGATTTAGACATCTTAAAGGATGTTCACGGTGTGAGGTATGCTATGAAAGGGTTTATAGATTGAAGTAGCTTTCAATACACCGTTTTCCACGAGTTCTGTTTCAATCATAGTTATAAATGCTACGACAATATAAGTGATCTCAGATTTGACACGCAAGAAATATATACTAGTGAACCATGCACATTGATTAATGGACAAAAAAAAATAATGGTAACCCAAAATAGAGGCAAATGGTGAGGGTCCCTGTAAATCCTCATGCACTAATTCAAATAACGGTGTCTGAAATCTGAATTAATCTTAGATGACATGTGCTCGACTACAAGGCACGCATGGCAGTCGATTGTCTCTTCTTCTGGTGACAAGGTATGAGGACCCTTTTGTTCTTAGCTAAGGGCTTGTAAGATTGTCGAATGAGATTTCTCACTTCTCTAGTAAGATTTAAGCTTAGAGTATCTTGGGGAGTCGTTGAGCATTTTAAGCTTAGAGTATCTTGGGGAGTCGTTGAGCATGAATTCAGGCATTCAACGCAGCAATTCAAAGCTTATTTAGGTATCCACTAGATTATTTTAGATCATATTACTTGGGGATATCATGGTTTTCAATGAATATGATTTGGGGTAATTTGTGTACATCTTCTGAGCAACTAATTGATTTTGGTAATTTTAAGCTATAATATGATAACATCTTACTGGTATAAATTGCACCAAACACAGCAGTGACAAGTTATTACAAATTTTAAACTGTAATCTGCTATAAATAAGCAGAAGTAGGCAGACCTAAGAACACTAGTTCTAAAATTAACAGTTGACATAGTGAAATGAGATGAACATTTTCCTATGAACCACCCACGTGGTTATTATCTAAGATAGCAGGGTTTAATTGTTACACCAAAATATAGCTATAGAATAATTTCAGCGAGACTAAAAAAGTACACTGAAGACTGATGCTCCAAAGAGGAGATAAGATTAAACCTTTGTTTAAATTACTAGCCTTTTTTTTGATAAAAGTATATCAGCAAGACAACAGTGCACAAAACGTGCAGTTTTCAAGCACAAAACAAAAACGATGGAATCTCTCACCCTCCAAGGGGCCACAAGGAGAAGTCTACTAAGAAATCAATAGAAGAGATCAAAGGCAGGGTACACCTCGTTATGCCAAAAAAACAATAAGCTCAAAACTAGGATTTAATAAACAGCACCAACTTCTTGATATTATCCGCATGCCTTATGGACTCTTTACTTAAGTTACCCCGAGTATTTAATGGGTGGGGATAAAACTGCTCTCTAGGAAACCAACTTGACTGAGGAAGAACCTAGGATTTCTGACATTCAAAGTTGGATCAGTGATTTGAAAATCATAGATTTATAATAGATAGCTTCATGCCTCTTAAAGAATATTATTTAACATCTGCCACTAGGCTTTGCCCAGGTTGGGACAATAGGTTTAAAGCTTTAAGACTTCATTCAAAAGATGATAAATAGCAAAATCACCTCCCCGGTGACTGCATGTCGCAGAAAAATCTAGTTTGAGAACAAATGAGAAAATTCAAGCAAGATGACATATCTCATGGAGCTATAAAAGGAATACTAGCTAGATTATCCACCTCTGTTATGCAACCCATATTTCATATAGCCACACAAAGCACACATAGATACGCAAACCACTGTAAATCAAGAAAAAGGCAATTGGAGAATACAAATCCAAAGAGTTCTGCTTAATATTTTAATTCATATATTTATATCTAACAGGTGACCGCTTAACACATAATTTGGGTACATCCAAGCGATTCATGTTCTAACCACCAGGCTAAGAAGTTTGTCCTTAATATTCATTCTCAGCCACATAGAAATGTCTAGAAAGTTGGCATCATAAGGAAATAACTCGTACCATGTCTCCCCGTCGATAACAGGTTAGAACTTGTCTTGTGAGCAAGTCTGAGCCAACAACCTGAGTCGGGGAGAAAAGCGCAACTCCTGCTTATTTGAACTATCTGACTTCTTTTTGCCAAGACCACTTTCCCCATTACCAGCAACATTTTCTGCAATAACACAGCATTTTAATTATCCCAAAAGAATTTCATACAAGAGTAAGAAACCTTTATGAAAAGGATGTCCCAATAACGATTAAGATTCAGGGCATAATGTCGCAATTGTTCGACTTCCTCCCAAACGGCACTTGGACCAATTTATCAAAAAAAATTGGACATTATGTGTTAATATTAATTTAGATATATTGATTCTGAGTAGACCTGTATTTGCTTCAAATTTGTCAAGGCATAAGCCAACCAAACCTGGCATAAAACTAAACAAGTACCAAAGGCAAATAGTTAAAAGTCACCCATGGACGGAATAATGATACTTGTCCTTGTGCGCTGCATTTCTGCTCTAGCAGTAAACAAGAAGTGCACTTTCAATCAAGTGGAACAGAAAAGTAAAAAATTCGCACAATTAGGAAAACATGGGGTTCTTTTTGTATCTACAATTAACTATCAGTATAGGGAGAGGAGACTATAGGGAAACACTACAACTTGGTAAGATCAAAATAAGAAGGAAAAAAGACTCAACAACTTGTTTGAGTTGGGAAAGAAAATACATTGAAGATTCTTAAGTTTTATCATTTGGGAATATAAAGAGGAGTCTTTAAGTTGTTCTTTGATGTAATATTGAATAAAACATTTGAAAGACTGAAAATTATACCCCTGGTTGGTGCTGCTCGAGATTTAGTCATAATGATATTACAGTTTTTAATGAATATATTTGAGGGTATTCATGAAAATTCAGAAAATTCATTAAGTTAATGCAAAATCTATAATATAATAATCACCAACGGAGCAACTTCTAATTTGTGGCTATATTAAGCTATAATCTGACAATAACTTATGTCACTGCATGTTGAATTAAAAAGTAAATTTGTTTAAATGTTCGTAGTATTTTTCATAATAGATGGAGAATGCAGCAACACATCAGGAACAAGAGACTCTAAGGAAAATTTTCAATGGCCAGAAGAGTTAAAAATAAAAGAATAAACCAAATCATACATGCAGAGGCAGAGTAGAAAACTTTCACAACAGGGATCGGAGTAATTAATAAAATACCCAACGTATTTTACACTTTGGCATCAACTTATAATAAATAAAATGGTTCAAAGTTAAAAAATTTGACAAACTCTTTTTCTGAGACAAGGTAAAAAAAAATCCGTACGTTTACCGAGTTCTTTAAAAAAAAATTACAGAACAAAATATACACACACACAAAAAATAAAGCCACAAGACCCAAGTGCATGAAAAACAAGACTGAGTGGGTAAACATAGAGTATATACTAAAACATATTTTCACAAAAATGTTAACAAGGCATCTTTGAGTTTGTCACCATACCTTCAGTCTTTTCGGGGACCTTAAAATCACCAGACATCCTTCTTTTATTTCTTCCATGAGTTCCCTCAGTGAAAGGTAAAGTAAGATCAACACAAAGTGGTGAAGAGGTCGATTCCTTTGTTTCTAACACATTGCTCACCAGATCAGTGACATCTCCTAGGGACAGATCTGTATTCACATGCTCAGAAAATTCATTCTCCTCAAGTACTGGAGTAACTTCTGTAGTTTTATTTCCCAACACCGCATGAACTGCTGAACGAGTCAGCCTTTTTGTGTTGTTTGAATTCTTTGCTTCTGCAGCACAGGTTTTCCTCTTAGTATCATACTTCATTTTACTAGTTTCTTTTTTCACTGACATTTTAATTCCCTCATTAGGGAGTAAGTCAACTCCAACAGTGATTTGTGATGCAATCATGTTCTGGTCTTTCAATACATAGCATCCCTGATCCTTGACAATTTTCTCAGAAGAATTTGATTCAGTATGTTTCGCTGGTGCAGTCTCTTCCATGACCTTTTTAGTTTCAATATTTTGAAATTCCTCATCCAAATGGACATTAGAACGAGTCAGCCTTCCTCTGTTGGCTGTCAACCTTACCTTTGTTTCTCCAACACTGATCTTTTTGTCAATATTATCATCTGAAATCCCAATACCTTTCTGTGCTGCTGAACGAGTTAGCCTTGTTGTAGGTTGACACATCTTCCTTTCTGTTATTGAACATGCCAAACCTGAACAATTATCAATGACTTCTTGGGTATGTTCATTTTTCGACTCCTTTACCATCACGTCAGAATATGCATCCGCAAGTTGAGGCTTTCTTGGCTCATTCTTGCTTGAAAAGAGAGATTTCACAACACTACCAGTTTTTGAGACAAATGGAACTGATGAACCTCCTATTTTTGAGGAGTGTTTTTCGCTCATAATTGAATAGTTTACAACAGATGAAATGCAAGACTTGGTCCCATTTGATGCTTCTACAGTTACTTCCTTGTTAGTGGTTATATCAGCAGAGTTGCTGAAGCTTTTTTCTTCCTCGCGATGGATTGAAAATTCTAGATTTAGAGGCTGTTTAAACATCAGTGACGCAAGAGCTGCACAAGCAGCAAGAGGATTGAGAGGGGACCTGCTTTCTATTAACTCCTCTCCAATGGATGGAGCAGCCTGTGGTGGATCCTTGACTTCTATCTCTGTTTGCAGTTTGCTCCGACTCCGGGTAGACCTCATCATTTGATTTTGACCAGAAGGTGGTCGAATATGTGATATTTTAGATGAAGCTGTAGTTTTGCATTGTAGTTGTCCTTTTGTACCAACTGCATCCAGAAACCCGCGGTCATAACAGATACAGGCAACAGTTTTGCTTTACTAAACTTTTTATGAAGTCCTTCCTGAAATGTCTTCAAACAGAAAGGGAACAAAAAGGAAAAGGAACGTATTTGCTGATGCATACTTGAGGAAGTTCCTCAAGTTGCTGAAGAATGAGTTATCAGCTTTAGAAGCAAAAGAGCCTCACCAACCAGCTTCCAAGAATGAACTTCTAGATGGAGGGCTAGTTCCAAAAGCTCATCTGGAAAGCAGCCGCAGGCATCATATGCAAATGTTAAACACAAGGGTAATTACGAATATGAGCACAAATAAGTCCTGAAATGACTCTCTTGCATGTCTGCCTGGCAAAGACAGGAGTATCAAAACCTAATTTTTATCAGGTTTGCCATGGGGAGTCACCATGAACTAATGAACTGACAGTGTGTCCAAAAGATGGCGCACCAAGTAGTAGATAGAGTTGTTTATGTTTTGGTTTTTATGAAACTATTATCTTAGATAAATATAGTCTTTCAAGCTCAAGAAGAAAAAAAATACCAACTCTCAAGTATAAACTCGTTAAAGCTTCATCAGAGCAGTTAAGTTTTAATTCTTGTTTATAACAGTGACTCCAAGGTATATTTAACTTGCAGAATAAATATTATAGTGAAATTCAACAACACTAGCATATACCATTTCAACAATTAAATCCATGCGCCAGCCACTTTAGTTTTTTAAAAAAATTTGAAGTATTCAGCACTATGATCAATAAATGCCCTAGTAGATATTAGAACCTAGGCAAAGCAGCATGCCTTAATAGTGATGTTACAAAAATATCTTTTAAATGTATATATATTATATAAAATAATCTTACATATCTTTCCACATACAAGGAGGTAGAATGTTTTGAACTAGCCTGGACTTCACTCTTTTCTTAGAATAGCTGAAATTGTGCTCCATGACCTAAACTAGGAGTTTATCACCTTCAATTTTCACAAACCACTAAGCACTTTCATGCTCAGCTGCCGAAAATGTTACATTTGACCAAGCAAAGGCCAGTTTTCTACTGATTTTTTTCCTTAGATACGTGCTATTGTTGATTGAGCTTTGCTATTGTATATCCTTCCATCTGGAAGAAAGAGGTTAGCCAACTATAGAAGGTAAATAATAACACTATACATTTAGTGTTGCCTTTCAAGAATATATATAGCTGAGAAGCATGTATACTGTGTTTATTAATATATATATGGGTAGCCATCTACAGTAACTGATTATTGGGAGTATTGTTGTAGCAACCAAATGGAGGGGCCAAGGCAGACAGTTTCAAAGTCAATTTGGCCTCTCCATTTGGTTGCTACAACAGTACTCCCAGCAATCAATTAATTACTGCGAATGGCTACCCATATATATATATATATATATATATGTATGTGTGTGTGTGTGTGTGTGTGTGTGTGTGTGTGTGTGTGTGTATTCTAGCGGCAAACAGTTTCAAAGTCAATTTGGCCGCTGCATTTGGTTGCTACAACAGTACTCCCAACAACAGGTTGCTGTGAATGATACCTTATATATATATATATACATATATATATATATATACATATATACAGATATGCATATACATATATATGCATATATGCGCAAATAAACTTTGGGCTCCAGTTTATTCATATGTATTCCATATTTCTCTTTATCTTATCAGATTAGAAACCTACCATTTTTATGTGCATGTGCGCGTAGGCCTGCAAACGAACCGAACTGTTCGCGAACCGGTTCGGTTCGAGTTCGGTTCGAGTTCGAGTTGGATGCTTTGTCGAATCGAGTTCGCACAAGATGTTATGTTCGATTGCTCGATCGAACATGTTCGCGAACCATGTGGTTCGGTTCGTCTATGTTCACGAACAGTTCGGGTTCGGTTCGGTTCGATAAGTTTGAGTTCGGTTCGAGTAGTTCGATTTCTTACATGTTTAAATTATTTTTAAAATTCTAAATACAAATAATTGGTTATTTCATAATTCATATTAAATTTTAAAGTTTGTCTTATCAATAATTGTTAAATTTGTAGTAATTTTCTTTATTTATTACTTAAACATCTTTTTATTTTTTTTAATAATTGATTATATGTAAACATTTTTATTAAATAATTAATAAATAGTACTGTGTATTTCTTCACCTCTAATTTAATTAAAATAATTTTCATATTTTCATAAAATTTTTAAAAATGATTGTTGGATTATTACAACTTACATCACTAATAATTTAATAAATTACAACCCATGTCATAAATCACATAAATAAAGTAATTAATCATCATGCAATGAAAATTCGACATTAATTAAAGAATGATACAATATTGTTGCTTACATTTACATGATTTATTAAAAATGTCAAATTGAGATAGATAATAGAGAAATCAAGTTATCAATGTATCGAGACTTCACTAATAAAGTAATAGTCATTGTACAATTACTATTGTATATTATATCAATTATCAACTATATAATTAAAAGTACAACCTTGATTTTACCAATTTTTAAAATTTTTAATTTTACAAACTTACAGTGTATATGTGAAACAATGAGAGAGTGATTGGCTAACTTTGATTTATGCAATTAAGCAATCATATTTAGTGTAAATACTAAAAAGTAATGTTTAATAATTCAATTAAACAATATGTCACAGTACTGTTTTTATGAAATTAAAATGAGTTATTAATTTAAATTAGAATAAGCAAAAAGATTTTTAAAAAAATGAAAAAAAAATCTCTAAATAACTTTGAGCATTTGATCTTAGAATCGTAGTTAATTTATTTAGTTTTAAACAATATAAGTTATATAACTATGAAAATTATAAAAATTTTATAAAGTAATTCATCTTATTACTTATGTAAATTGTTTTTAAAATTCTAAATATAAATAATTGGTTATTTCATAATTCATATTAAATTCTAAAGTTTGTCTTATCAATAATTGTTAAATTTGTAGTAATTTTATTTATTTATTACTTAAACATCTTTTTATTTTTTTAATAATTGATTATATGGAAACATTTTTATTAAATAATTAATAAATAATAATATGTATTTCTTCACCTCTAATTTCATTAAAATAATTTAATATTTTTATAAAATTTTTAACAATGATTATTGGATTATTACAATTTACATCACTAATAATTTAATAAAGTATAACCCATGTCATAAATCATATAAATAAAGTAATTAATCATCATGTAATGACAATTTGACATTGATTAAAGAATGATACAATACAGTTGATTACATTTGCATGAGTTATTAAAATTATCAAATTGAGATAAATAATAGAGAAATCAAGTTATCAATGTATCGAGATTTCACTAATAAAGTAATAGCCATTGTACAGTTACTATTGTATTTATTACATGAACTATATAATTAAAAGTGCAAACTTGAATTCACCAATTTTTGAATATTTTAGTTTTACAAACTTACGGTGTATATGTGAAATAGTGAGAGCTAAGAAAGTGATTGACTAACTTTGATTTATGTAATTAAGCAATCATATTTAGTGTAAAAACTAAAAAGCAGTGTTTAATAATTCAATTAAACAATGTCACAGTACCGTTTTCATGAAATTAAAATTAGTTATTAATTTAAATTAGAATAAGCAAAAAGGTTTTTTTTTAGATGAAACAAAATCTCTAAATAGCTTTGAACATTTGATCTTAGAATCGTAATTAATTTATTTAGTTTTAAACAATATAAATTGTACAACTATGAAAATTATAATTTTTTATAAAATAATTCTCAATATTTATTGTACAACTATGAACGTTCGCGAACTGTTTATGTTCGCGAACTTGCACATGTTCGATAGGTTCATGAACTGATCGCGAACTCGATTATGTTCGCGAACTATTTATGTTCGCGAACTCGATCATGTTCGACAATGTTCGCGAACTCGATTATGTTCGCGAACTCGATCATGTTCGACTATGTTCGCGAACTGTTCGCGAACTCGCGAACTGTTCTCGCGAACTGTTCGCGAACTCGATTATGTTCGCGAACAGTTCGCGAACATCTAACGAACCGAACTCGCACACAGGTGTTGGTTCGATTAAGTTATTCGAACATGTTCGAGTTCGACTAGAAGTGTTCGAGTTCGGTTCGAGTTCGACAAAGTTCGGTTCGGTTCGGATCGTTTGCAGCTCTATGTGCGCGCATATGGAGAGAGAATCAATTAGCCATTAACTGCTTAGATGATTTCCTAGGAAAAATTTACATTTAATTTTAACTTTTTGTGGGAATAAGCAGATTTTTAAGGTAATGATTTATCTGCCAACTGGGGCAGAGCCAGGATTTCGTCAACTTGTCATTGAGTAGTTTTGGTTATTTATTTCTTTTCAACAGGATTACTTTTTTCAAGGCTCCAAAGCAATAAGGCAGGATTACTTTTTTCAAGGTTCCAAAGCAATAAGCTGGAACAGGCTTTCATTTGGCTCAATTATTTAGAAATGACAGCTTTTTTGTCATTTGTCGAGTGAAAACAGCGCCAAAAGTTGTAAACCTATGGAACTGGATTTTAAAAAAATAAATAAATTAAAAAATAGAGAGAAAAGGGAGGATCTAACAGGAATTGTACTTTTGAATAGTATAGATACACAAGACTAATTATGTAGATTTTACATCAGCAGGCGTCTTTGAATATAGCAGAGCTTTAGTTCCTGACCATATGTGGCCTAGAAATTCTAAATAATATTACTGATTAAATCATCGGAAAAGTTTCTTTTGTGCTATAGAGAAGTTTCAGGGCACACTAAAAAGAATAACACAAAGTCCAGTAAATTACTATTTGAAAAAATTATTGAAATGTTTCTTTCTGCTAAAGAAGCTAGAGAAGATTTTCAGGACCCAATGTAAAATAGTAACATAGATCTCAGGGTACTAGGTTATAATAGTTAGACTTAATGACAAAGCATGATCAACTAATAGGATGAAGAAAATTGTTCAGTAACTGAATCCATCTTGTGGAATGTCATGCAGCATTAGTAATGTGCAGCATCAGTAGTCTTTGCCAGCTCTGATGCAGAACAAATAAATATAACTATTTGGACACGTAAAATTACACTCATAATAAGTTAATAATATTAGCATCAATGTTGTAGTATACTGATACAGCAGAGGGTACAGTTCTTACCTTCAACCCCAAATAGAATGTCCTCCGCAATTGTCTTCTTGGAAATATCAGCTGAATTACTGATCTCTTCTTTTTGTTTTTCCAACAAATCATGAAGATCCATTTCATTGACAACAGTTGACAATGTCGATATACTTGAGCAAATCAAAGGTTCCACTGTATTCATAAATGCAGAAATTGTTGGATGGGAAAAGATGTTCCCTGTAGCCAGTTTCATGATTGAGCTAGATGAGACAATAAAGGTTTCTTTAAGTTCTTGGTGTAGCCATTTGATGGTGAAAGTACATCTACAGTGCGCTCTCTTCGAATGCCTTACCCTAAGTGCCTGTCAAATGTGGCAATTAAGCATAATTGAATCAATAAGCTAATAGCATTTATTTCTTGGATAAGTTAATCTTAATAGCAGGTGCGACTAAGCCAATTCTAATAGACATTTACACACACACACACGTAAAATAAATAATAGAAAAAATGACTGCAAACTTAAACTTCACATCCTTCATACTTTTCTACAAGATGAATGAAAACATGGTTTAGTTGGTCTACGTGGTTTAGTTGGTCTTGTGGTATTTCGTAAGTAGCCAAGTTATTATCGATTTCTCTTGGAGCAAGGGATTCTTTAGAGGACAGAGAATAAGGTAAGCAATTATATATGCAAATATTCCCTCCATCCCAGAATGGAGTCTCCTCCACTATCGGTCCCAAAACAATATCACCTTTTGAGTTTTTAAACATTACCATTATACACATGAACTTTAAGAGTGAAGGGATGGCGCCCCCTCTTGGCATCTTTTGTTATAATACACTTTACTTATCAACCCAAAAATTACTTTAAATATGAAGGCCCATAGAAGGTCCCATCTAACATATCAATTTTAAGTTAATCAGTTATGGAGGTTGGTCCATGAAGAGTGAAATTGGAACATCGCATGATCCTAATTTCTTAAAATGCATGAAATCCCAATGTGAAAATCTAACTGGGAGAGATGAAGCAGCTGATATTAGGAAATAAGTTTTTGCCAAAGATATTTAGAGGATAATAAGAGGAAGGAATGAGATAGAATCGACAAGTAATTATAGAATATACATTATAATAATGCATTACAGCCATCCTGCCTCTTGAAAGGCAATTGGTAAATCAATAATATCATAAGAGTCTACATAGTATGAAGCCACTCCATCCACTTCCAGAAATTCCAACAAACTGCCACCATTGCCAATTACAAAAAATAGTTGCCAGTGCCTTAAAATTAGAAAGCCCAATCATTGACCTCTCTAGTTTATTTAACAGCCAGAAGCAATACTATAGGATAACATAATGCTAATAAGCAGGTACTATGTCATAAGCTGTACCACTATGTACCAGATGACTAAGCACGTGGAATGTACATGCAGGAAAAAAGGAAGAGCAAGAAAAATGTAGTGGGGATGGAATTCAGAAGAACTAGGTATATCAGTTATGGAGGATATTCAGATATTTAATGTGTTTGATATCTAGTGAGATTTAAACCCTGAATCTCATTTATAATGGTAAGCTAGCAAATTCATATTATTTTTTGCTAATTGGTCGTTCAGAGTTCTTAAGAGTGTGTGATTAAATTATTTTAAAAGTTTTGTGAATTATTAAATTTTTTCAAGAGCTACAAGGATTTTTGGTAAAAGAAATATCAACTAAGTTTTCTGATAATCTGTAATGAGACAACAAATTATCCAAGTTAATTAGCAAATTATGTGTTCTACTATGTATTGAAGATACAGTCAAGGTCAAAGTCTATATACATGGTATTCCTTATATTAAATTATACTGCATGTACCAATGAGTTCTCTCATTGTAAGATAATGTAAATTAGGTACCTCTCAGCAGGTAGAGTTTTCTTGTGTCTTTTTCTATTCAGCTCAGTTGGGAGTTTATTCTCCTTGTTTTGGTTCATTGCTGTAATTCTTTTGATTTTTCAAATCATAGGCCTATCATAACTAACATGAATAAGGCCATCAATTCGTAAATTATAGATGGAAAAAGGTCATCCTCCTGATAATGGGGGAATATATGACCATCAATTAGGGGACGGCGATGTCATGCTGATGCTGTTATAGGCTAAATTTTTCAAAAGTATTTAGAAGAATCAAATTCTTTGAGGAAAAAAAGTATGCCTTATAAATCTCACATCACACATGGAACTAGTCATTTGTAGCATGAATCAAAAGAGTGTACCTTTTCCACTTCAGCATCGAAGAAAAGGTCGTTACTTTCTGACTGTTGGGTAGCAAGAATATGGTCGCCTTGCTGGATTTCAGAGCAATCGTCACCTTGTAGAGGAACAGAACGAATGCGAAGACGGGATATGGCTTCTTCTTTATTTACTATAATGTCTTCAAAACCATTTTCTCCATAGTCTACAATAAGACCCACTCCACTAGGGCTGCAAGGACAAAGCCCCAGAACACGGCAATTCCCATTATTTCAGATGATAAAATGTAAATTATCATTTAAAGCAGTAAAAACTTGTCCAAAAAAAAAACTATGTTAAATTGGTATTTGGAGTATCTAGCAAACCCATCAAATGGAGTAAGGGGTCGGAAATACTGATAAACTACACAACAAATTTTATATCTTAATTGCAAAAATGTGCTATGTGGAAGATATCTGCAAGGACTGCTACTACCATTTCACATTTTCGTTCCCCTTAATCTCCCTTTCTATAATCTCGACGAACGTAAATATAAATGTATAACATATCTTGAAGACTTTAATATTCTACTAGTTCTCTATCATCACTTAATTCCACGGAAATTCAGTTCTTTCTCGCATCCTAAAGTTCCAGTGAAGTACTTTATCCATGATTCCTAAAGGCCAACACTGATGTGTTGAATTTCAAAAATGCTGGTCTCACTTACTACTACACTTTTTACTTATCAATAATAAAATATAAAAACCCTTTGTATTCCGCATTTTTTCTACATAACTTCCTACTCGGTTTTTGTTTCTATAAATATGTAAATTCTACTCTTATATTCTCATAGAACAACTGCTATGTTCAATTATAAACTGCATTGACTTAATCATAATTGCATAGGCCAGAAGTTGAGCCTGATTCTTTTTGTCCTTAAATTTGTAAGTATATTTAGTTAAAATAACTTGAATTCTCATGCTTGGTTGTAATATGAACGTGTTAGATCCACTACCATCATAATGCTCCTCATAGCAAGAAATTGAATCAAGTAGCCAAAGCAAGTAGATAACTACTTAAAATTAATTTAGGTCCACTACCATCATAATGCTCCTCATAGCAAGAAATTGAATCAAGTAGCCAAAGCAAGTAGATAACTACTTAAAATTAATTTACGTTCAACATTCAGGGAGTGGTTCATATACAAGTTAATCTTTGAATCATTAAATTTCACTAAACAGATGCTTTTACTCTTTGTTGCATGTGTATTTTATTTTTATTTTTTGATACATACAAATTAATTAGAAGCCACCAAAACAGGGACAGAGCGTCCATGCAAACGGGGAGTATATCAGACTTGCTAAAGACTGCAAGCACTACATTACTAAAAACAACCAAAACCCGTATAACCCAAAAAAATGATTCGCAATCCAGTAATCCACTCAAAATTGCAAATTCCAAATTCTCCCAAATTGCTGCATGTGTCTTACAGTTAAAATTTTATAATTACAAATACTATGAGGGAGTTGTATCTGTGTCAATTATCAAGACATTACTACATTCTGATACTTCTAGGGTACTCCAGTACTTTGTAAACATATCATAATTTGGTAAGTATCAAAAATTTTACTTCCAGAAAACATAGTATTTCCAAAAAAATAGAAGAGAAATTGATGTTGTGGGTAATCATATCTGGCTGACCCAAGTCCATAACCATGCCACCTCATACTCAACTTTCTGCATGTGACCTTTAGTAATTAGGTTAAACTTTTTGTTCTGTTAATTGAGACAAGATACAAAAGGAAAAGGCATTTGTCACTAGTATGAGTGTATACAGTCGATCTGCTAATGCAACAATAGTTGGTGTTTAATGAACTAATAATCTCTATTATTTACTAAAATTTTCCTATTTCCATGTAAAATAGTTAATAATTCTACTATTTGATAATTATTAGTTGTTTTTTAACAAAATTCATATGTTATTATTAGTTAATGGAATGGGCATATTATGTGTGCGCTGAGTTTTTTTTTTTTAAACAAAAACTAAACTTAATTAAAAAAAAATAGTCAACAAGCATCCATAATAGAGTTTATACAACTATGGGTAACTTTCCCCAAAATATCAAGGTTTAAACAAGAGTTCAAAAAAAAAGGCGGTTCATCATAAAGGTCAAAAACAGCTTCCTTTGATTGGGCATGCTTAGCTAGGCTGTCCGCCACCATATTCGCTTCCCTATATATTGATCAGAGTGTACTGAGTGTTAATCAAACTCATTAGAGCAAGACATCCAACTGAAAATAGTTATACAAATTGTGCTTTTTATAGTTATTAGAGAATGCTACCAAAAAAAAAATCAAAAACATAAGTTACAAGTAGCTCAGTCAACACTAGTCCAGAAGAATATCAGAACTGTTTCATGACTTTGATTGAACCTGATAACTAATCATTATGGGGGTGTGGAGAATGAGCAAGAATAAAATTTAAAATGTGTAAGTGATTTTCTTATATATTAAAGGATAATGAAAAATGCCAAAATAGGAATAAGACTTGATATTATTAAAAATGTCCAAGGATGCCTTCGCATCCAGGGGTCACGGACCGACCATAGAATCTTATTCAATAAGTGGAACGCAATGGCTGTCATTTTAATGAATTTGAAGGAAATTATATTAAGAAGTAATCTATTTGGAACTTGTCTATATACCAGCAAAGAACTTTTGGATCAGGGGCGGAGCTACTAGTCGGCTCCACTAGCTGTAGCCCGTCCCAAAAAAAAATTATTGTTAAATATACTATATAATTAAGTTTCCCTAAGTTGGTATAGTCTTGGTCAGCCCAGTCCAAGTTGACCCTAAGTTAGAATAACCTTGGTCCCAGGCCAACCCAATTTAAATTCCTAGCTCCACCCCTCTTTTGGATCAAACAGAACTAAAACCAATCTAGTTATTAAAATTTAAAATATAATACCAAAAAGAAAAAAAGTGCATGCACATTATTACACATTTTCAGTAAACGAAAATTTGTTCACCTAGTTGATTCCAACTTCATATTCAAATATATTAACTTAAAAAGTAGCAACTGATCAATTTGAACTCTGGAACCGTTAATTGAATGCATGTATCACAATGGACAATAAAAAAAAGTCACACACCAGGGTTATTTAAAGTGACTGTTAAATTTAGGCAGAATATACTAATTAGGGATAATCATCGCTCATTAATATAGATTCATTAACTATTATTAGAAGAACAGCAAAACTATGCCTCCAAACAACTAAATATTATAATTATTTGGTTTTGATGATTTAGTGGAGAATAGTAGATAAAATCTGATGGAAAATCAAAAGCTGCATTTTCTCGCGGGAGCCGTTCTCTATCAGTTGGATGATGGATGAAAAGGAGAAAGAAGACTCACCACAGAGAGACTTGGCAAGGATGCCATGAGGAGTCCTCTTTGCGCATGGCTTCGAGCTCGACGGCGTTTTTTGCCGGAAAACCACCATCATCACCGGCCATTGATTGAAGGTGAATGTGGAGTGATCGGGTGAGGGTTTACTGAAACTGCTCGAGCATCTGTACTGTGCTTGGGTTCTTATCAGACGCTGGAGAGTATCTTTCTTCTGTGCCCGAATCCCTATGCTAGCGCGTGGAATTTATTTTCTTTAATGTTTATTCGTTAATAGCGGCATAATTCTGTAAAATATCTTGATCCTTCTTTATTACTCCTTCATTACATACAGATACTCGATTTGCTGAATCTTAAATTTTGAGTATAACGGATATGAAATTATTTAATGATGGTAATTAATATTGTAATTATTAACCACTCCATTCCGTTTTTAATGAATGTTTTCACAAGTAGGCGCATACATCAAGAAATACAGTATTATTAATATTTTAATTAATTAATTAAAATATCAACATTACGCGTTAAAATTATTTGGAAAGACGAAATAGAAACTTGGAAAGAACCGTGCGATTATTCATAAAATTGATATTTTTACAAGTTATTTTAATATTTTTATAAATAAATCTTATTTGATTATATGAAAATATTAAATTAATTTTATAAAAATTAATATTTTTACAAATGAACCTCATTTAATCTTATAAAAATATCAAATTAATTTATAAAAACATCAATTATCTTACTCATTAGAGTAAAATAAGTTGAAAAAATGAAATAAAAAAGTATGTGTTTAATGTTAATGAATACTATGAGAAGTTAAGTAATTTATATTTTCTAAAATTTACATACAACAAATGAATTAAAAAAAATAAAAACTCCTAAAGACAACTAACTTGAAAATAATGGAGGTAGCATAGATCAATAAAAAGTACTATTAATTACTTGTTTCGTTCTAAAGATATAGATATAATTTGACTTTTAAGATCAGATGACGATATATTAAATTTTAAATTAATGTGTATTTATTTAATTTTAGCTGATATAATTATTATGGTTATATATATATATATATATATAACAAAAATTATTAATTACAAAATTTATTTTATTCTAAACTTTTCTAAGTCATCAATCTTAAAGTTTAATATGTCATTAGAACTCAAAAGTCAAATTGTATCTCTAATTTTAGAACGGATATAATATCGTTTACCATATTTCTTATTTTAAAATTTTAAATTATTTAATCTTAATATTATACAAGATGACTGACTTTAAAAATTCTTATATTTATCGACTTACCATTACAAAACACTGTTAAGGTTCGTTTGAATAATTTATTTTAGAATTCAATTTGACTTGTAACTATATAGAGTTACAATTCATTGATTTATAATATAAAAACAATATAATTCTATTGTTTGGATAGTTATTATTTTTATATTGTTTTCAATATAAAAAATTCAACATAATTAAATATATTTATATAAAATAAAGTACGACTAGTTATTCATCATAAAGAAACACACACAAAAACAAATCATAAAAAGAATAATTATTGTTAAGTCATTTTTAAATTTGTTATTTTTATATGCTCAACTAAAATTTGCACAAATGGAATAAATAAAGCATTTGAACATATTGATGTCCCAACCTGAAACAAAAGATATTGCTTTATCATAAGCCTAGTCAATCAATTAGATGATCAACTTAACTTCACAATATTCAACACTGTGCATATTTAGTTCTAAATACTATTTCATTACACATTCATATTTATTAATAGTTTTTAAACAAAAGTCTACAATATTGATAACTAAAAGACGCAGTAAATGAACTAGTACTTTAAATCTCCAAAATAAAACATCATTAAAGTATGTCAAATTGCTCAACAATAGAAAAATATCAATGACCATATTTTTTAACTTTTCACTCGTTGTTATCTGTAACAAAACAAATATAAGAAAATTGAATTAACAACACAACATGACATAATTTTAAAAAAATTAATATGAATTAATTTAAGTTCTGAAAGTAACGAATATGATTGCTAGTAGTACTTTTTTAGTCAGTTTACAATAGTTATAGTTTTTGTACTAATCAAATGGAGTAATATGAGATGAGTTAATTTACTCTTTAAGAGCTACTAAATTTAATTGGATTTGATCAGACAAAATTAATTGCAGTAAAGTAGAGTTAAATGTTCAAATCTACAAGTTCTTAAACATTGTTTATTTGCCTAAGAGATCTGCTTATTGATTAACATCACCATAAACAAATGAATGACACCCCCAAATCATAAATGAATCTTACAAGGATGTTTTTCTTGAACTTGAATGGGAAAAATAGGCCTACAATGAAACAAGTTGCAGCGGCGTTAGAAGGAATTTGACTGCCACATAGAGCACTTACTTTTCAACAACACTACGAAGAAGTTGAATAAGCAGTGGCTGAACTAAATGGGTCCTGGGACACTACATCAAATTCAATAGGCTCCTTTGCAAATGATAGTCTATCACTTGTTGTAAATCTAAAAAATAGTGGTGCCCTAAGTACATAAAATAAACACAAGTGCATGCTCTACTCCTGTCTTTTTTTAAATTTCCTTGAGAGTTAAGACTATAACCAATCACTGGTTGTCATCCTAATTTTTTCAACACGCAATTGCTATTAACTTATTTATTACTTGAGCCATAGGCATAAGCGAGATAGGGATAAGCTTTTTTTTTAGCATAGGGATAGGGATAGCCTTTAGTTCCTTTTCTTTCATGGAAAACAGGGAATAACGACAACAAGCCGAACAAATCAAGTAAGTATGATGAAACACTCTTGTTTTTTTCTATTTTAGTATTATATTGCATAAGTCGTCTATACATAATAATTCATATTGTATAAGAACTTCTGAAGTACAACAAATTTATGGTGTATAGCCAATATACAAGGGTGAATAAAATTGAAGCCAATGATTCTTGAGGTGAGTTAAATTAACAACAAAAACTAATTGATGCAAGTTTACTAGTTGAAATAGTTTCAAACATAGACTGAAATATCTTCATAACCTATGTTCACGCCTTATTTATCATCCACAAATCCTTCTCCTTTAAAAAACTTAACAACTCATCTACTACGTTGAAAAGTAGGACTCTAGAGTAATTCCGTTATAATGTATGACAATGACATTAATTGCTTTTAAATGTCCAAGAGCTCAATAAGAAATGAAAAGACTTACATAGAGTTGCAAATTTCCAATAGACGTAAAAATATAAATATCCAACTTCCCAAATCCAAAAGCAAATTGTAATACTTTCTTAAAAAAAATTAACAGTTCATATATATTTTCTAAATGTCCCAAAAAAAAATCACCCAACAAGGAAATTAATAAACGCTATCCACATTTCACCATTTGCACTCCACTCGTTGAGCAAAATTTGCTCCATTTTAATCTTCAAGCAGAATGTATTAACCTCTCCCATTTCATAATATTCAAGTTAGCTTTGATATTGAGCATAGATTACGATAAATAAGATAGTGAGTTATCATTTAATATGATATTAATTTCAAGTTTCAAGCTACTGATTATTTTGGGTAAAAAAAACCTAAAAAGTTTATTCAAACTGTATCGTTTTTATACTGATTGTCATTGTACATGTAAGGCATCAACCACTTAATACTAAAAAGGAAAACACTTAAACTTTGCTATTACTATACAAATAAAATCTTTATAATATTGTCAATTACAATCAGCTGTAATTAGTAATCTAAAATACAAAGCAGTTACTTGAATTATTTCTTACTCCACTGTTGAGATTCCTCAGTTCATGAATAACTGGTAAAACCCATATCAAATTGGGTGTTCTAAGTAAAAATAAATACACCAACTTTACATTTATAGGCAGAAAATATAACTTTGAGAGCCATTTGAGACAAAAAAAAAAATAGTTCACATTGACATTTTATCATACACTTGGAAGACAACTTAAACAATCAGTAAACAACAGTACGAAATTGATGCTAGATTTAGGAATATAATGGGCATTAAAATTGATAGTCAGAGAGGAAAAAGTTTACCTTTTGTTTTAGAGCAACACCGTTGTAGAACCTCTGCCAATAGAGCTATGTAAATACCAAATCGAATTAATGTGGTGCAAATATTTCCTTACATGAAAGACTTATATGTGTAGATGAAGATGACAAAGGTAGGTAATCTTCAATGGAAGAAGAAAGAGGCAACAAAAATCAGGTGATAGAAGTGGAGACTTTGTTAAAGCGTAAAACGAAAAAGAGTAGTTGTATGTGTTAGTGCGTGGGCCTGGTGATTTAATCGGGATTGAATTCGTAAATATTGGTTTTAAAAACCTCATAAATAGCCTTGGTATTGGATTTATGTTACCAAATCTAGGTTCCCAAACATGATTATATTCAGTCATATCATATTTTAGCAAATAAACCTAAATTAATAAGATAATTTTTAAAACAAATATTGTTGAATCCTTACCAAATATGTTTAGGATTACATTTAATTTTCTCACATTATTTAATTAAATTAATCAAAAAACCTTTAATAATTATCTTGTCAACATTTTCAAATACAGTTGAATAACATTCAACTGAATATGTTAATCGAATTATGCATTATTTATTGTTAACGCTTGAATTTGTCCGATAATCAAGCAAATATCATAAAACAATTAAAACAGATTATCAAGAATAAATCTCATGCATGAAGGAATAGATTATAAACTCAATTAAAACATTAATTAAAAATAAGATTCAACATCCCTTTAGAACTGAAAATAAAAACTTAGTCTGGCATCCTTCAAAATAATCTCCACTAGTTGAAAAGCTCTCTTCAAGAAATTAGGAGAAAGATCTCCCAAAAACTTCTATTGAATAATGAGAGGTAGGTCCTCTATTTATAGGCCTCTAACCTGTCCAAAACCTAATAGGATTTACAATTAAAAAAAAATTATTATTATCCTAACCCTAGTTGGAATTAAAATTCAATTTCGAATCAAAAAGTAGCAAAAATTCAAAATAATTCCGTTTTCCAGCATTTATGCGTCAAACAAACACAGCCTTAACGCCAGCTTTGATCGGGTCAATGCGGAAGCCGCGTGTGGTGACGTCAGCATGTTGTCGCGCATTACGCGGTTTCCTATCTGCTGCTCCAAACGACGTCGTTTCATGCGCCCCTGCCTCAACCGTTTCCGCGCACTCTGCGCATTGCGCGGTCTACTTTCCATTCAATCACCAAACGGCGTCGTTTCGTGTTCTGCTGATACAACCTCTTGTGCGCATTGCGCGGTCTACCGTCGAAAATTACCAAATTATCATTTAACTTTTGCATAATTTATAGATTTGCCCCCAAGCTTATTTTTCCTACAAAATAAAATATAAAATAACTAAAAATAATATAAATATACTAAAAATCCTAAAAACACATAATAATAAATAAAACTCCTAAAATACTTAAAATAAATAAAAACACATAAATAAAAAGAAATATAAAAATACTATAAAATTACCTAAATTAACATAATTTAACTAAAATCCTATAAAACCTATTAAAATCAAAACAAGCTAAATAATAAAACATTTAAGCACACAATAAATATAAAAACTAAGTATTAGAGAATAAAAATATCGTATAATTTAACCCTATCATCCACACGTTCAACCACCCGCCCGGAAAAGATACTTGTACAAAAGTCTTGACGACTTGGGCTGCCGATGGACTCCTTCTGTAATACCCGGTAAAAAATAAATAAATAAAATATGTTTGAAAATTTTAAAATATTTAATTGGGCTTTTTTTTTGTTTGGTTCAAACTTGTAATTAAAATTATATGGGCCTTTGGTATTTGATGAATAAGTTTAATTTGATTAAAATTGGGCTTTAAAACTAATTGAGTTTAATTTATATATGGGTAATATTAAATTCTATTATAATTAAGATAATTAATAAATCAATATCTAAAACATAACCCTACTTGCATTTGAACTATGAGCATATAATGAAGAAAGGAGAATGCGGCTGCAAGGAACAGGGTAATCGGAAGTTTTTTTTGCAAGAGGTAGAAGGAGTAAATTATTTTAAGGAATTTATAATTGTATCATCATATTATAATTGACTTGTTTTGGTTCGGTCAGGTAGGCAATCAGTTTGATCCCATGTATAAGAATGTGCATCATGTTTCATTGTTCAATAGGTAGCATCTTGATATATATATATATATATATATATATAATTGATTAAGGCATGAATTCACTAAATGAATATGAAACATAGGTTCAAAATGTTAATACTGTAAAATGACATGTTTGGCCAAATTGATAATTAATTAGTATAAGAATTTGGTATACTGTTGTAAATTTGAATGTATACGTATATTGTAATTTGCTAAGTTATACCATTATATAACAAATGTTATATTATGGTATTATTTTAGTAAGTGGCTTTATATTAAAATGTATCATTTGATTATAGAAGGTATTTTAATATATTTTTACATAAAAATGAAAATTAACTGTATTAAATTATTGTGTTTTTTTTAGATCGGACCGAAAGGGTTAACGAACTTAATATGATAGGTTCATGTTAACATTATATAGAACTCATTTTTTTTTACTCTTGTTATTAGTATATCATGTTTAGTGATTATTTTTAATTCTGTAGAACATACATGTTAATTTATTTTGGAGACTTGGTATTGATTCGTTTCAATTTAACATGTACACTTAGAACCCTTTTGTTGATATTGTGTCGCATGTGTTGTGGCATAATATTTTTATTAGATTATACCGTAGGGTATACCTGAGCTATAACCACCTGTGGGGATACCACATGCATGTCTTTTGACACCGAGACATGACACCTTCCGTGGCGGTGTGATCAGTCCACGGCGTCTCCATTTTGTGTTTTGTTGTGGGAGGCGTATAGGTCGACCCTAGTTTTTGTTCTGTTTTGTTATGCAGATTGATGATGCTTGTGCCAAACATATATTCCGATTTTTCATGCATTTGGACTCGCGATCCAATGTGTGATTTGCCCGCGCGACTTTATTTTGCCTGTGTGGTATTATTTTGTTTACGTGACATTATTTGACTTGCCTGTGTGGCATGGTATATTTTTGTTAAATTTTGAGCTCGGTATGAAATAACATCCTGCCCTTTTAATTTAGCCTATTATTCGTTATGTTAGTTATATTCGTTTCAGTTCAGTTAATGTTATTATTTGTTTCAGTTCTTTATTTTGTACTCTTTATTCGTACTGGACATTTGGCTCATGCTGTGTTTTCTTTCAGCAGGTAATCAGGGGGATCGTGGGCAAATGTGATGAGAGCTCTCTTCTATCCTGTGGTTTAGATATATTAAGTTTAGGTTGTGCTACATTATTTCCTTTGGAGTTGTAATAATTATTCTAGATCGTGGTTTGAACCAGTTTGGTATTTATTTTTGTTTGACTTGTGGCGTTTATCAGTTATTAGAGTTTTTCATTTTGGCAAAATAGAGCCTTTGATTTATTTTATAATTTTGTTATGTTTTGTGAGTAACCTCTCTTTCTATTTTGAAAAGGGGGTGCTACACATTCGGTGTAAGAGTAAGTGAATGTCTCAAGATAGGTCAACAATGGAGGCTAAGAATATTTAGCAGAGAGATATTAATTACCTTTACCTCCAACGCTCACCAGATATTTGTAATACTTACTTGGCTTTTGTAAGACCCCGAATTTATGAAATACAAAATTTAATTTTTCTTCATATATATTTTTCCTGAAACAGTAAATGGTTAAATTGACAAAATTGAAAGTTAAGGATGTTATGTGCAAATTTTATTTTGTCGGACAATATTCTTTTTGTCGGGGAATATTCGTTTTGTCGGGGAATATTCGGGCCGTACGACGGCGCCGAAATAACAAATTATTTGTGGACCCCACAACGGAATATTTGTCGGATATAGAAAACGACAGAAGTAACCTTTTTAAATAAAAATAGTCAACGGTGTTAACTGTTAAAATACCGGTGATAAAAGAATAGTAGCATACGGTAATTTATGGTATTTTCTGTAGCACACGGTACTCTACAGTAGCACACGGTATTGCACAGTGTCTCATATTATTGGTCTGATAATTGACACCGTAATTGTTACGCATCATTTCATCAATAATTGTCACTGCATAATATTTTATATTATCAATTCAATTATTGTTGCTACACAGTATTTTGCATTATTGATTCAATAATTGTCATTACACTGTATTTCATATCATCGAGTCAATAATTGTTGGTGCACTGTAGTTTAAAATTATTGAATCTAATAATTGTCACAGTAGCAAATACATTATAATTTATATTATTAAATTAATAAAAATATGTAACGTATTTCTTACATTATTGTGGTAACATTATTTTATATGTTGGATCCACATGTAGAATAAATAAAATAAAATAAAATAAAATAAATATTATTATTTTTCAAAAGTTACTATTCACTGACGGAAGTTACTGTTCACATCGGAAAAGTTACTCCGGAGGCACTGTTCACTCCCGGAAATCACTATTCATCGGCTGACAAAAGTTACTGTTCATTACTGTTCACTTTTTGAAAATTTTAAAGTTACTGTGCAAAGTTACTGTGCAAGTATTGAAATTTAAAAAAAAAACGTTTGCGCAGCCTCTCTCACCTACCAAATGCACAGTGCCCACCTACCACGCATAGTACCCCATTTTCCCCTATAAATAGCTTGTTCAGCTGAATAGAAAAATCACACCTAAAACATAAAATTTTTCTATAAGAATTTTATGAGTTTTCTCTGAGAATAGTAAGGTTATTTTGAGAGTTTGAAAGCCAAAAGGAGTGCAGAAATTTTTCAAGTAAGTCTTTTATTAAAGAGTAGTAATTTTATAAATTCCTATTTTTCACGGTATTCACAAATCTTCCTTTAGAAGACTCTTCTTTGAGAAGATTCATTTTTAAAAGCTTTCTTTGGAAGATTTATTTTAGAATATTATTTTAAAAACTATTTTAAAGTAGTTATATTATACTACAAAAATTATGTTAAATATATATAATTTTGATAATTCATATTATACGAGTTATCATACACTTTGAAATTTATATGTGGTAATTACTAATTTTATTATAAAAATATAGGTTGATCAACCTCATTTAAATCAATATCCAGTCACGTATTAAGGTAAGGAATATCAATCTTTTCACACTCTTAAACTTACTACGGTAAGGGGTATCATTCTTTTCATCATCATAAATGGATATTATTTTCTTTCTTACTTGAAGGGATTATCATTCTTTGATTCTCGAAAATAATATCGTTTCTTTCTTGTGCCATTTACTTCCATGTATTCAAATTGTGGGAATAACCTTACGGCGCGGTTTACCGCCTGTTGGTGAATAACCTTTTGTATTCATTCCTTATTAATCTTTGAGAATAACCTTACGGTGCGGATTATCGCCTGTTTGGTGAATAACTCTTCGTGTTCAAATTCTATTAAATTGTGGGAATAACCTTACGGTGCGGATTACGCCTGTTTGGTGAATAACTCTTCGTGTTCAAATTCTATTAAATTGTGGGAATAACCTTACGGTGCGGATTACGCCTGTTTGGTGAATAACTATTCGTATTCAAATTGATGGGAATAACCTTACGGAGCGGATTGCCGCCTGTTGGTGAATAACCCTTTGTATTAATTTCCTTCACCTTTTGTTAATCAAACCTGCTACGGTAAGGGATATTATTTTCTTTCATACTCCTAAATCGAAATTTATTATGGAACTATTGCTTCTATAATTCCTGAAAATATTATATGTTCCATAATAGTTGAACTTCATTATTTCAACTGAACCTTCCTATTTACGTGAACCTTTCTATTGAATTGTAACCGTTATTCTGAACTGTGGATCTTGAATATCATTTTTTAATTTCACTCCACATCATGTTGGCAATTTGGACATTATTTGAATCTGCACAAAGTAAACTTCCGATACTTATTGTTTATCCTGTTCTTCTGTTCATCATTTGTATCACTGTTATTTGTATTAATCATCAAGAATCAAGCTGTTGTGAATATCTGTGGCCGGGGGCACAGATGTGATATAATTGTTGAACAGATGATAGGTTAAAGGCGATATACTAGGTTAAAGGCGATACATCTGTTCGGTGTCTTTTATGACACGTGGTTAATGTTCTCTTTGGCCCGTAGTGCAAAGATGAACTGTTGATTGGTATGATTATGACCAAAGGCTGAATCTGGTATAATCATGACCGTTGGTGTTATATTGAATGTCTTTGGCCCGTAGTGCAAAGACGAACTGTTGATCTGTATGATTATGACCAGGAACTGTGAAGTTGTATTATCTTGACTAATGATATTTCAGATGATAAAAGTTGATGATGTTTTTCCTAAAAAGAGAACCGAGTGGACATTATAGTCTGCATTATTCTTCTAATAGATTACTCATTCCGCTGCTATTATTGATCTGAACGTTGTTTAAGAATTTAACTGCAGTTTTTGATATAAACCTTGTAGTCTATTGTATTCTATCAAGAACTCAACTGTTGAAGGCTAATGATAAATTATTCGTCATTATCTTAGTCATGATATTTCTTACTGGGCTATTTGAGCTCACCCTTTTTTTTTCGTTCCATTGTTTTTCAACAGGAGATGAGAACGTAACGGGGTCTAGCCGGGGAATGGAGTGAGAGTGCGGGGATAGCTATCATAGTCTTCACGTGTTATAAAATAGTGTGGCAATAATAAAGAAGACTTAGTTGTGTTGTATTATCCACTGTATTGTTGTACGTTGTATTTCATTGTAATAATTTTGGTGTAGTCTTTTGACGACTCAAGTTTGGGCTGTGTGGGCCTAGATTTGGGGGCGTCACAGTTGGCATCAGAGCTTAGGGATATGGTCTTTAATGGAGATCTGGGGTTAGAACTAGGAGGGGAGAGACGAATAGAATCAGTCACTAGTGTGTCCTACCTAAATTAGATTTTATTATCTAATGAGTTGATTTGAATATAGGGACATGAAGTGATGAGTCAGTTTATTTGAACTAACATTTATTTTGTGACCACAGTTTAGTATGGCATCTGGAAATCAAGAGGTTAACTACGAAATACCCGAAGCGAATGTAGCCGAAAATCAAGAAGCCACAAACAATCCTCCTGCCAACTCAGGAAATAATATTCCTGATAACATGATGAATGATGGATTCTTTAGGAATTTCATGCAGTTCATGCAGAATCAGGCAAGAGGAAATCCAGTTAACAATAACGGTAGAAACGCTGGTAATTTGAGGATGATCACTGTCAAGCAATTTAAAGAATTGGGACCACCTGAATTCCACGGGAAGCCTGACCCACTCAAAGCGGAGGCATGGCTGAAGCAGACGACAAAAATACTTGATGTCCTACAATGCGCTGATGATCAGAAGGTGCCCTTTGCTACCTTTATGTTTCGAGGTGAGGCGGATCACTGGTGGGAAGCGGTAAAACGTATCCACCCTTCAGCACTTGAGATGTCTTGGACAGAATTCCAAGAGCTATTTAATGAAAAGTACTTCCCAGAAAGCATCCGCCATATGAAGGAAGTGGAATTCATTAAGCTGGAGCAGGGAAACATGACAGTCTCCCAATATGAAGCTAAGTTCGCCGAGTTATCTCGTTTTGCCACCCATCTAGTGGATGACGAAGCACGAATGAGTCGGATGTTCCTAAGAGGTTTGAGACTCAAAATTCGTCAACAACTTAGCTCTCATAAATTCAATTTGTATTCAGATGTTGTGGATAGGGCTCAAAGGGTGGAGCAAACTGATGAAACATTGCAGCCAAGAGTTAATGATCAGCATAGAGAAAGGAATGACAACAACCACAGGAACGAGAACCATCGAGGAGGTAACCAACACTTCGGTGGTAATTCCACATCAAATAACAGAAGAGGAGAATCCAGTGGGAACAATTTCAAAAGAAAGAGATTCCATAATAATTATGGAAGGGCACCAGTACCAGCACCAGCACCGACCCCAGTTTCAAGGGGAGAAGATCGACCACCAGTGAGATGCTTTAGGTGTGGTCAGGAAGGTCACATCAGCCCAAACTGTACACAGCAGTCCAAAAAGTGTTACAGTTGTGGGAAAGAGGGTCATCTTGCGCGGTTTTGTCCTGCCACAAAATCGAGTCCAGCTGCAATGATGATACCAAAAGCTAGCGCGGATAAGGGAAAATCTGTAGTTCAAGGGAGAGCTTTTGTTGTGACATCCCAAATGGCACGAAACTCGAACGAGGTGATAACCGGTAAGCTATTCATAAATTATCGTGAAGTCTACGCTTTGTTAGATACTGGCTCTACCCATTCTTTTATCTCACCTGCATGTGCTCAGCGTTTAAACTTAACTCCTGAAAATTTGGACTTTGACTTATCAGTTGAAACCCCATTAGGAGAAATGACCATTACATCTACTGTCTATAAATCTTGCCTAGTTCAAATCAACAACCTCACATTACCTGTTGACCTTATTTCTTTGGAAATGCATGAATTTGATGTGATTTTAGGAATTGATTGGTTGACTATCCATCATGCTAAAATTGATTGTTTTCATAAGATTATTAGTTTTCATATTCCTAATCAACCTATCATGCAAATTCAAGCAACTAAACCATTGAAATCTATAACTGTTATTTCTAGCCATAAAGCCATTCGTTTATTGAAAAACGGATGTCAAGCCTTTTTAGCTCATGTCACTGATTTGAACAAAAATACGTCAAACTTGAATGATATTCCCATTGTTAATGAGTTTCCTGACGTTTTTCCGGAGGAACTTCCTGGTTTACCCCCAAACCGTGAAATTGAATTTTGTATTGATCTTGAACCTGGTACCAAGCCCATTTCCAAAACTCCATACCGAATGGCTCCCATTGAACTTCAAGAGTTAAAAGTCCAACTACAGGAATTGTTGGATACTGGTTTCATTCGTCCGAGTGCATCACCTTGGGGTGCTCCTGTTCTATTTGTGAAGAAGAAAGACGGGAGTATGAGATTGTGCATTGACTACCGAGAATTGAACCATGTCACCATCAAAAACAGATATCCGTTACCTCGAATTGATGACATGTTTGATCAATTACAAGGTGCTCAACATTTCTCAAAGATTGATCTCCGTTCTGGATATCATCAGTTAAAGGTTAAAGCTGAGGACATTCCAAAGACTGCTTTCAGAACTCGTTATGGGCATTATGAGTTTTTAGTCATGTCTTTTGGACTAACCAATGCTCCTGCAGCTTTCATGGACATGATGAACCGAATATTCAAGGAATATTTGGATCATTTTGTGGTTGTCTTTATTGATGACATCCTCATATACTCCAAAAGTCGTGAGGATCATGAACAACACCTGAGATTGATACTCCAGAAGCTCCGTGAGAACAAATTATATGCCAAGTTGAAGAAATGTGAGTTCTGGCTTGAGGAGGTCACGTTTCTTGGGCATGTGATTTCTAGTCAAGGAATATCAGTCGATCCTGCGAAGATTGAAACGGTACTAAATTGGGAACAACCCAAGACAGTAACCGAAGTCCGAAGTTTTCTGGGCCTAGCTGGTTATTATCGGAGATTCGTAGAAGGATTTTCTCGAATCGCCACTCCATTAACTCAGCTTACTCGGAAAAGCACAAAATTCATATGGAGCGAGCAATGCGAGAAAAGTTTTCAAGAGCTTAAGAGGAGACTTGTTTCAGCTCCTGTTCTGACCATTCCATCAGGATCGGGAGAATTTGTCATATACAGCGATGCTTCAGGCAAAGGTCTAGGCTGTGTCCTTATGCAACATGGAAAGGTTATAGCCTATGCCTCTCGACAACTCAAAGATTATGAGAAAAATTACCCTACTCATGATCTAGAGTTGGCAGCAGTCGTTTTCGCGTTGAAGATCTGGAGACACTACTTGTACGGAGAGAAAGTGGATATCTATACGGATCATAAAAGTCTCAAGTATTTCTTCACCCAGAAGGAACTCAACATGCGACAACGACGTTGGCTTGAGCTGTTGAAGGATTATGATCACACAATCCAGTATCACCCGGGAAAGGCGAACGTTGTAGCTGACGCTTTGAGCAGAAAATCTTATGCGAGTACAAGTGCACTGCTGACAACACAAAAGCGTATTTTGTACGACTTGCAAAAGATGGAGATGGAGCTAAAGACACCAGGGACCCACTCGAAGATTGCTCACGTGCGAGTAGAACCAGCTTTAATCGATAAAATTAAAGCTGCTCAAGCTACCGATCCGGAACTGATAAACATGATAAAGAAAGTACAAGAAGGTACCATTCCCGAAGCAAGAATCGACGAGAAAGGAATACTTCGAGTCAACTCTCGACTCTGTGTTCCTAACGATCCTGAATTAAGGCATAAAATCATGATGGAGGCACACAACACGCCATTTGCAATCCACCCTGGAGGTACCAAGATGTATCGAGATCTTCGACATACATTTTGGTGGAACAATATGAAAAGGGAGATTGCAGAGTTTATCTCAAGGTGCTTAACTTGTCAACGTGTCAAGGCAGAGCATCAAGTACCTAAGGGTCCTTTACAACCACTTGAGGTTCCCGAATGGAAGTGGGAACACATCAATATGGATTTCGTGACGGGTCTTCCCAAAGTTTCTCAAGGCTTAGATGCAATTTGGGTCATCGTAGATAGATTGACCAAATCCGCTCATTTCTTGCCTATACGAGAAAACTTTTCACTTGAACGTCTTGCCGGTATGTACATAAATGAGATCGTGAGATTGCATGGCATGCCAGTTTCCATAGTTTCTGATCGAGATCCTAGATTCACTTCACGCTTTTGGATCAGTCTACAAAAAGCTATGGGCACTGAACTACGTTTTAGTTCTGCATACCATCCTCAAACGGACGGACAATCGGAAAGGACGATCCAGACCCTCGAAGATCTTTTGAGACTTTGCGTACTAGATTTCAAAGGAAGTTGGGATAAGTACTTGCTATTGGTGGAATTTTCCTACAACAACAGTTACCAAGCAAGTATAGGTATGGCTCCATTCGAGGCTTTATATGGACGCAAGTGTCGCTCTCCAGTATGTTGGAATGAGGTAGGAGAAGCAAAACTGTTGGGACCCGAGTTGGTACGCTTGACGACCGAAAAGATCCAAATGATCCGACAACGAATACAGACAGCACAAGAACGACAAAAGAGTTATGCCGATCTTCATCGGAGAGATGAGAGATTCAACGTCGGAGATCATGTATTCTTACGTGTTTCTCCATGGAAAGGGGTTACGAGATTCGGAAAGAGAGGAAAGCTCAACCCTCGATTTGTTGGCCCATTTGAAATTCTCGATCGAGTAGGAACCGTAGCCTACAGACTAGCCCTACCACCAAGTATGTCTCGCATCCATAACGTTTTTCACATATCTATGTTACGTAAATATGTGAAGGACCCAAACCACGTCATTGAGTTAGAACCAGACGTTATAGCAAAAGATTTAACGTATGAGGAAGTACCTGTTAAGATCCTAGATAAGAAGGAGCAGATCTTACGCTCAAAGGTTATACCTCAAGTTAAGGTTTTATGGAGGAACCAAGATATTGAGGAAATGACCTGGGAGCTAGAATCTGAGATGAAGTCTAGGTATCCATACCTCTTCGAAATGCCAGGTACGTCAATTTCGGGGACGAAATTTCATAAGGAGGGGAGGTTGTAAGACCCCGAATTTATGAAATACAAAATTTAATTTTTCTTCATATATATTTTTCCTGAAACAGTAAATGGTTAAATTGACAAAATTGAAAGTTAAGGATGTTATGTGCAAATTTTATTTTGTCGGACAATATTCTTTTTGTCGGGGAATATTCGTTTTGTCGGGGAATATTCGGGCCGTACGACGGCGCCGAAATAACAAATTATTTGTGGACCCCACAACGGAATATTTGTCGGATATAGAAAACGACAGAAGTAACCTTTTTAAATAAAAATAGTCAACGGTGTTAACTGTTAAAATACCGGTGATAAAAGAATAGTAGCATACGGTAATTTATGGTATTTTCTGTAGCACACGGTACTCTACAGTAGCACACGGTATTGCACAGTGTCTCATATTATTGGTCTGATAATTGACACCGTAATTGTTACGCATCATTTCATCAATAATTGTCACTGCATAATATTTTATATTATCAATTCAATTATTGTTGCTACACAGTATTTTGCATTATTGATTCAATAATTGTCATTACACTGTATTTCATATCATCGAGTCAATAATTGTTGGTGCACTGTAGTTTAAAATTATTGAATCTAATAATTGTCACAGTAGCAAATACATTATAATTTATATTATTAAATTAATAAAAATATGTAACGTATTTCTTACATTATTGTGGTAACATTATTTTATATGTTGGATCCACAGGTAGAATAAATAAAATAAAATAAAATAAAATAAATATTATTATTTTTCAAAAGTTACTATTCACTGACGGAAGTTACTGTTCACATCGGAAAAGTTACTCCGGAGTCACTGTTCACTCCCGGAAATCACTATTCATCGGCTGACAAAAGTTACTGTTCATTACTGTTCACTTTTTGAAAATTTTAAAGTTACTGTGCAAAGTTACTGTGCAAGTATTGAAATTTTAAAAAAAAACGTTTGCGCAGCCTCTCTCACCTACCAAATGCACAGTGCCCACCTACCACGCATAGTACCCCATTTTCCCCTATAAATAGCTTGTTCAGCTGAATAGAAAAATCACACCTAAAACATAAAATTTTTCTATAAGAATTTTATGAGTTTTCTCTGAGAATAGTAAGGTTATTTTGAGAGTTTGAAAGCCAAAAGGAGTGCAGAAATTTTTCAAGTAAGTCTTTTATTAAAGAGTAGTAATTTTATAAATTCCTATTTTTCACGGTATTCACAAATCTTCCTTTAGAAGACTCTTCTTTGAGAAGATTCATTTTTAAAAGCTTTCTTTGGAAGATTTATTTTAGAATATTATTTTAAAAACTATTTTAAAGTAGTTATATTATACTACAAAAATTATGTTAAATATATATAATTTTGATAATTCATATTATACGAGTTATCATACACTTTGAAATTTATATGTGGTAATTACTAATTTTATTATAAAAATATAGGTTGATCAACCTCATTTAAATCAATATCCAGTCACGTATTAAGGTAAGGAATATCAATCTTTTCACACTCTTAAACTTACTACGGTAAGGGGTATCATTCTTTTCATCATCATAAATGGATATTATTTTCTTTCTTACTTGAAGGGATTATCATTCTTTGATTCTCGAAAATAATATCGTTTCTTTCTTGTGCCATTTACTTCCATGTATTCAAATTGTGGGAATAACCTTACGGCGCGGTTTACCGCCTGTTGGTGAATAACCTTTTGTATTCATTCCTTATTAATCTTTGAGAATAACCTTACGGTGCGGATTATCGCCTGTTTGGTGAATAACTCTTCGTGTTCAAATTCTATTAAATTGTGGGAATAACCTTACGGTGCGGATTACGCCTGTTTGGTGAATAACTCTTCGTGTTCAAATTCTATTAAATTGTGGGAATAACCTTACGGTGCGGATTACGCCTGTTTGGTGAATAACTATTCGTATTCAAATTGATGGGAATAACCTTACGGAGCGGATTGCCGCCTGTTGGTGAATAACCCTTTGTATTAATTTCCTTCACCTTTTGTTAATCAAACCTGCTACGGTAAGGGATATTATTTTCTTTCATACTCCTAAATCGAAATTTATTATGGAACTATTGCTTCTATAATTCCTGAAAATATTATATGTTCCATAATAGTTGAACTTCATTATTTCAACTGAACCTTCCTATTTACGTGAACCTTTCTATTGAATTGTAACCGTTATTCTGAACTGTGGATCTTGAATATCATTTTTTAATTTCACTCCACATCATGTTGGCAATTTGGACATTATTTGAATCTGCACAAAGTAAACTTCCGATACTTATTGTTTATCCTGTTCTTCTGTTCATCATTTGTATCACTGTTATTTGTATTAATCATCAAGAATCAAGCTGTTGTGAATATCTGTGGCCGGGGGCACAGATGTGATATAATTGTTGAACAGATGATAGGTTAAAGGCGATATACTAGGTTAAAGGCGATACATCTGTTCGGTGTCTTTTATGACACGTGGTTAATGTTCTCTTTGGCCCGTAGTGCAAAGATGAACTGTTGATTGGTATGATTATGACCAAAGGCTGAATCTGGTATAATCATGACCGTTGGTGTTATATTGAATGTCTTTGGCCCGTAGTGCAAAGACGAACTGTTGATCTGTATGATTATGACCAGGAACTGTGAAGTTGTATTATCTTGACTAATGATATTTCAGATGATAAAAGTTGATGATGTTTTTCCTAAAAAGAGAACCGAGTGGACATTATAGTCTGCATTATTCTTCTAATAGATTACTCATTCCGCTGCTATTATTGATCTGAACGTTGTTTAAGAATTTAACTGCAGTTTTTGATATAAACCTTGTAGTCTATTGTATTCTATCAAGAACTCAACTGTTGAAGGCTAATGATAAATTATTCGTCATTATCTTAGTCATGATATTTCTTACTGGGCTATTTGAGCTCACCCTTTTTTTTTCGTTCCATTGTTTTTCAACAGGAGATGAGAACGTAACGGGGTCTAGCCGGGGAATGGAGTGAGAGTGCGGGGATAGCTATCATAGTCTTCACGTGTTATAAAATAGTGTGGCAATAATAAAGAAGACTTAGTTGTGTTGTATTATCCACTGTATTGTTGTACGTTGTATTTCATTGTAATAATTTTGGTGTAGTCTTTTGACGACTCAAGTTTGGGCTGTGTGGGCCTAGATTTGGGGGCGTCACAGCTTTTAATCATTTCTATTAAGAGTGTCCACTGAGAAGTTATAATCAAAGAATGTAAGTATAATCCTATTCCATTCGGAATATAATTTTCACTCTAATTAGGATTAGATGTGATAAACAATTATTACTCGAATTGGTTTAGAATTTTAACTCAAGCTTATTGGATTGAAGAGTCCTCTTATAAGTTAAGCTGATGGGCCATGGGGCCGAACCCAATATAAATTACCCGATCATGCTCAGTGGAATATACATCCCATTATTTATGTTGTTAAATAAATATAATTATTAAAACAATAGAAATATATATATATATAATTTAGTTCAAGAACATACCCCCTTATCAAGCATACACTCTTTAGTGACGGATCGGGCGACAGTTTGTCCGTCGCCATAGCTTCGGTCCGTCGTTATATGTTTGTCCATCGTTAAAGCTATAGCAACGGACCGAATTTATAGTGATAGACCAAACCGTTACTGGTCCGTCGCTAAAAGAGATATGTTTGATTAGGGGGTATGCTCTTGATCCTTCCCCTTTCTCTCTCTTTATATATATATCTTTAAAGTTTGAAATAATTAGAAATTTAGAATACATAGAAATTGGTGGTCCTAAGTAATAATTAATACATAGAAATCGGTGGTCCTAAGTAATAATTATTCATGCACAACCTAGAAAATTAAAATACCCTCCACCACTACAATTTAGATGTTGATGATATAAAAGTATTCAAATTATTCACCATAAGCATATAGTACAAGTTATGCAAACAAATAGATAGAATCATAATCAAACGCTAAACTATTGTATGATACCAACAATAATATAATTTTTCACTAAAATAATTTACTTTAGTATAGATACCACTGCATCCAAATAATTTCATACTGAAATTTTTATTGCAACTTTTTATTCCTTCCATTTTCATAAAGATTACTTCTACAAAATAGAGGGAGTATTATAAACAACTTAAGTGTATTGTCAACTACAAAATTGTAGTTTTGAAAACTAATAAATTAATTTTGCAATTTACTTTTTAGATTTTGGCAAAAATTAATTAGAAAACTAGCAACAAAAAAATTTAATTACAACAACTCAATAAGTAAGACTATTTTTTGTTCGACGGATGGGCTATTATTTTGACAACTTTCATCGTCTTTTCCCATCCCTTACTCAACTATTTTGTACGAAGTTAACGTTTAATTTGCGTCAAATTAATGTAATAGTTTTACAATACAATAAATTATTACATTAATATGATATTTATTGTTTTTGGTTTGTCTAGTACATGTATTATCTTGCAGTAATACTATTATATCAACTTTTAAGTTTTTCATTACACCTCTAATTAATGTATTAGTCCCATTATGTTCGTAATAAAATAAATTATAAAAAACAAAATAGTAATTATTACAATTAATTTGACATTTTAACTTATAATTTACTTTATTCATTATATAAATATGATGTTATATTTTTTAATATGTATTATATTTTTTTACAGTATATTATAATTATATATAAAAATATACATAAATATCTAATATAATATATAATATTATATATATTAGTATATATTATATTTATTTTATATTATAATAATATTATGCTATAATAAATATATAATATTGTTATATTATATAGTATTACTAAGGATAACCCGTACCTGAAAGCACGGTACAACTAATATAATAGTTGAGTATTGTATCTAATATTTTTATATTGAAAAATGTAAAACTGTAGTGGACTCTTAGTTCCATAACAGAACTGAGAGTCCAACCATTAATACAAAAAGATTAATACTTAATCCAGTCATAGTTTTTTTTTAGGCAAACATTAGTGTGCTATTCATTTCTAACTTAAAATTAGTTCTTGACAGGTTTGAGTAATTGATTGATTGACGATAGCGGACTCAAATTTGTATAATATAGTATTTTCGGGTATCCCACACACCTTTCCTTTATTGACAAAAAAGAAATGAAAAGTTTGGTCGCATTTATTTGCCTCTAGTATCTCTAACCATCATTCAATTTGATTCATGAATAGTATTTCCTATGAAAAAAGGGTAGTACTGCAAGCCATTTGATGTGATCTAATGAGGGGAAAAAAAGATGTAAAAATCTAAAAGAAAGACTTTTGCATATATACCCACAAATATAAAATGAGCCCTCTAAATTCAAACAAAAAAGTATTATTATAACAACAACTAAATTGCATCACCATAACATTTTTTCCTCTATATTTTTTCTTAGAATCAGACAAAAAATTCTCATACCAAGCCTACTACAATAGTTGCTTTCGATATAGCCTACAAAAATAACAAAGAGATGACACATAATTGTCCATGCCTGAAGGCTGTAATATCCCAGATAATTTCAAGATTTTAAATAATATCTTAATTGATTTTATTAAAGGTTAAGGTTTAAACCTAGAAGGTGAGAAGGAAGATGTGTAGAAAATGGGTAAACATTTTTTTTTAACATAAATTATTTGTTAGAAATTAAATGTGAGAATATTTTAATGATGCAGGTAGATAATTTATTTAAGAAAGAAATTCAATTGAGAAGTGAAGGTGAATATATTAATATTTATATATATACACCTATAGTTGAGTTTGTTAGTCAAACAAGATGATGTGTGAAGTAAATTAAATACTTAATAAAACTAATAAATTAATTAGTTTTAGTATGGATTAAAAAGAAAAGTCATGTAATATAATTAATTGAATTAATTATATAAGTTATGAATTAAGGTTATGAGTAACAAGTAGGGAAGTGAAATATTGCCTAGAAGGACAATATTAAGAAGTTAATTAATTAAGTAATTTACTTAATTAATAAGTTGTTATAGATGTAAGCCCAATATGGAGATATTTGCATGAAATGGGTAATTAAATAAGAGAGCCAATAAAAAGTAAGTTATGTAGCCCAAACCATTAAAAGTCAAATGATGGTCAATGGTTGGGAGAAGCATTTCAAGTATTGATTGAGTGTAGAGAATTAACTAGTGTCTAGTTAATTGAATAACCCTAGTTGGTTGACAAGAGAGATAGCATTAACCAATCATTGGTTAATTGCTAGATAAATAAATGTGGGGTTAAGAATTAACCGTGGATGGGTTAATTAAGTAACCCAATGTGGTAGAATTAATTATAGCAAATCTAATTGGATTATATTATAAGTCCAATTGAGGTATTAAACTAGGTCAAATTAATTTAACCTAGTAGTCCATATAATTTAATTTGAACATGGATTTATGTAATAATTAACCAAGCCCAATGATTGTTTAATTAAATGTAACATAGGGTATTTAATATTAGCCCAATGTAGTAATTAAATTGAGCCCAAACAAATTTAATTGACGAGCCCAATAGAAATATTAAATTGATCCAATGTGGAGCCCAAATGGTAGTCAAAGTTATGGTCAATATATATACATTGGTATATATATATATTGATACTTATATAATGATATAGGATATAAAAATAAAGCCAAATTGGTGTAATTTATTGGCAAATCCCGAATTTTGGAGGGGGGGCCCACATGAAAATGTTGAGTGTGGCTTTATTTTGCTTATTTTACACTCCAAAAGTTGCTTACAAGCAACCTTGATGGATGTCAATCAAGTTGTCAATCAATCCATGCTATAGTAATCTCAATTAAGCTCTAAATTGACTATGTTGGTGAATTAGGAGAGTTAATAAAGTATTAGCATTTGGCTATATATAGAGTGCTTCCCACACTTGTGATATGGTTGTTAGTCTTTTTACTAGAAAAGCTAGAGAGAAAGAAAATAGAGAAAAGCTCTAGAGAAAAAGAAAAAGAAAGTTAGATCTTGTGAGCATTGATGGTTGGATGATCTTGGAGCAAGGTTTAAAGATGGAGGTCTCCTCAAGAGGAAGTTATCTATGTAAGAAAATTGATCATCCAAGTCTTTTCAAAGTTCTAACAAAGAGGATAATCAACAAAAGGTATAAAACCTTCTAGCTTGATATTGTTCTTTGGGTATTATGTAATTTCTATGGTAGAAATATAATTTTCAAAGTCTAAATGGATAGATCCATGCTATATTGGTATATCTAGGGTTACATGGGTTTAACATGGGTTTTTATATGTGTTTATGATGAAAAATTTCATCAAACTCATTGAATAAATTTTTACCGACGAAAACAAATTAATCTAATACGTAGCAGCCCATTCACGGAATTACTGTTCACAATCCGTAAGTCGGATTTATGATCCGTCAATTTTGGATGATAGATCCATGAAATATGAAGATTCTCCAAGTTGAATGACTAAAATCCGATTTAAAATGAGCAAGATATGGATTTTCTACCAAAACACCCCATTGTTTTAGGGCTGTGCACAACAGTCCGGTTTGGAGCCAATTTCCGTGATAAAAACAAATCCAAATTTGATGTTTGATAACAGAAAAATGTAGTTCGGGAAGTTACGAATCCATCGATACCAAATAGGCCTCAATCGGACTTGTGGATTTCATTTTATTCAAGTTCCCGTCGGAGACCCCAAGTCTGGAAAACTTAAAAAGCAATCTGCCTATTTTTTTAAAAAAACCGGCCGGTTCGGTTTTTTTCGGTTTTTCATGATTTCTAGGTAGGGCCGGTTCGGGCATTTTTAGGCCGGTTCTTGGGTTGGTTCCAAAAGAGAAAATGCTTATAATTTTATAAAGAAAATTATCAAAATTTAAAATCCGAATGTTTTTGTAATTTGGTATTTATTAGAATTAATGGTGGATTAAAGCTTACTAAATTGCTAATAATTATGGGAAAATTATTTTTAATTTCAGAAAAATAATATTTGACCTATTGGCATGCTAGTTAAGTGTTATAAAATAAAATTTGAAATTATTGGAGTGATTCACTATATATTAGCTATTTATTAGTGTATAAATAGGCTAATAATCTAATTAAATATTATTTAATAAATATTAAATAATATATGAAGTTATGTAATTAATTAATTATGATTTAATTAATATTAAATAATAATTAAAGGATGTTAAGATGAATAAGTTAGTTATTTATTATTTAATTGCACTTAAATAATAAGTAAAGTTAAATAAATAATTAATTATTATTTAAATTAATATTAAATAATAATTAAAGAATATTAAAGTTAGAAAGATAATTATTTATTATTTAATTAATATTAAATAATAAGTAAGGTTAATTAAGTAATTAATTATTATTTAATTAATATTAAATAATAATTAAAGGATAATTAAGGTTAATAAACTAATTATTTATTATTTAATTAATATTAAATAATAAGTAAGGTTAATTAATTAATTAATTATTATTTAATTAATATTAAATAATGAGTTCGAATAATTAGTTAATTAATTATTATTTAATTCATATTAAATAATAATTAAATGGTAATTAAGTGGAATAAATTATTACTTAATCGAAAGAAGATTATTAAGTAATTAAAATATATTGATAATATTATTGACTAACTATTAAATAATAATAGTTAAGAATTAAATCATTATTCAATAATTAATAATGATATGTAATTAATTTAAAATATTATTAAAGGATTAATAATATTATTTAGCATTTAATTAACTATTAAATAATAATAGTTAAGAGTTAAATCATTATTAAATAAATAATAATGATAAATAAAGATTTAGAATATTATTAAAGAATTAATAATATTGTTTAACAAGTAATTAACTATTGGGTAATAATAGTTAAGGGTTGAATCGTTATTAAATAATTACTAATGATACGTGAGGATTTCAAATATTATTAAATGATTGATAATATTGATGAACAATTAAATTATTATTAAAATGATTGATAATAATGAGAAGTCAATTAAAATATTATTAAAGGGTAATAATATTAGCAAGCAATTAAATTATTATTAAAAGATTAATCATAATGATTAAGGTAAACTATTATTAAAAATAAATTAATAATAGTAATGATTATTTAAAGTGTTATTTAACAATTAAATAACATTATAAGTTATTACTAATTGATAGTAAAATTTAAAATATTATCCAAGGTGGGTAATATTATGATAGGTATCGAGATAAATGATGTGATTAAGTTAAACCAATGGTATGGTCCATTAGTGATTAATTGGTGGATCGACCTAAATAAATATAGGGTCCAAGTTTTAATGCAGTGACATTAATAAATGTCAGAATTGCGTAGTTTCGAACAAAAGATTTATGGTGCTGAATATGAAACACTGAGTCAAGTCAAAGAGAGACTAAAATAGGAAATTAACCTTATTAAATAAAGGGGATTAAATAAAGGGGATGATAAGAAGAAATAAATATCTTTAAAATAAGATTTAGTATTGAGTCAAACTTTGACTGATATTGTGCACCGTTGATCTCACATACCGTGTAGGTGGTGCAAGGAACGTGAAAGATTAACGTAAGCTGGTTATACAAGTCCAGGCAAGTTTTTCAGAACGTGTTGCATTATGTGCATAATTTATAAGTTTGTTATTAAACTGTGATGTGCTCATACGTGGTTATGTGCAAAGATGTGTTAATGTGCTTTTGTGAAATAAGTTGATTTGAACTATTGATATGCGGTAGTTGATTTAAGACAATTGTTCTGCATTGAACTATATGTCATGATAGAGGCTAGGCATGAAGCATAGATTAAATGCGAGGCATGATATGCATGAGAAATGTATGTACTGCAAAGCATAAGATGCATGAAGCATGAAGCATGATTGAACTGTTTTTACGTGTTATGTGAAACTGTTAGACTTGCTGAGCCGTCGTGCTCACCCTTGCTTAAAACAAAACATTACAGAGTAGCTTGAGGAAGCCGATTACTCCGGTAGAGGCAAAGATGAAGATTGACTAACGAGTCATCAATATTGAAGCATATGTGCTTTTGTAGTAAAACCTTGCGGTAGACTAATTCATTCACTTGTGTAAGTAGATATGAAGAGTTTATGTTTTGTTGTGCTATAGATTAGCAAACTTAAATTGTTAAGAGAACATTTACAGATTATTTGAATATCATTTTTCAGACGTTGTCCTTTATGAATAAGGATAATAGGATGGTGTGATTGAGTCATTATACATATGATCTCAAATTGATTGTAATAGAATGTCGTATCATGTAAGATATGAAGACATACTAGGAATGTATAAAGATTGCGATTCTGGAATAGAAAGAGATGTTATATAATTGTAAATAAATGATTATTTAGCAATTATAATATTGTTGTAATTCATGAACAATAAGGAAAAGTAGTACTAGTGTTGAACCGGATCTGAGGTTAAAGGAACCCGGATTTGGGGTCGTCACAAGTTGGTATCAGAGCTGATAGGTTAAAAACCTTAGGTAAGAGTACCTTAGGCTATAACCGTGTAGAAGATAAGTAAAATGATAAATGAATAAACTCCGGAAGAGTTTAAGTAATAAAAGATGAATTTAAAAAATTCATATATAGAAAATTATCCAAAGATGGATTTAAGAAGATATAAGAGAGATGAAAAATGTCATGTTGTACCTAATTTGAAGAAATGATAGAAAATATCTTATGATAAGATTTTGAGAAGCATAAAGAAAATGCTAATAAGGTCATGAAATGATCTAGAGAAATGAACTCGTAATGAGACAGATGTGCTAAAAAATGAATGGAGAGAATTCGTATTCAGTTAAGAAAATTAGAAGGTTTGTGGGTTTTTAATTGAGAACTCATATTAGTGGCTGAGTTGTACGATTCCTTGTATGGATTTGTGCTTGGTTTTAGAACCACTTAGCTTCCTATATTAATATAGTAGTTGAGTTTAACAGTTCTTTGTATGGGCAGAGGATTTGTTCTTGGTTTAACGACCGCTTAACTTTCTATATTGATTAGTGGCCGAGTTGACCAATTTCTTGTATGGGCAGGAGATTGCGTTTAGTTTGACAACCACTTAGCTTCCTATAGTGATAATCAATTTGAACCTGATGTCACGTTATTCGATGTATATATGGTGAGAAGGTGATTCTTTTCTCATTATATATTGGATATGTAGAGAATATTAAGATAAGTACGTGTTCTTAAAACTCATACTGATGGTAAGTTCGTGACTCATAATCGTATGGTGGAACCCCTCAGCGAATGGACGATTTTGGTCTGACTAGGATAAGTTCTCCAACCCATATGATTGTGGCAAGTACCTGAACTCCTAATGTGTGGTAAGTTTGATGAACAATAAGTATGGGTAGAGTTAAGTAGTAAGACTGGAGCTTTACCAGATATAGTTATTAAGCTGAAAAAGAATGCGGATGAGAAATTTGAGGTATTTTGAGGTTTTAGGATATTCTAAATCTTCTAGCTATGCTAGACTTTGAAATTCTTAAAATCGTGCTAAATTCGCACTTTTGTGCTTTTGAAAAGACAAATGTATTTTAGAAATCATTAATGCATTTAATGCAGAGATGATAAACGATGGAGTCATCAATGCAGAGTAACCTAGTGTTGGATGTTTAAAGCCCACTATGGTATGATGTAGTATGACAAAGTCATAAAATGATTTTCAGTATTTTAAAACGTTTAAAGAATAGTCTATGCTAATTGTTTCAGCTAGACAAATTGATTTGAAAATATCAAAATGTATTTATAAAATCATCACACGCCATTAAAGCCATGGTGTGGGGATGAAAAGGACGGAATCCTCAACGTACTGTCAAGATGTGCGGTATCATGAAGTCATGAATTAATGACGGAATCATCAACGTACTATCAAGATTATGCGGTATCATGAAGTCCTATAAATGAATTTTAGTTATTTTAACTAATCTGAAATGATTTTTGAATCGTAATATACGAACAGTTCAATGATGGGAATCTTTGTCATTTATTTTGACTGGACACTTTTGGTCAGAATTGACTCAAGTTTATTATCCAATCCAAATTATTTTGGAACGGAATTTTGTAGTAAGTCTGAGGTGAACAAGTGCAAAAATAAATATATTCTGTCGGCTAAAGCAGATATATTTTTGTCGGCATATAGCTCCGACTGGCGCCTAAAAATTAAGACGTTCTGCACGACGTATGGTACAATAGGCTGATCACCTAGCGTACACCTATGAAATGTTTTCAGTCTTTGTGATTGATAAACACTCTGTTTATAAGTATTTACAGGGATAAATACTATTTATTCGGAATTCAGTTAATTCCATTCAGATGTTCACAGTCTTGATGACCCCTCAGCATATTATGAAAGTTTTAATGAATATTTTGATTTTCAATTTATTCTTCTGTAAGATATTGATTTTCAATTTATTCTTCTGCAAGATATTCCATTGTTCTGGAATTATGAGTTTAGAAGTATGAACTTCCTAGAAAAGGGTAGTCATAGAAGTTGATGAGTAAAGAGATATTCTCAGTGATGAAAATTGGTAGAATTGTGTATGAGATAATTTCGGGGACGAAATTCTTATAAGAAGGGGTGAATGTAATATCCCAGATAATTTCAAGATTTTAAATAATATCTTAATTGATTTTATTAAAGGTTAAGGTTTAAACCTAGAAGGTGAGAAGGAAGATGTGTAGAAAATGGGTAAACATTTTTTTTTAACATAAATTATTTGTTAGAAATTAAATGTGAGAATATTTTAATGATGCAGGTAGATAATTTATTTAAGAAAGAAATTCAATTGAGAAGTGAAGGTGAATATATTAATATTTATATATATACACCTATAGTTGAGTTTGTTAGTCAAACAAGATGATGTGTGAAGTAAATTAAATACTTAATAAAACTAATAAATTAATTAGTTTTAGTATGGATTAAAAAGAAAAGTCATGTAATATAATTAATTGAATTAATTATATAAGTTATGAATTAAGGTTATGAGTAACAAGTAGGGAAGTGAAATATTGCCTAGAAGGACAATATTAAGAAGTTAATTAATTAAGTAATTTACTTAATTAATAAGTTGTTATAGATGTAAGCCCAATATGGAGATATTTGCATGAAATGGGTAATTAAATAAGAGAGCCAATAAAAAGTAAGTTATGTAGCCCAAACCATTAAAAGTCAAATGATGGTCAATGGTTGGGAGAAGCATTTCAAGTATTGATTGAGTGTAGAGAATTAACTAGTGTCTAGTTAATTGAATAACCCTAGTTGGTTGACAAGAGAGATAGCATTAACCAATCATTGGTTAATTGCTAGATAAATAAATGTGGGGTTAAGAATTAACCGTGGATGGGTTAATTAAGTAACCCAATGTGGTAGAATTAATTATAGCAAATCTAATTGGATTATATTATAAGTCCAATTGAGGTATTAAACTAGGTCAAATTAATTTAACCTAGTAGTCCATATAATTTAATTTGAACATGGATTTATGTAATAATTAACCAAGCCCAATGATTGTTTAATTAAATGTAACATAGGGTATTTAATATTAGCCCAATGTAGTAATTAAATTGAGCCCAAACAAATTTAATTGACGAGCCCAATAGAAATATTAAATTGATCCAATGTGGAGCCCAAATGGTAGTCAAAGTTATGGTCAATATATATACGTTGGTATATATATATATTGATACTTATATAATGATATAGGATATAAAAATAAAGCCAAATTGGTGTAATTTATTGGCAAATCCCGAATTTTGGAGGGGGGCCCACATGAAAATGTTGAGTGTGGCTTTATTTTGCTTATTTTACACTCCAAAAGTTGCTTACAAGCAACCTTGATGGATGTCAATCAAGTTGTCAATCAATCCATGCTATAGTAATCTCAATTAAGCTCTAAATTGACTATGTTGGTGAATTAGGAGAGTTAATAAAGTATTAGCATTTGGCTATATATAGAGTGCTTCCCACACTTGTGATATGGTTGTTAGTCTTTTTACTAGAAAAGCTAGAGAGAAAGAAAATAGAGAAAAGCTCTAGAGAAAAAGAAAAAGAAAGTTAGATCTTGTGAGCATTGATGGTTGGATGATCTTGGAGCAAGGTTTAAAGATGGAGGTCTCCTCAAGAGGAAGTTATCTATGTAAGAAAATTGATCATCCAAGTCTTTTCAAAGTTCTAACAAAGAGGATAATCAACAAAAGGTATAAAACCTTCTAGCTTGATATTGTTCTTTGGGTATTATGTAATTTCTATGGTAGAAATATAATTTTCAAAGTCTAAATGGATAGATCCATGCTATATTGGTATATCTAGGGTTACATGGGTTTAACATGGGTTTTTATATGTGTTTATGATGAAAAATTTCATCAAACTCATTGAATAAATTTTTACCGACGAAAACAAATTAATCTAATACGTAGCAGCCCATTCACGGAATTACTGTTCACAATCCGTAAGTCGGATTTATGATCCGTCAATTTTGGATGATAGATCCATGAAATATGAAGATTCTCCAAGTTGAATGACTAAAATCCGATTTAAAATGAGCAAGATATGGATTTTCTACCAAAACACCCCATTGTTTTAGGGCTGTGCACAACAGTCCGGTTTGGAGCCAATTTCCGTGATAAAAACAAATCCAAATTTGATGTTTGATAACAGAAAAATGTAGTTCGGGAAGTTACGAATCCATCGATACCAAATAGGCCTCAATCGGACTTGTGGATTTCATTTTATTCAAGTTCCCGTCGGAGACCCCAAGTCTGGAAAACTCAAAAAGCAATCTGCCTATTTTTTTAAAAAAACCGGCCGGTTCGGTTTTTTTCGGTTTTTCATGATTTCTAGGTAGGGCCGGTTCGGGCATTTTTAGGCCGGTTCTTGGGTTGGTTCCAAAAGAGAAAATGCTTATAATTTTATAAAGAAAATTATCAAAATTTAAAATCCGAATGTTTTTGTAATTTGGTATTTATTAGAATTAATGGTGGATTAAAGCTTACTAAATTGCTAATAATTATGGAAAAATTATTTTTAATTTCAGAAAAATAATATTTGACCTATTGGCATGCTAGTTAAGTGTTATAAAATAAAATTTGAAATTATTGGAGTGATTCACTATATATTAGCTATTTATTAGTGTATAAATAGGCTAATAATCTAATTAAATATTATTTAATAAATATTAAATAATATATGAAGTTATGTAATTAATTAATTATGATTTAATTAATATTAAATAATAATTAAAGGATGTTAAGATGAATAAGTTAGTTATTTATTATTTAATTGCAATTAAATAATAAGTAAAGTTAAATAAATAATTAATTATTATTTAAATTAATATTAAATAATAATTAAAGAATATTAAAGTTAGAAAGATAATTATTTATTATTTAATTAATATTAAATAATAAGTAAGGTTAATTAAGTAATTAATTATTATTTAATTAATATTAAATAATAATTAAAGGATAATTAAGGTTAATAAACTAATTATTTATTATTTAATTAATATTAAATAATAAGTAAGGTTAATTAATTAATTAATTATTATTTAATTAATATTAAATAATGAGTTCGAATAATTAGTTAATTAATTATTATTTAATTCATATTAAATAATAATTAAATGGTAATTAAGTGGAATAAATTATTACTTAATCGAAAGAAGATTATTAAGTAATTAAAATATATTGATAATATTATTGACTAACTATTAAATAATAATAGTTAAGAATTAAATCATTATTCAATAATTAATAATGATATGTAATTAATTTAAAATATTATTAAAGGATTAATAATATTATTTAGCATTTAATTAACTATTAAATAATAATAGTTAAGAGTTAAATCATTATTAAATAAATAATAATGATAAATAAAGATTTAGAATATTATTAAAGAATTAATAATATTGTTTAACAAGTAATTAACTATTGGGTAATAATAGTTAAGGGTTGAATCGTTATTAAATAATTACTAATGATACGTGAGGATTTCAAATATTATTAAATGATTGATAATATTGATGAACAATTAAATTATTATTAAAATGATTGATAATAATGAGAAGTCAATTAAAATATTATTAAAGGGTAATAATATTAGCAAGCAATTAAATTATTATTAAAAGATTAATCATAATGATTAAGGTAAACTATTATTAAAAATAAATTAATAATAGTAATGATTATTTAAAGTGTTATTTAACAATTAAATAACATTATAAGTTATTACTAATTGATAGTAAAATTTAAAATATTATCCAAGGTGGGTAATATTATGATAGGTATCGAGATAAATGATGTGATTAAGTTAAACCAATGGTATGGTCCATTAGTGATTAATTGGTGGATCGACCTAAATAAATATAGGGTCCAAGTTTTAATGCAGTGACATTAATAAATGTCAGAATTGCGTAGTTTCGAACAAAAGATTTATGGTGCTGAATATGAAACACTGAGTCAAGTCAAAGAGAGACTAAAATAGGAAATTAACCTTATTAAATAAAGGGGATTAAATAAAGGGGATGATAAGAAGAAATAAATATCTTTAAAATAAGATTTAGTATTGAGTCAAACTTTGACTGATATTGTGCACCGTTGATCTCACATACCGTGTAGGTGGTGCAAGGAACGTGAAAGATTAACGTAAGCTGGTTATACAAGTCCAGGCAAGTTTTTCAGAACGTGTTGCATTATGTGCATAATTTATAAGTTTGTTATTAAACTGTGATGTGCTCATACGTGGTTATGTGCAAAGATGTGTTAATGTGCTTTTGTGAAATAAGTTGATTTGAACTATTGATATGCGGTAGTTGATTTAAGACAATTGTTCTGCATTGAACTATATGTCATGATAGAGGCTAGGCATGAAGCATAGATTAAATGCGAGGCATGATATGCATGAGAAATGTATGTACTGCAAAGCATAAGATGCATGAAGCATGAAGCATGATTGAACTGTTTTTACGTGTTATGTGAAACTGTTAGACTTGCTGAGCCGTCGTGCTCACCCTTGCTTAAAACAAAACATTACAGAGTAGCTTGAGGAAGCCGATTACTCCGGTAGAGGCAAAGATGAAGATTGACTAACGAGTCATCAATATTGAAGCATATGTGCTTTTGTAGTAAAACCTTGCGGTAGACTAATTCATTCACTTGTGTAAGTAGATATGAAGAGTTTATGTTTTGTTGTGCTATAGATTAGCAAACTTAAATTGTTAAGAGAACATTTACAGATTATTTGAATATCATTTTTCAGACGTTGTCCTTTATGAATAAGGATAATAGGATGGTGTGATTGAGTCATTATACATATGATCTCAAATTGATTGTAATAGAATGTCGTATCATGTAAGATATGAAGACATACTAGGAATGTATAAAGATTGCGATTCTGGAATAGAAAGAGATGTTATATAATTGTAAATAAATGATTATTTAGCAATTATAATATTGTTGTAATTCATGAACAATAAGGAAAAGTAGTACTAGTGTTGAACCGGATCTGAGGTTAAAGGAACCCGGATTTGGGGTCGTCACAAAGGCACGACATAGATTAAAATTTTAAAAATACTCTATTCCATAAAGACTATTTGCAACCTAAAATAACTTATAAATCAGTTAGAATAAAGCTGAACCGTCCTTATGATTTCTTGCTTAAATTAATTTGCATGTGGAAACATAATGATCGCAATACCCGAAAAACAGAAAAATGGCGTCAATGCTAATAGGGTGACCCATGTTGTTTACGTGCAATTTATTTATTTATTTTTATTATTTTTATTTTTATTTTTATTATTATTATAATTATTCTTATTAGTATTATAATAATAATAATAATAATAATAATAATAATATTATTATTATTATTACTATTATTATATTAATTATTATTATTGTTATTATTATTATATTATAGTGGTGAATTTAATTTAGGCGTGAAATGTGAGTGGATAGATTTTTGAAAAAAAGATGTTGAATTAGGGGAAAAATAAGAGATTAGTGACCGTTAGATGTTAAAGTCCCAAATGATTTTAGACTGTTGGATATTAAAGTCTAAATTAATTTAAGAGCATTGAATATTAAAATATTGAGATTTGAGCCGCTCTGTTTTATTATATAGATACTTATTTTGAATTATTATATATATAATTAATTAGTTAGAAATATTTTGATCATTATATTTTATTATTATTTTTTAATATAACCTGAGTAATATATCAAACGTATAAATAAAATATTTAATTTTTATTTTATTTTAATCTAATTTTAATTTCAACTATCATTCTATTTTATCCTAAAACGATTTTGTTAAATCAAACCACCCATTATTGTCTTTACTAAAGTTTGCATTGGAATTGCATTGCACGAATTTCAATTTTAGAAATATTGATATCAAAACTACACTAACTAATGTACGGAATCAAACTGTAGCATACCACTAAATGAAAAATTATTAAACCAACTTAAGTTTAACTATTTTTTTACATGTAATACAAATAAAATTAGTTTACATAATAAAAACATTTTTTCACAGAAAATAAAAATGTTATCAATCAAAAAAGATAATAACAAAATTAAGTAAATGTCTAAATAAATTTAAAATTTTCAAAAATATTACAATAACAAAAACTCATTGTTTTTCGGTCTTGTAATATTACATATCTTTTAAAATATTCTATATATATTTCATCGTTGGATTCAGAAACACGCGGTGTGAGTTCTCCATCATTCAAGACAAAAAAAAGTATTATTTTTGATTTATTTAAAATCAAAAGTAAATTTATAACTTAAAATTTGAAATATTTTTTTTTAATAATTAATACTACCTTTAAATATCAGCGATACATATGGTTATATTATTTATAATAAATAAATGGTAGTACTTTTCAATTTTATATGTTAATAAATTAATTTCATAAAATAAAAATAACGAGACTAATTTTGTGGCAAATGAAGTAATAAATGACTGTGAGAAGTAAATACGCATAGCTAATCTAAGGAGTGAAAGTACGATCGAAAGTTGAACGAAAAATGCAAATTGCAAATTTTAATTCATAATTAACAAAATACTATAAGGATACGATAGAGTGTTGAGTAAGGCCGTAAAATAAACAAAACGGTTTGGACTCGATTCGTATTTGTTTGATTAAAAATTCGATTCGAGCTTGACTCAAAATATAAACGATTCAAATATGAATAAAGTTTAAAATTCGATAAATTACTCGAATCTCTTTAAATTATAATTTTATACTCCCTCCGTCCCAAGATAAAAGTCCTTATTACTATTTTAGGTAGTTTCAAGTTAAATATATACTTACCTTAAATAATTTATTTTTTTACAATAATTTACCTATAATATCCTTAGTATTAATTGTCATATTTCTATTCTCTATGTATATTTATGGAATATCACTAGTCACGTGCAAAAAGTTATACAATTAAATATGAATAATTTTGTCATTTTCTCCTTTTTCTAAATATGCGCACAAAAATTAATCAATATTTTTATCATGAGTCGGAGGGAATATTAATATTAGTATCATATTCATTGGAAAAGTTTAAGCAGCTCGAATTCGATTCGAAATCGTACCTGACTCAATAGTTAAACGAATATCAATCAAATTTTATGACTTAATTCATTTACACTCTTATCAGTGAGTATAACGAAATAACAACGTAAATTTAGGGGAGCTCAATATTGATTAAAAAAGTTTCAATAAACATGTCTTGTACTTTATTTATATATAGTTATTCTTTTTTTTATCTTTTGTATAATTATGTTTGTATAAATTACTTATAAAATTACTTATAAAATTACTTTTTATCTTTATATTATGAACGGTACACAAGTATATGATCGCCATTTTTTTTAAGAACTTCTAAGTTCAGATTTTTCTTTGAAGTGATATATTGAGTAGTAATTTATAAATGATGATAAAATAACAGATTATATAAAAATATTACACAAAAGATGGTAAAAACAAAAAGTAAAAGACTTCCCATATTGGTCACAATTGGGAGCAGGTATATTTGACTCTAGAAAGACATGGGAAAGCCCGGCTGCCCCCGCGCCTACTTCCAACGAAAAAATAGAAACCATCCGAAACCGTTGAATTTTCTTACAAAGATCCTACGGTTGCCAACTATTAGGGTTTCGAACATTCTGGAACGACAAACCAAACACGCTCCTCCCTATAAAAACACACCGACCCAGTAGCCTCCTCCTCTTACATTACGAACCCTAACTGGTTATTTACCTTCTCTCTCCTTTCTCCCTTAGCCAGCCGATACAGCAACCAACTCCTAGTTACACATGGCAGGAAAGGGAGAGGGGCCTGCGATCGGAATCGATCTAGGCACCACCTACTCTTGCGTTGGTGTATGGCAACACGATCGTGTTGAAATCATAGCCAATGACCAAGGTAACAGAACGACGCCGTCCTATGTTGCCTTCACCGACACAGAGCGTTTGATTGGTGATGCCGCCAAGAACCAAGTCGCCATGAATCCGATTAACACCGTCTTTGGTAAGATCTAATCTCCCTTCTATATTATTACTGTATACACCGTGATCTATTTTGTAGCTTTTGTTTAACTGGATCAACTAAGCATGCCTGGTTTTGTTTTATTTTGCTAGCTCATATTTGTATAGATCTGTTTGACTTGGAATCTGAAATTGTTGTGTATTTGTTGAGATGATTTTTGACCGGGTACTAAGCAATAGTAGTGTTATCTAATTTTGATATTACTGGACGTGTTAGATCTATGAACAAATAAGTTTGTTTTTGAACATTGTATTTCCTATTATTTTTTTTGCCTTTTTATATGTTTATATTTACTGCTGCTTAAATTATGTAAAATTATGGTACAACATTCTCAGAAAGCAGAATTGAACTTTTTGCTATACTGTTATATACTAATGGGTCTTACCCTTTCAATATGCCAATGTTCTTTAAGATAAGTGTGATTTGGCAAGACTGTAGTATTTTAAAAATCTGATCAATGTTATACTTTAGGCCTTGTATTCCTATTTTACTTTGTCTAATTGATTTTGTTGACTTTGACAATATGGCTCATAATATTGCTGTTGCATAAATTCAAGTACCGTAGTTCGGATTTGGATAGTAATCTTAGTAATTGATTTTAATTATTGATGTATTCTGAAGTTTAATGAATAGTGGCCCTTAATAATCAATTTTTTCCTGAAGTTTGAGGAATTTGACTAATTATAAATAGTTGCATGCTATACAATTTATTTTAAAAACAATTGGTTACTTGAATCTTTTGAACGAACTTAAATCACTGGATAATCAGACTGAATTATCATCAGTTGCAGCCTGTACATTTTCCTTTAAAAAATCATTATTTGTTTTACTTGAAAATAACTATATATTCTTTTGAAAGTCAGGATCTTGGCATACTTTCTACTTGATTATCCTTGAAGATTTATAGATCCAGATGCTTTTTAGCTGTTAAGTTGTACGTGTGGTCAATTTGCTTTTTATTGTGTTCAATGTTTAATGCTCTAGCTACTGCTGTTTGGAATTTTGGTTTATACTTGATAAGTTAGAAGTTGATTATTAAAGTTCATATGTACCAACTTTTTAGTGCTCACTACTGATCTCAACTTATTTGTTACTGACAGATGCTAAGAGGTTGATTGGTAGGAGATTTTCTGATGCCTCTGTTCAGAGTGACATTAAGTTGTGGCCCTTTAAGGTTACTCCCGGACCTGGCGAGAAGCCCATGATTACAGTTTCCTACAAGGGTGAGGATAAGCAATTTGCAGCTGAGGAGATCTCTTCCATGGTTTTAATTAAGATGCGTGAGATTGCAGAGGCTTTCCTCGGTATAACTATTAAAAATGCAGTGGTTACTGTCCCAGCATACTTCAATGATTCACAGCGCCAGGCCACCAAGGATGCAGGTGTAATTGCTGGAATTAATGTGCTGCGTATCATTAATGAGCCCACTGCAGCTGCCATTGCTTATGGTCTGGACAAGAAGGCCACCAGTGTTGGTGAGAAAAATGTTTTGATTTTTGATCTTGGTGGTGGTACCTTTGATGTGTCCCTTTTAACCATCGAGGAGGGTATCTTTGAGGTCAAGGCCACTGCTGGTGACACACATCTTGGAGGTGAAGATTTTGATAATAGAATGGTTAACCATTTTGTCCAAGAATTTAAGAGGAAGAACAAGAAAGATATTACTGGCAACCCAAGGGCTCTTAGGAGATTGAGGACATCTTGCGAGAGAGCGAAGAGGACTCTTTCATCCACCGCGCAGACAACAATTGAGATCGACTCTTTGTATGAGGGTATTGATTTCTACTCCACCATTACTCGAGCCAGATTTGAGGAGCTTAACATGGATCTCTTCAGGAAGTGTATGGAACCTGTTGAGAAGTGTTTGAGGGATGCTAAGATGGACAAGAGCACTGTCCATGATGTCGTTCTTGTTGGTGGTTCTACTAGGATTCCTAAGGTTCAGCAGCTATTGCAGGATTTCTTTAATGGGAAGGAGCTCTGCAAGAGCATCAACCCTGATGAGGCTGTGGCTTACGGTGCTGCTGTACAAGCTGCAATTTTGAGCGGCGAGGGTAATGAGAAGGTGCAGGATCTCCTACTTTTGGATGTCACTCCTCTATCCCTTGGCTTGGAAACAGCCGGAGGTGTCATGACGGTCTTGATTCCCAGAAACACTACCATCCCCACCAAGAAAGAGCAGGTCTTCTCTACCTACTCTGACAACCAGCCTGGTGTGTTGATTCAGGTCTATGAGGGTGAGAGAACAAGGACAAGGGACAACAACTTGCTTGGTAAATTTGAGCTCTCTGGCATCCCTCCTGCTCCTAGGGGTGTTCCTCAAATCACCGTTTGCTTCGATATTGATGCAAATGGTATCTTAAATGTTTCTGCTGAGGATAAGACCACTGGACAGAAGAACAAGATCACCATCACCAATGACAAGGGTAGACTCTCCAAGGAGGAGATTGAGAAAATGGTTCAGGAGGCAGAGAAGTATAAGTCTGAGGATGAAGAGCACAAGAAGAAGGTTGAAGCGAAGAATGCCTTGGAGAATTATTCATACAACATGAGGAACACAGTCAAGGATGAGAAGATTGCATCCAAGCTTCCTGCAGCTGACAAGAAGAAGGTAGAGGATGCCATTGAGGATACCATCCAGTGGCTTGAAAGCAACCAGCTTGCGGAGGCAGACGAGTTTGAGGACAAGATGAAGGAATTGGAGAGCATTTGCAACCCAATCATTGCCAAGATGTACCAGGGTGCTGGTGGTGAAGGTGGTGTTCCCATGGATGATGATGAAATTCCTGCTGGCGGAAGCAATGCTGGTCCCAAGATTGAGGAGGTTGACTAAATCTGGGGTTCTGTTTCTTTTCTATGTTCTATGTTTTTGGATAATCGTATTTTTAATTTCTGCACTTAAATTTTTGGAGATACTTATCTCAAGGTGGAATAACTATTGTAGTTTCCATCTTCGTATTTTATACATTTGCATTGCATTGGGCAGTGCTAATCAGCGGATATGTGAAATCAAATTTATGTTATTATTTACTAATGTTGTCTGTTTATTATAATTTTTGAATTTTCACGTCATTATTAGGTATGATGTTATTCATGATGTTTGGATGGCTGGCAGGCAGCCGGCTAGTTGTCTTAATTTTTATTGATAGCCAATGCATTCAAAGGGTTTAAATGTTTAGCAGGTATGAAACATTTCACCGACTAGATAATGGCTTTATTGCATGCATCTGGCCCGATCTGAATCCGAGATCGAACCTTTTAAGTTTTTATAGTGCACTTGATTCCTTTGTATTTTTTATAAGTGCAACATATCACCCGCTCCAGGTGGGATTTTGTCTCACAATATGAGGGTTTGAAAGGCCCCGATAGTGCTTTCATCGCATCATCCGGTGAGAACGAACGAAAGCCATTGTCAACACTACCCAAAGCATTTTAACGTCGTTCCTTGGGTAACCTATTTGCATCTTACCCCAGGCATTTTCACGTCTTTTCTTGGGTAACGCCAAAGCATTTTCAAGACGTTCCTTGAAAACCCACATGTACATGTTTTTCATAGCTTGCTGAACCATGAAAACATCAAGCTGAAGATCAGATAGCACCCCATATGCTATCTACCCTTCCTTCCAAGCTTAGGGACGGAGAAAAGTTTCACTCGTACATTTGGGTCCCAATTCCAACATCTATCATAGGAGTCCATATTCCGTAGTTGCCAGGGGTTGCTACGTTCAGCTGATACGGGTAAGTTGATATAGGGTGGACAAGTAAGAACAACACTAGAATTATAATCCATGGGCAAAATGGTTGAAGGATTGTGATTTTTGAGCGACAAAGGTGTGAGACTAGAATCTCCCATCTCACAAAATCTCCCTACCTCTAAAGCTTAATTCTATAGGTGATTTTGGAAAAATCATACCAAGGAGTATTTGAACAAAAGAGAAATCTCTATAAAGAATTTGATCATATTAATCCCACTATACCTAAAAATATCAGATTAATGATAAATGATTCTACCCTAAAGTCAGAATTAGAGTGAGATTAGCTATCAGATAATACTGTTAAAACCCAGATAACCCAACTAAGAAATCAACCAGAGAAAGCATGAAAATCCCAATAAATGTAAATTTTAGAGATGAAAAGGAGAAATAAATGAAAATATAAATATCAAACCCCAACCGAAGAATCTCCCTATATCCTCTTCCAAAGACAGGTGAGATACAATGAATCAAATTCAAGCCTTTGATTTACAGAAACAAAGGGATAGATACAGATAGAATAAATCTATATCGACAAACAGACATATATAGATAAAATATGGGAAATTTACCAATCTATGAAGTCGAGGCCTAAAAAAAGGACAAAATCAGAAGGGGGTCTTGGAGGAGTTACCTTTTGGGATAAGCTTGGACTGCTAAAAATACACAGACAGGGACTTTCGATGGTCTTCACGATCCTCCTCATCTTCTCTCCTATTCTTAATTTTCACAATCCTCCTCATCTTCTCTCCTATTCTTAATTTTCTTTTTTGGGTACTGTTAAAGGCTCGAATTCGTCCACGTGTTTAACACGGGCTTGAACGTGAATCTGCACAGAAAGTAATTATCAATTTGAGTTATCGGGATATCTTTGGCGTGAGATTAAGAACATGTTTTAGAATGAGATAACAATGAAGGTAAGAAATATTTAGTAGGTTATAATATTATATTTATCTTCGTATTTCTATTATTCATCTTATATTTATTGTAGTCACACATTTCTCAATAGGGATTACAATTCTTAATAAGAATCGTACAGTATAAATCCTATTAAAAAATGTAATTACCATAAAAATTAGTATTATATAAGATAACTAGTGAGTGTTTTAAGCAGCAAGAAAGTGAGTCTAAATTTATTAGACTAAGGAGTTCTATCTAAACGCACTATGCCTAATGAATCGTGTGTTGAGTAAGACTTAATATAAATAACTCATTTGTATAATAAATACGCAGCCTAAAATTATCCTCACTCTTTCGGCATATGTCGTGGTGAGGTGTAATAGAGTAAAGAAAAGACTCTGGGAGCCCGATGGACTATCTTGACCGAAAGCAGAGCCCAAATAAAGGAGAATTTAATCTATGTTTAAATGGGTCACCTTTAAATTAAAAGCGACGCGATTACTCCCTTTAAAAATGACCGATCAGGCAACGGTACTCTATTACCCTTCAGCCTTCGGATTGTGATCAATTAAGACGCCGATTTTGGGTATAAGTAGAGAAGAATGGAAATTATCCTACTTTTTCTTAAAATCTAAAAGTCGAAATGCTTTAGAGAGGGAGAATCGATCCCTAGTTTTAGCAGATCCCGCTCAAAGGTCTCATCGCTCTTACTTTCAACTTGTTCCTAGTAAGATTCTTTTCTCTTCTCCAAATTTTCTTTCGATTATCTGTAAATGGCTAGTTCCTCTCAGAATGTAAGCCCGTCTTTACCCTCCCGTAATGAAGGTGAAGTAACTGTGGCAATGGAGGGAATCCCTGAGGGTTAAGCATACAAGTTACTCGTTATTGAACGTATTCGGACGCCTGCTGATGTAGAACTCTATAACAGAACCAAATATGCTAGCAATCTCCATTTTTTTTTAAATGTGCGTGACCGGCGTTAGATCTTGTGTTATTATGTTAATTTGGGAAACTGGTCTGTTGAATTAATTTGTTTATTTTTCTATTTCTGGTTTCCATTGAGGGCTCAATATTTGGTAGAAAGTTAATATTCTTTGCATCTATTAATGATAGTTTTACGGTAGTGAAAGAGGTTTATTATATTAATGAATTGAGAACCCTACGTTTTCCACCAATAGAAGAAGATCGCGAATTACTTGGTATGAAGTGTTTAATAGGAAGGTCGTTTTGTTGAACTATATAAGGTAAATTAGGTCACATATATAGAGAGGGAGATAATAGTTACTAAAATCCTGGTTTAATGATATAGGTCGTTTTCTTGAACTATATAAGGTAAATTAGGTCACATATAAAGAGAAAGGGAGATAATAGTTACCTTTTTCCTGGTTTGATGATAAAGGATTCTTTGATTATTTAATGAAGCTGTACAAGGAATATTTATTAATTCCAGAAAATAAATTTTATATATTTCAAAATTATACTGTAATGAAAAATGTAGAGGTGTTACCAAGGTATTGAATTAATTAATATTAAGTGGGTATCTGGGTATGATAGATTTCTCAGTAACTGTGAATAATGAAGGTTTTAGCGAGCAAGAGAAATAAGCATTTCTTCAAGAAAGTGCTATGTTTTTTTCTTATTTGAAAAATCTCTTTAGTTAATTTTTTTTTGTCAGATATAAGATTTGAGTACAGTCAACCTGTTTTTCTGCGACTAAGGAAATAGGGATAAATGATGTTAACCCTCAGGAACAGAGCTCATTTTCATAATTATGTTTTCTCTTCTTCTTTGTTTTAAATGCAAGTAGTTTTGCATGAGGTTATGATATGATTTTAGAACTAAAACTTTAGAGTTTTCTTTATGCACTTCATTCTCATCCGTTTGAATTTAAACTTCAGTGTTTACTTTACTTTATCTTACTTATATAGCTATAAAGTGTAGTAACAACTTATAAGTTATAACTGATTTGAAGCCAATTTATCATAGCAACTTGGATAGAGAAAATCTCTGCTTTTGATGTAAGGAGTGTAACTGCTGTTCATGATGGATGGTAATGCACTTGGTGGCTCTTGTGAAAAACCTTCTAGCAGTGAGAATCTTTTTCCCTCTTCAACAATATATGGCTCTATTGCAACTACTTTTGACAATATTCAGGAAGTTAAGCAGTCTGGTTCAGATAGGTGAGTATAATTTTCTTGTAGATAATGTTTTCTTCCTCATTTTTTTTTTTGGAAATTGACATTTTGTTTTCCCAAATATTTAGCTCGATAAAGAAGAAAAGGGTATCAAAAATAATATGTGGGGGGCTACGCGAGCTCAGTGTCATAGGTCAGTAATTCTTTCATGTATACTAGATCTATTGATTGCTGCAGCAATATGTGCTATCCCTGATGTATTTTACTGTAATCATTATAATAGTCAAATCTTTGGCAATGTTGATAATGAATATTTGATTTTTTATTTCCTATGGAGACATGGATTAACACATTGACACCAGTACATTTTGTTAGAGTTTCTAATGTTTGGCTTCGCTTTGTCTCCAGTTTGTAAGAAGGTGGAGACCAAAGGAAGAACCACATATAGTGAGGTATGATCTTCTTTTACTTCTCCCCTGGCCTCCAACTGTAAGTATAAATCTTGGACGTTTGTGCATGTCTGCATGATAAAAACTATGAAACCTATTTAGCTGAAGAGTAGTGTACACTTTACCCCCCAACTTGCTAGGTGTTTGCTTTTGCAATAAGATCTTGAAATTTCTTTTGATTATCTCTGTAGAAAGACTTTCATTGACTTAGCTTTTGCTACCAACATAGGTATGTTATGGACAGTCATGCGTGATATAGTTATTATTATACGTTTATTTTGGACAGTCATGCGTGATATAGTTATTATTATACGTTTATTTTGGACAGTCATGCATGATATAGTTATGATTTTTATTTTAGCTAAAAATGTACACTTCTTTTGCCCGTTCACTAGATGTTGGCTTCTGGAAGAGAATCTTAGCTTATTTTGGTAAAAGGTCTTTATATGACTTGTTCGTTGGATTATATTGTGAACTATAATATTGATAACAATTATAACTAAAGTATTAAATGCTTATGATATTGATTTGCTTTTTGGTCCTTAGGCGAAAATGAAGTTTCATAGTTTGCTTGTTTCCTTTATTGGTAATTTTATAGTTGAGCAGTTGATTTTGAATTTTGGAATCGAAAAATGTGGTAATGAGGGTTATTGAATTGTCACAAAATGGCGGGTTTGCAGTTTACTGACTACTTTTTCTAACACTTGAGATATTTGTTTGTCTACTGATGTTTTTGGTACCAGTTTGAGATTCTTGCTTCTTATAAATATCACACCTGTAATTTATAGCTAACAATGTACTTTGAGATTCTGGAACTGATGATAATTATGTAGTTCGGAAGGGTCTAGTTTCTCATGATTTGTAACATGAAATGAGGATTTGATGTATGCTTTTCCTATAAGGTTGTCATAAATTTGAGATTTGATGCTTTTACTAAATAAGTACTTTCAGCTGAAGACATGACACGTGACCTTTGTGGCTCTAAATAGTTTAAGGGTGTTGTCAGCAATAATTGTTTTACCTTTTTAAAAAAATATATATATATTTTTAATTTTAAAAACCTTAATAATGGAAGGCTGAAACTTGAGTTCTGAACATGTGTGTATCATTTCATTCTGATCCCGTCATTAGTTTGAATTTGGAAATTGTCATATATATTTTTCAAATAAGTAACTTTTATTATGAGAGCAATGATAATGAATATTATGCTTTTGTTGAACTCTGCTTTGTCTTTGATCATTATTGCACATGTTTGTGTGTGTGCTTGTTTATACATATTTTTTTAATTCATTAACTGGTACTTAGTTCATGTCATCCAGGTTGCAGATGAAATCATGGCGGAGTGTGCAACAACAAGCAACATATCAAAACTTTCATTGGATAAGGTCTTAATTAACCATAATTGTTGTTTTCACTTTTATATTGTTGTTATATGTTGCAAGCAACTTGAATTAAAATTGCATTTTATCAGTTTGATGAGAAGAATATTCGGAGACGTGTATATGATGCTTTGAATGTCTTCATGGCACTGGACATTATTACTAAAGACAGAAAGGAAATTCGTTGGAGAGGACTTCCTAGTACAAATGTGAAGGATATGGCGGAGACTGAGGTTTGTGCTCATCTTTAGTATTGAAGCAATTAGTTCTCTCTCTCTCTCTCTCACGCGCGCACACACAATTGGAAAATTATGTCCATATGCTTTTTGTAAGGCTTTCACATGGATAAAAACATCATACCATAATTATTAGTTGGGCTGCATTTTAATGGTCAAGGTGGCAAATTCAGCCCCTGCCCTTCCCTGCTTGGGTAGCACAATTGTGCTAGCGAACAAGATGTTTTAGCATGACCATGTAAAACTATCCTAACCACTTACTGTTAGTCTGTCACAGTACTCTGTCTTAGGGCTGTAAATAGTAACCGGAAAATTCGTATCCGTCCGCATTCGTATTCGAAAAAACCCGGATATTATTCGCATTCGAAAAAAACCGGATATATCCATATTCGGTTAAAAGATATCCGCAAATAAACGGATACGAATGCGGATATAGGCGTATTTGTATTCGTTTAATATCCGTCCGTAAATATATCCGGCGGATATCCGGAATCCGATATCTGAATTCGTATCCGGAATTCGTATCCGAATAACTTATATATATATATAATAAACAAAATACTTTTTTTTAAATGGTCTTCCTTATATAATAATTAGTTTTCACTATTATACGAAAATTATTTTTAAAATATGTCATTTCACTTCTAAAAAGTAGGAAATAACACTTTTATTATAATATTAATAAATTGATTTAAGTATAGTTAATGAATTTTTACTATTATAAAGTTAAAATATCTAAAATGTATTATTTAACAAGTGTTATAAATATCATTTAACAAGTGTTACAATATAACTTTTGGATCATTTAACAAGTGTTATAAATATAATTTAAATGTTATAATTATAGTCTATAGATTATAAATATTCATACACACTACAGTATTACTCCAAATTAACACATAAAATGGACATCTACTTATTATTGGGCATCTAAACATTAATAAGTAGAGCATTTATTTTGAATTTAGGATTTCAAAAATAATGAAAACGTATTTGAATTGTAATTTAGAGCATTGATTATTGTATTTATTAAAAATAAATAAATTAACATTTATTCATTAATATGTATGGTTTAAACTTTAAATTGTGATTGGTTATGAGTAATTATTCAATTTTTGTCTTTATTTTTTATAAATAATTTGAATAAATTTTATATTAGGTGATTGATAAACGTATTCGGATATCTGGATATCCGAATAATCTGTTTATTTGAATAAAATAAAAGGAAACGGATATTATCCGTATTCGGATATTATTTCGAATACTGGATACGGATATGATTTTTAAAATCCGCCGGATATTGGATACGAATACGGATAGCGAATTAATTTTTCGGATACGAATACTGCTATATCCGTATCCGTTTATATCCGTTTGCACCCTTACTCTGTCTGTTATTTTGTTTCTATGTTAAAGCACTGGTCATCACTTCCCTTCCACCCCTGCTTCTCTACTGCTGTGAAAAAGTCTTCTTTACTTTCATGGATGAATTGTTCCCACCTTTTAATAGCTCATCCCAAATATCCATCACTAAGCTTTTTCTTGACTATTTCTTTAGGATGTTTAAAAACTCTAAATTTTCTCATTATTACTACCTAGTATGGTGATTATATATTCTCTATTTTTGCAGGTGTTGCGCGCTAAGCTTATGACTGGGATTGCAAAGAAAGTTGCTTACTTAAGAGATTTAGAACAACAGGTAATGTCTTTAATGGTCGTATATGAGTCCTTAGAAAATCTGCCTTGAAATTTATTAATACAAATAAAGTATTCAGATTTTTTTAGCTCTTCAGTGGCGACATTTCAACCTTTTGTTTTGAACTTTTGGTTCCTGTATCCCCCTAATGATTTTTTTGGTTCGAATCTTACATCCCTGTTCATGTACCTCTTTCTTATATATGTATATATTTTGCGTATATTTGTCGTCGTAACATTTTGTACATCCATGATGCCTGACATTGAAGTTTCATTACTTCCCCGTGGAGTGCTTCTGTAAACACATTGTATAAGTATTAGTAGCTGATACAAAATTAGAGCATAAATTTATGAATCACACAAATATGGCATCTAGGTTCTGGATATTCACTTGCAACTGTGACTCATTTTTCAGACTATACAACTGAGTTGTCGTTTGCGAGGTTCAGGGCTCCCCACTTGCTTTGGATCATAGTTGCCAAAGGTGAGCCTAGGCTCGAGGTGAGGTGAGGCGAGACTTTTGCACTTCGCTTCAGTGAGGTGAGGCACAGGTAGATAAGGCACCGTTTTTTTGTGCTTCAGCCACTAGGTGCAAGGCGTGGTGTGGCATGCCTAGGCCATCGGCTTTATTGAGAAAAAAAAAACCAAACCCAAGAAAAGAAAAAGAAAAACCAATCAACAAGGCCTAATAAGAAATCCAAGAAAAGAAAAAGAAAAACACTCGACAAACCTAATAAGAAATCCAATCGATAGACCTAACAAGAGATTATAAAGTTTGGAAACCAAAAGTCCAAAACAGAAAAACCAACAAACAGTTGCGCACGATGTGCAACATAATGTACTATTTTCGACTCTCCCGTGCATTTGTGAATCTTCTTCTACCTCTGTGATTGTGACAGAAAGCCTTCTCTTTCAACGCCATTTAGAGGAGACTAATTTTTGAACTAAATCTTAAATTTATTTCTCCTCTTTCTCTCAATTTTGGTGCATCAACGATTATCTATTTTAAATGAACCTTTTCTTCACTTATGTTTTTAGTTTTATTTGCTTTTAATTGATGAGTTTCTTTTAAATTGTTTGAGCTTGTTTTTAGTTAATGTATCTAAATAGGTAATGAAATTGTTGCCTTTTACTTTTGATACCTAAAATGTAAAGGAATTGTTGAACGCCATTGAGTTATAATAAATTAATGTATTTCATATATCGTGAGCCTTGTTTCATAAAGCACACGCATTGCGCCTGCGCCTCATGCCTAGGTTCTGGGGGTATTTGCACCTTTGGTGTGCCTTAACAACTATGCTTTGGATAAACTTATTAGGCTAGTGTGGTCATAATACTATATATTGGCTTTGTCTATAATTGTATTATCTGTGTGTGGGGGGTTGCATATTAGGGGAGTGTTTGATATGACGGTATATATTTGTAAGTTTGTTATTAAAGCTTCCGATATTAGTGAAGGCACCCAACAATAAATATATAATTTCTTAAATTTTATGATTTCTGAATTACTGTCTTGGGCTGTATTTAATGTGATTTCTTCTTCTTTCAGTTTATATCGCATTTTTGGTTTATTATTCATGTCTTATTCTGTTTTCCCTTTTCGTTTTCTCCTCCAAAAACAAAAGATTGCAGGTCTCCAGAATCTTATACTGCATAATCGACTGTTGCTAAAGTCTGGAAAAACCCCATCACAAGGATTTTATTTGCCATTCATACTGGTTCAAGTATACCTCCTTTGTTCTTTTCTTAAATCGTACATTATCTTTCCGTTCATTTATGTTACTTTTTCATAATCTGTATGAAACAAAGTTGGGAGTCTGTTTGTCTTTTTTTTTTCTTAGAGCTTATGTGATGGTATTTTATGATGAATAGTCACAGAGGAGTTTGTATAGATTCCTTGATAATCATTTCTGCATATGCAATTCTATGGATTTTTTCCTGTCAGTTTTGTACTTTCTGCAGATTTTTTCATTTTTTGCAGAGTGTTGGTACTTCCTTTTGTAAGTATTAACTTTTGGAATGAAGATCGAGGTTTAACTCAATTGACATATTCTAAAATTGGATGGTTTAATTGTTTAATTCTTTTTATTTGTCATACTATGACCTTTAGTATTTCTATTCATAGAAGATATCTTATTATGTAATATGTGCATGCTTGTCATCTGTGAAGTTTCATTTGGATCAGGATACCCACCCGTTTCCTTCATTCTGTCACATAGTCTAGTTCGATCTGCTGTTCTCTTCTTCTCTTGAAGTTGATTGGCAGAATTTGTCCCATCAATATAACTGGAAATCTTGAGATGGTTTAGCCCTCCCCGCCCCTACACCACACAAAGAAATTGGAATTATTGGAAGCTTTATTTGGATTAATATTAATATTATATGTTAAATCAGTTGGTTTATTAATTTGTATTGGGCCTTTTGGCAGATTCAACCAAATTCTTAGCTAACTGGGACTGCGAGAAAGTCTCTAGTGATCACAACCACTTGTATGAACCACTTTTACGGCTGTTGGCACATGTCAGTATTTGAGCATCTCTAGTACAAGTTCTCCTAATATGTTTGTCATGCATTAGTTACAGGATTCATGCCTTACAAATAAAACTAATATGATATTGTACACATTATATAAAGGCTTTATTTATTGATCTATATATATGCAGGGAAAAATGTGGTTGTATTAGCCAATGACTCAACAGCCCAAAACAACGTAGTTTTAATTAATTAAAACTGTCATTAATAAAAAAATCCCCAAAACCACATTGTTTTGGTCTTTGCCAAAGCAAACTAGAAATCCCCAAAACCACATTGTTTTGGTCTTTGCCAAAGCAAACTAGCTGTGGCAACCACAACCATGTTATCCCCATATATGTACATGAATAATATTTGAATAATTGACTTTCTATTTGCATACACGTGCACATGCAATTAGATAGTTACAAGTATGAGTGGGTGCTAAGGATGCAAACTTCGAATTCTATAGGGGTTGGTTTTTGTGGCAAATTACCTTAGCCTAAAAGTAAATAAGACCTATAGGCTATAGTACAGTGATTCTGGAACACGCAGAAACTACTTTGTTCCTTTATTTACTTAAATCGGCATTAAATTGTCATAGGTATTCCAATTTTTTCTGATCATAAAATGTTTTTATTCTGACCACTACAGTTTCTAATTGACTTTTTAGCTCCGTCTCTTTTGTCCCTTATTATCTATAGACAACCCCTCATGCCACAGTTGAGATTGAGATTTCTGAGGACATGTAGTTGGTACACTTTGACTTCAACAGGTATGGTTTAACTGCATGTTATTAGTTGAATATAATATTTTGCTGGAGAAGTTATTTACTATCCTGTAGATAAGTTTGCTATTTTTGAATGTCGTGTATATTCATTGTAAATCTAGCATCATGAATTTAGTCATTTGGTCCTACAATTGTATTTATTACATACATATACAGTTATTCTTTACATACAAAAAGAAAAGGAAAGAAATAAAGAAAAGGTTACCCAATAAATTGTGAATGAAATGTATCTTTAAAGTATAGGAGGTGTTTTGGTTGCTAGGTTGGATCGCCGTTTTTTTTTGTTGGCTACTTAGCTGCTATTATTATTTAGGGGTGGATGGGGGTGGGGGTTATTAAACTCCAGAGTTGCAAATTATATATTTCCGATGTCTTCTCGTGGCAGCACACCCTTTACATTGCATGATGATGCTTACATTCTTCAGTTGATGCGCCATTACCATCTTCCGGATAGTAGACACGTTTCTCGTAGCCCTTCAGTTCACTCATCTTCAAGCTCTGACGCTTCTGGTAGTATGAAACCATTTCACTCGAATTCTGAAGTTGGAACTCCAAAGTGAGAATGCTTTTGAAAATCTACTCTGTGCAGTGATACAAACTACACACAATATATATGTAACGCATCTACAATAAACGGTTGTTGCCAACATATTTCTGTTAGAGGCTTTAGCGGCAACCAAAAAAATAATATTTTAACGCTCGCTGTTAGAGTTTCTAGTGGCAGGCGTTAAATTTTTTTTAGACAATTTAACAAACAAATTGTTTCCCGTTTTGGTTGTTAGAACAGTACTCTCGGCATACGTTTGTTGTAGATACGGGCCCTTATGTATATATATATGTAGGTATACAACATGCATTTTTTTGTTTGTTTTATAAGAAGGTGATTTACGGTTAAGAATACAATAGTGCGACGGTTTTGATTTGTAGGTTAAATTGCTTGGCAGATTGACTAGTTTCTTTGTAATTTTATTGGTGAGTCGGAAAGATTGTACCTTTTGAAGGCATATGCACAGTAATGAGGATAGTTAGATTCCGTCGGCAGTGATGCCGTCCGCAGTGATGCGTGGATGGTATCTGAGTATTATTATATATGCTTTTATCTATTCTGAAAATAGAGATATATTTTTCCTTTTCTTTTGTCTGTTTTTCAAAATTAATATAATACTATAAAGTGACACCAAGTTTTTAAATATCGTTATTTTTATCCTTAGTCGAGTACTATAATGAGATTCCACTACGACGTTTAGAGTTATGTGAAGAATACATTTAAAAATTAAAATTTTCTTTTTATAAAATATATCAATATTTTGAAACAGAGTATAGTGTAGGGTAAATGTTTTAGACCATTATTGGGTTTGCAGAGCTATTCCGTAAGGATGGGTTGATATTTTGGTTTATTGAACTTACAAATAGATATTGAGGAGCAGATAGAAATCTCTCTCCCAGACCCTTCGTGTCTATAATTAAACTGATATCAATCAAATCCTAGTTTTTATTATGCGTAAGAAGCTCTACAAAGTACGTATGATAATCGCTCGTTCTTCACTCAGGTTTTCACTGACGTAGTTTTGTTTGTTTGAGCTTTTAGATTCATTCATTGCCCTTGTAGTAATATTTAGCTCAGCTATGCCAAAGATTGTATTCTGAAATTCATTGCAAATTTTAAAACACGTTAAAGGTATATTGCTATACCTCTCATTTCAATCGTTCTTTGATTGTCACGATTTCGTGCTGGAGCTACACTAGTGTCAGCAAAATGAATCAATTAAAGATACGAAATGCATATGTATATGTAATTTAATACGGAATTATAACATAAAAATCAGTTAAAAGTATTTCATTGTTGAAGGTGAAAAGACTGACCAGAATCGAATAAGGGGGTTGGCGAATTAGGGTTTCCACAGTATTTTGATAATGTTTGTAATTTGCCGAACTTTATGGTGTGTGTATTATGTCTTCTGACTAGTTGTTGAATATGTAGTAAAGTCCATGGATACTTTTGAAGTCGGAATCAATATGTCCATGTATGCTTTTGAAATTATGATTCATATGTCCATATATTCTTTTGAAACTGGGATTAATATGTCTATGTATGCCTTTGAAATTGGGATTAATATGTCCATGTATGATTTTGAATTTGGGTATGATTTCAGGTTTTCAATTGTTGTAAGGCAATCAATGTTGTTATGATATAGACCGGTTTTATTGGCTTACAGAGTTCTAAAGTTCTAAATTAATGTAACACAACACTTTTTTTGGGGACAGAACAAATCTTCTTCCTGTTTTGCAAATAATGTAAACAGAGCATGGCATTGAGGCTTACAAAACAAAGTTCATAATTCTTGTCTTCTCTCGTACCACTACCAAATTTTCAAAACAGAGCATTAATAATATATAATACATTACAAAACAGAGACTTCAAAAACAGAGCATAATAAAGCTTCATCAATACAGTCAACACATTACAAAATAGGGACTTCAATGATGCTCATCTACGCTACACTATCCTATGAGTCAGTGATGCTTCCAAACAATTTTCAAATTCCCAGAATAAAAGATACTCCAATGATTATCAAGTAACTCCTCCCTCCGCGTCTCAATTTATTACATTTATTCTCAATAGCCCTCAATCTCCTATTCTCCTCAATAGACTAGGTATCACTTGAATGACTCTTTGTTGCATCGGGATCATACCAAGTGAAATACCCACAATCATGAGGCCAGCAAAAAAGGGAAAAAAAAAAACGAGGCATCACTCGGCATTAGTTTTAAAAAAAATTGGAGGAAGGAAATTCAAATAAAATTATTCACTCTTGCAGTGTTGTATCAATAGAATCGATGATCAGAATTCAAATCAGTCCACGAGGTTAGCAACATAGCTGGTCCGTAACAATGGCAATTAGTAACTCCTGCCACTGACTTCCATTGCTTCTCTATTCGACAAATTGCAGGTTGCTTCACGTATACTAATATATATATATATATAAGCTAAATTGGATTGGAGGGAAATGAGTCTTCTATTTTGGAGGAAATTGAGGCAACTGTTTTGGAGGGAAATATAGTATAGTTTTTGGTATACAGTTAACATACGGTTAAGATAACTATTTATACTATTTTCGGCACGATATTTAATTTTTCTAGTAGAAAGGGGTATTTGTTTTTTTTAAAAAGTTGGGGGTAATAATTGTCGATTCTCAAATTTTGAGAGAGAAATTAAAATAAGTCCATACTCAAGAGATACTTTTATCATTAACCCTAAATTTTATTTAATACATTTGACAAAAAACATGGCATGGATCGAGTTGGAGTTGGAGTTGGAGTTGGAATTGGAGTTGGAGTTGGGAGAAGAGAGATGGACTCCTAAACTAGTTTATGGGGCATCCAACTAGTTGGCCAGTTGGGCTACGTTATTAGGCTGTCTTGTGTGGTTCAACCTCTGTACGTACAGGTAAAAGCTTTGCTAGGTGACTTGTGTCGTCACTCGCTGCAAGAGGTGCGTGAGGCTTACAACTTGCTTAATAGATATATATATATATATTGATCTAGGTCTAAAGTTAAATACGAGGCTATAACATTCCAATCTATTTTGGATTGTCTAGATTATAAACAAAAGATAGTCTTTGTACAACAGTTATACAGATGTCCAAAAAATTAAGCAAATTATAAATATATCATCCGCAGATGAGATATAAGAGAGAATTTGCTCAACTATTGTGCGAATTATAAAAATTATTTGTTAATCTTACGTCATTCATTCTTCTTTTAAACGGTAAGAGATGAGTTAGAAGGTTAGGAACAATTATCCAACTTTAGATATGAATTATTCTCATATATATATATATATATATATATATATATATATAGGTAGGTAGGTAGGTAGGGTGCGCTCTAAATGTACTCTCATGCAAAGTTAGGGAGTTGGATAATGAATCAGACCGCAAGTCGGGAGTATTATTTTTCTCTGCGTGTTAGCACTGTATTGATCTATTGTTTAATTTATCATAAAATTAATTTCATGTTAACTGAATTTCAAAATTAGAGAGAGAAGGGGGAAGGAACAGACCGAAGAGGAGGAGAAAGGTTGAGTCGGTCGGGACACTTGAAGACTGAACCAAAGCACCAAGACTTGCCATTTTCTTAAACGTTATTATTTCTTTATTATTAACGACCATAAAGTAGTACTGCCCTCACAATATTACAATCAAACTTGTTTGCTTAATGCCCATGTAATGTAAACCTACTGATTACTTATTTATTTAATTATATATATAAGCTGGGGGCATGCACTGTCACTCATATTCAAATCTCTCTCCAATGAAATCATAATCCATAAAATCACAAGCACCTTTTTCATGCAAGAGGAGAGCCACTAATCTCTTTTCCCCAAGCAGAAGTATTGAGTTAGCTAGCGTCAATTAGAAGCTTAAGCACTAAGAAATTATTATAATTAAGAAACATAAGGTATGAATCTCTCTCGAAACCCTAAAAAGCAATAACAGCAACAAAACTAGCTAGACGGAGTGAGAACAACCAACAAATCAAAATAATAAATAAAAAACTTCTTAATAGCGTAGCATAGTAAGTAGCATACTACTATATATACTATATATATATAACCATAAAGCCCAAGCCTCTTTTAATTTTAGCTCTTTATTCTCATTCTATCCCTAGCTTTATCTCTCTCTCTCTCTTGCTAACCCTTGTTGATGTGATTCTCCACTACACCACCACAACCCACAACCTTTACAAAAGAGAGAGAATTAAAGATCGACTAAGAACTATGGTTTTTTCTTCCATTCCAGCTTATCTTGATCCAGCCAACTGGCATCAGGTAAGCGTTTTAATTTTATTTCTTCATTAATATGTTTCATTCCATGGCTACCTACCTTCTTTGCTCAAAAAGCAAAAAAAATTCTCAAAAGATATAAAAAATAATATTCCTAGCTAGCTAATTCCCCTTTTTTTAACCCTCTTGCTAGCTTTTTATTTTTTGATCTCATCCTTAATTCTTGCCTTGATTTGAATATACCATCCATATATCATTAATTTTATGCTTTCTTTAAATTTGTTTGCTTGCAGCAACCAAATTATCAAACCGGAAGCAGTGGTACTAATTTGCTTCCACCACCACAACAGGCACCAATACCTCCGCCGCCTCCTCCTCCACACCCTCATGGAGCTGGTGGCGCGGGGTCAATCAGGCCCGGTTCCATGGCTGACCGGGCCCGGATGGCCAACATACCTATGCCAGAAACTGCCCTAAAATGCCCGAGATGCGAATCGGCAAACACAAAGTTCTGCTACTTCAACAACTACAGCCTCTCGCAGCCTCGCCACTTTTGCAAGACCTGCAGAAGGTACTGGACTAGAGGGGGTGCCCTAAGAAATGTCCCGGTGGGAGGCGGCTGCCGGAGGAACAAGAGAAGCAGCAAAGGAAGTAGTAATAGGTCCAAGTCTCCAGCCAATAGCGAAACGGCTTCCGGTTCCACAAGCTCTACTCTTCCCTCTAACAGTAGTGGAACAGCAGCTAATAGTATATTAGGAGACCTACAAATTCCACAATTACGCTTTATGTCTCCTTTGAGTCATCTCACAGACTACGGTGCTCCCGGTGAACTAGGCTTGAATTATGGTGGGATTTCAGCTCCTGTTGTCGCTACAAGTGAAATGAATTTCCAGATAGGAAGTAGTAACCTATTTGGTGGCGGTGGTGATGGGGGTGTTGCTTCCCTTTTGTCAAGTGGAGGAGGCGTTGAGCAGTGGAGGCCACAGCATTTCCCTAATTTCTTGGTTGGATTTGATCCAACAATATCACAGGGAGGGCTAATATATCCTCCTAATTATCAAGGTGGAGGTGTTGAGGCATCAGGATCAGGTGGATATGTTGGGACAAAATTGTCAAATTCTTCTATGCTTTCTCAGCTGGCTTCAGTAAAAATGGAAGCGTGTAATAATAATAATAATAATAATCAAGATCATCAGTCGAATTTAGCGAGGCAGTTCTTGGGATCAGTTCAAGGAAATGATCATCAGTGGAGTACTGGTGCTACTGGATGGACAGATTTTTCAGGGTTTAGTTCTTCTTCTACAAGCAATCCCTTATAAGATTTATACATCTTTTGATCAGCTCCTATAGTGAAACTTTAGTTCATTAGCAAAAAGAGAGATCCTGGTACAAAGTTAGTTAAGGTCCTTGGTTTGAGTACCAGTTTGATTTAGATGGGGAAGTACTTTCAATTGGGATATGACCAATGACTTTGTCTTTGTAGATCCGAAGCATGAAAACCCTAGGAATGGTAGGTTTTGTGTTCTTCATTTATTTTCTTTTGTGGTTTTGGTTTGTAATGTCTACTGAACGAAGCGAATGTCTTGAATCTTTTGAGTTCTTTGTTGCTTAATTTAGTTATCTATTAGACATGAAGGGTTTATCTTTACCAAAATGATCGATCAGAAGCATTGGCAAATGAAGCTACTACCAAATGATTAATTAATTAATATTTCAGTACCATTGTCTAATTACAAGATCTCTAGCTAGCATATGACAAGCAATTGCTGGATATATGTCAGGAGCGAGGAATAAAATCATGTTACATTTGGTTGAAGCTACGTACTAGTATTTAATTAATTCATTGCAATGAGATATGATTGCATTAGCGCCTTTAGTTTCTTGCAGTTAAGGACCGATCTTCATGTTATCTTTGAATTGAGAATTGTAATGAATTAAAATATCCAAGCTAGTAAGGCCAACTCTAGTACTATATATATCACAATGCCTACGGCTGTAAGAAGGGTCGTGTTATATTCCCCATATTGAAATATGAAGTTTAAGTAGTTGCAAGAATGGCCATAGTTTGATTAGTAGAACAATTTTACATGAATTTAACTTCAAATCAAAATTTCTGGCTGGGCACGTACCTTCCAGTTTAATTCTAGAGATATTAATAGGTTATCAATGCACCGATCATTTAAGTTCTTAAATGTTGTAGTGAAGTAGAGTGACCTATTTTTAATAGTCTTTTGAAAAATGTATCTAAATGCTAAAAGTTTATAGCATAGTTTCTGGTTACTGGCTAGCTACTCCCGAAGTTGATTTTCATGCAATAACACAAATTACATGGGCGCTTTAATTCGACGCCGCGAGCTGAGTTGATTTTTTTTAAAAATATATATGCGGAGTCTTGATGAATTTATATAAGTCGGTCTCTATCTAGCTAGTCAATACTTAAATATATTTCTTTTAGATGAAATGTGCAAACCCGATTATTGAATAAGGCAAAGTAAGTGCAGATAGGAATTGAGGGAATACCAATATACGCCATAATATAATTCTTAATGTGGTCTACGGAAAGAAAGAGCATATAATCTTCCTATATTTCACAACTTATTTTTCTCTTTTCTTTATAGTCTACACCATGAAAAACTCGAGCATTCCTGAACAAATTTTTCATAATAACCAAGTCGAAGTCAGTTACTTTAGTGCATGTCTCCAAGAAATCTGCTGGAATTCACCAGTTATATATATATATATTTATTGATTGTCTAACCAATTAGTAATTCTCATATGGAGTGTGTGAAGAAAGAGATAAAGCAATCTTTGCATAATGATTTCATAACTGTAAGAATACGAGATTTTGTTTCTTGTTTTACGAGTTGGGAGGGAGAGGCAAGAAACAGTAACGAGTCTCAAAAGACGCCAAACAAAATGCCCACTCAATTCCGAACAAAGTATCGCCTCCAAAGTTGTAATTAAGTTGGATTAACCCAAAAACCAAAGTGTGTTTTTGGTTTTTTGAATGTACAAATATATGTATAATTTTTAGAATTTTGTGCCCCAAGAATCACGTAAAGACGACTCCATATATAGTCAAATATAGATAGGTGACATATTGAACACAAGTAGTAGCAAGTCCAAGAATTCATTTTCTTCTTTTAGTGCGTGGGAGTTTGTGTTGGTTTACGTAAATTTTAGATCTTGAGCTTAATTAATTTGATCTTATTTGTTCGTTCATAGATTTCTGTGCATCAGAAGTTTGCATGCTCTAGATCTCCGCTACCATATATCTATATATATATATATATATATATATATATATATATATATATATATACTTCTAGTACGTACATGTTCTTTTTGTACAAATTAACTGATCCGCATCAGATTTATCAGTTTCCTGCGCAGGTCATTGTTTATCTTGAAGTAAACAAAAGTTAATTGTGTCATGATCTAACGTGCATGGGATGCATAACTAACTTTGACTGGAAGTTATATCCACCCATCTTGTAATACAAGAAATCGATTCCATTTGTTACCTTGTTTCCTCAGTTAAAAATCAACCACCTCGATCATGGTCCAACTATATATTTTTTCATGTCGTCCTGCATCTGTTTTCAGAAAAGTAAAAAGAGAAATGAGCGACGGTCTTTGACATTTGACTATTTTATTTTTTGATACTTATTATTAGAGTTTGCTAGCTAGAGACAACACTTAAATACGCTCAGGATTTCATTGACTAAATTTAATATTGGATACAAATTATGTTTGAATGTGTCAAAGAAAATCTCGAAACTTGTTTTCAATAGAATTGTATCTTATGCATATATATACAAACAATTGCACTAAATTTGTAAAAGTATAATAATAATAATAATAATAATAATAATAATAATAATAATAATAATATCACAACCCATAAAACAGGATTGTTGGCATTGTTTGTGAGGAACAATTGACTGAGTTCATTCAAAATTAAAATTTTAAGTTATTTATATATATATACAACTGCGAAAAAATCAGAAGTCAAAAAAGTATCTTTCTATGTACAATATTATAGCTAGTCCTAAAAATTATTAACACTAACAAAATATACAAGAATGTTTATGACTCACAATTAGCAATTAGTTCGCCGTCAAATATTTTTTTGCCAGATGATATTTTATATTAATTATATCTTATATATCAAATGTTAGCTACCGGCTAATATCTAGTACAAATCATGCCATATATATAGGAAACAAAGTGTGAAAAAACGAAAGTAAAGTAATTACTAGATAAAAATAGTACTAATAGAATGTGGGATGCCAACGGTGGAAATTTGAAGAATGTAAGGAATGGAATATTAGGGCCAATAGGGGATTGGTGACCTTGGAAGAAAGGAATCTTAATAATATAGGTGGCCTCCTATACTACTTTTTCAAGAACCAAGGCAGCTTACCAGGAACGAATAAAGCTACCTAATCAACAAAATCTTTGCTCTCTCTCTCTCTCTCTCTCTCTCTCTCTCTCTCTCTCTCTCTCTCTCTCTATATATATATATATATATATATATATATAGAGAGAGAGAGAGAGAGAGAGAGATAAATTTCAGCAGTCTAGGCTGAGATCTGATAGTTTAAATGGCCCTCGTCCGTAATATTATATTGTGGACGCTATTAAATATCCAAAATACCCCCGACATCTAAATGAATAAACTTATCGTCCGCAATATAATATTGCGGACGATGAAAATTATAAAAATGTCATCCACAATATTAAATGTTAGAGTTTTATATTCATCGTTTGCAGCATTATACTGCGAACGATATGAATTTTTGACTTTCTCCTAAATTGCGTTGTTTTTGGCTTTCCCTCGTCCGTAGTATTATACTGCGGACGCTAATTTTTTTTAAAGTCCAGGCGTAACAGTATACCTTTCTCTCCGCTTTTACCATCCGCAGTATTATACTGCGGATGGTAAGAGGAGAGAGAAAGTCCCAATATTTGTTTATGCTTACAGATGGTTTGGGTACCAAAGCTAAGAAATGGCGTCATGCACCAATATGACAAAGGGCGAAAACAGGGCAAAATGGCGATATTCACAGCATAATGCTCTCATAATATGCTCGATCTGTAACACCAGTTGGAAAGATGTCCCTTTACTAGCCATTCACAAGCTTCAACAAAATCAACGGCAAGAGGAGAGAAAAAAAATTCAAGGGTGCAAAGGGTTTTTTATGAATCCCATTTCTTTGGACCGATTCCTCGAAGCTTTTCTAAGCTAAAGAATCTTAGGCTACTGAGTCTCATGTATAATGACATGAGTGGGTCTGTCCCAGAAAGTCTGGCAAAACTTTCAAATCTTGATACTCTTCTCATATGGAACAATTTCTTTTCTAGGTCACTCTCGAAAGTTGTTGGAAGATTTTGAAAGTTCAAATGGGTTGATGTTTTCATAAACAATTTCATGGGCAACATTCCACCAGCTATATGTGTTGTAGGGCAATTAACTAAATGTATTTTGTTTTTGAATAATTTTTTGGGTGGATTATCTCTTTCAATCTCTAATTATTACTCTTCGGTTCGTGTCCGGATTGAAGATAATTCATTTTTGGGTGAGGTCCCTATATATGTTAGTAAATTTCAAGATGTTATTTATATCGATTTGTCCCAAAATAGGCTCACTGGTGGGATCCCTGCTGATATTTCTCAAGCTTCCAATCTTCAGTACTTTAATGTGTCTAATAATTTGGAATTAGGTGGCATAATCCCAGAAAAAACATGGTCACTGCCATTTATTTAGAATTCAGAGGAAAAAGGACATGGGTTGTGCAGCATAAACAATCATATCCCCACTCTTTCTTTTTCTTTCTGTTTGCTTCTTTCACACCATGATGATAAACTGAGTTCTCGAACGACTTGCTCAGGGCGGATCTCGAACCACTTTCTTTCAAACCCTTGTTAGAGACATAACAGAGGAAGAGAGAGAAATAGAATGAAAGAGAGTATGACTGTATGTTTCTCTCTGTGGAAAGTTGAGGAAGAGAGGAAGAAAAAGTGAACGCCTCTATTATTTAGTTGGTTATGGTCGTTCGCAGTATAATACTGCGAATTGTATAAAAAAAAATTCTTATCCGTCCGCAGTATTGCTAACGGTAATTTTTTTTCCACCCATCCACAGTATAATATTGTGAACCGTACATTTATCAAATTGGATATTGGGGGTATTTTAGACATTTAGTACCATTCACAGTATAATAAAACGGATAACTAGATATTATACTGCGGACGAGAGACATTTAAAAAACCGTTAGATCTCAGCCTAGACGGCTGAGATCTATTATAAGGATATATTTATTTTTACAATGTTGTTGATGAATCGGTCCCCATATATATATATATACATATATTATATGGGCGTGGGTGTGCGGGGAAAAGTAAAGTGTGATGGAGATGATGGTAGTTGGTCGGTGGATCTTCTTGGTTCTTGCCTGCCTTCTTGGTATTCTTCAACTAATTCAGTGATCCAGTAGTACTATTACTCCTACGTAATTAGTGGGAGTGTGTTGTTAGTGATCCCGAAATTAATTGTCCACAAATCACTGACTTAATTAATATACTCATACTATATATATATATATATATATATATATATATATATATATATATATATATATATATATATATAGTATTCTTTTTATTCAAATGGAAATGATAAATGTATATTTGAGGGAGCGAAGGTATTCTCTAAAAACAAGAGCTTAATATATAGTGTACTCTCTCAGCTTTCGTTGCAATTATATTGCGTGATATGGATTTTTATATTTATTTATAATAGTTAACATCTGTAAAGACATTTTTATGTACTATTTTCTTACTTACACTAAAAGAGAACTATTTAATCACATTTTCCTTCTTAGAATTTTAGTCATTATGTTCATAAGGCTGTCATCAGCTTCGAATTAATTCAAAAATAAAAAATGACTAATTAAATATATTATTATATAAATAAATTAAAGTAATCAAATTTGATGTAGCATAATTAATTACAAACAACATTACCCTATATTGTACGTAGTAGAAGTTAAAAATAGAGGTCGAACCTGGCTACCATATAATGTTCATTACTACTGCTTGTTTGTGCCCACTTTAATATGGGTTTATATCTGATCGTAATATGTGACATACTCTTGTAGTATATATGCCGTCTCAAATCTCTTTCTGTTTCACGGCAGTGCCTTTCGCTTTTAATTGTTGTGAAACGTCCTTGTTAATTGTTATATATATCACGCTATATATATATATATATATATATATATATATATATATATATATATATATATATATATATATATTATTGTAAAATATATATTTTTGTTTTAAAATATGAGACCAAATTTGACTATTTGATATTTTATATTCCTCAACAAAAAAAGTTTTCATTAATCCAAAGAAGGAATACATCGATCATACATGTCCACTGAAAATCCAAAAGATTTGGATTAGCCGATAACCTAAAAACCCCAAAAAGCTCATATAATATATACTATATATCCCTCCAAATGGAGAGGCAGTTAAAAAAACAAAATTTAAATTAAAAATAATATAATTTTGTAACGTACTCAATGTAATAATAAATATTATAAATTATTATTAATTATAAAATAAATACAAATTATGTTAGTTTTCATTTTTAAAAAATAATTTAATTTAACTTTAAAAAATACCTTGAACGGAATAGAAAGATTATTAGAAAAGGTGCAAGAGGGGAAGATTCGAAGGAGGTCACACAGAATCGTTCTTCACGTTCTCCCACATATGCTCAATCATATAAACGTCCGATCAATTAATATATACTACTGGAGTAGTAATATTATTATTACTCATCGGAATCAGATTCCTCAGTCAGTCAGTCAGTCAGCATGTCGGCCTTTCATTTCATTTCATTTCTCTTGCTCCAACCAGCCAGGTCCCCACCACTCTCTCAACATGCAATTAAACTCAACTCATATATATTTCATCAATTTCTTTAATTCCTTATGATCGAAGTTAATTAATTCCTCCCTGCATTCTCCCCTCCCTGTAGAAATTGCCTAAACATCTGCAGTTAATATTAACATCACTGATCTATTAATTAAGATATATACATGTATATCTACATACATGTGTGCGTAAATATATATAGGTACCATTTGTATATCTAGTATCTTCTGAAAAGGAAATTAAAGATAGATCACATGGTTTAAAGTTGAGTAGCATCTCCTTTTGGTTAATGTCTAACGTCATTAGCTTAAAGGTCAAGGATTCAAGGGCAGGTAGGAGAAGAACAAAAAAAAGTTGAGTAGCATCCAATGACGGCCTTTTTGGATATTTGAAAACAGAAATCGACCAAATATATATATTACATACATGCTCTCACTGTTCCACAATTTCTTTTATTCTTAAAAAAAATTCCATTTTTTTAATGTTCAAATATGAAATGGCGTAATATTCACTAAATTTCGTACGTACCGTCACAAGTTTATTATTATGCTGTTAGTATTAAATTAAACAATAAACAAATTTAGAGGTCAACTTGTAACAAAAATATATGTTTAAAGCTTACAAATTTTGTAAGTAAGAATTTTTTTTAATGCACAGAACAGGAGCCACACGAATCCCAAAGTGGCGCATTTGATCTGTTTATCTGAATTTTTATGTCTCTTGCCCCACTCAACAATTTATCCTTTTTGTGCACTAGTACTATTTTAGATAGATTCTCTAGTTCCGACGAATTAAGCAAAATGCAAATGAAATAAAAAATACATCAACTGAAACATGGAAATAAATTGACGAAGTGTTATGTCTAGTACCATACATAAATGTATATATATATGTGTTTGTGTTAATTTTTATATATGAGTGGACGCGTGAATCATGTTTAGCCATACTTAATAATTAAAGTGCAGGCTTATTGACTTTTTATATATTATATTATCTCTGTTTCAGGATAAAATTTTGATAATTTTTTTTATATATATTAAAAAAAATGATAAATTTATCTATATTTAAATTATTATTATTTAATTATATAATTTTCTGCACATAAATAATAATAAAGATTTTTATAGATAAATTATTATAAAAATATATATTATTTAAGATAAGTAGACATTTAATGTAGGACTATCTAAAATAGTAATACAAACTTTTATCCTAAAACGGAGTAAGTGTATATATGATAATACAGGCACATATATATACTCATATTTAAGGCTGTAAATGAGTCGAATCGATTCGAATTCTAAGTTGCTCGGATTTGATTAGTAAGATTAAATTTGTACTCGAATTAGACTTGAATTCGAATTATATTTAAAAAAATTTACTTAGATTCGACTCGACTCGAATTTTTTTTATACGAATTTGATCCGACTCAGATCAAATTATATTCAAAATGCTCACGAACTTCAAATTCAAATTCAAATTCGAGTCTCCACATAGTAATTAACTTTATAATACATACAATTACTAATTGAACTTATTATTTTACTTTGAAATGAGAAAATATAATTATAATTACACTTTACAAATATAAAATTATAATTATAATTAAAATTACAAATAAAAATAATAATAACTAATTATTCAAAATTTGTTTAATTGTGTATATATTTTAAAATAATGTATTGAGTATCTATTCAAATATGTATCAATCGAGTATGTATCGAATTATGATTGAAAATTCGACTAGTTTGAATCCTAAACGAGTCGAGTATAATATTACTCAGATTCTACTCATATTTTTATTCAAACTATTTTTTGTGTTCAAATTTCAATTATATTATTAACGAATTTGAATTGTGTTTATATTTTTTCGAATTGAACTCAAAGTATTTAATTTGAGTTACAGCCTTACTCATATTATGGAAATGCTTGTGTGTTTGTTACTTTAAAATTGATTGTATGCCGTCTCGCTTGTTTAATTTATTCGGGAATTGAAGTGTCCGCTCCTGACTTCCTGTTCTTCATGCAAAACAAAATCTCCCCTTAGATTCTGTTTGTTATCATATCTTTAAAATGAAAGCATGGAGCGCTTTGTTAATTAACATCACTCATATAATATATGTTTTTCTTTTTAACCCATTTTAAAATAAAAAATATATTTATATTTTTAAACAATAAAGTTAATTATATGAAAGTCATAAAATACTATTATTTATATAGTATATAGATTGAGTACATGATCACGTCACTACTATTATATTTCTTTTAAATATTTTTTTCATTATAAATTATAAGATCATTATTTATTTTTTAAAAATTAATTTAAAATATTTTTAAACTTTAAATTGACATTATTCATTTAAAATTTAAAAGTAATAAATGTTACAATTATTACTATTTTTTAGATAATTTATAATATTTTAAATTAAATTGACAAAGACAAAATAAATTTATCTTAATTTTGAGTTTAAATTTTTTTAAAATTAATTTTTTTAAAATATATATAATAATCTTATAATTTAAAACAAAAAAATATATTATGAGTATATGTATAAAATATTTTATTTTTTAAAATTATTATTTTAAAAATATATTTTAAATTTTAATTATAAGAATGAAAGAATATATATGGTGGAGGCTAAGGTACTGTGTTCACTAGATGTGATTGATGGATGTGGATTTTCCATTAGATGACTCGAAAGGCCTTTACTATTGACGTGCATGGAATGATGCTTTCCTAGCTCTCTCTCTCTCTCATGCTCTCTCTCTCTCTCTATATATATATATATATACACACACGTACGTGATGCACCACTTCACTTATTTGTTTATTTTGTCTTTTCTTTTTTACGTGCATTGTAAATCTCATTTAGTGCCCGATATACATCAATCATTGATATATAATTATATATTGTACAAAATATATAGAGATGGGAGTCGAAATAGACAAGCACAAACGCAATCATGCATGGCAGATAAACGCGTTGTCTGTCATCTTCCTAGACAGACTATCATTATAGCCGTGTTTGTGTTAAATATTACAAAAATCGCAAACTTTAAAATTTGCCAAAAATATTCAACCGATCGAGTTGATCAAGTGGGATATCCATGATAAATGCTTTAATGTTACATTTAATAGTGTTGGATGCCTATTTATTAATATAAATAGACTATTTATATTGAGTATATATTATTTTGATATAATTTACTAGGTTTAATGTATTTATATAAAATTTAAATTTAATAAGTTTAGATTTATTGTCTTGTCACTTAAAGTAATAACTAGTTATAACATTTAATACTAGTTTGTATAGTAATTATTTTTTTAATAAGATCTCTATTGTACAATTCTATTAAAATTTGTAATCCTATTAAAAATATGTGATTACTATAAATACAAGGTGAACAATAGAGTTATAAGAATACAATATTCTAACTTGCTAAATAATTCTTGTCTCCATTGTTAACCCATATTGAAACATCTTTTTACTCTCACACCGAAGATATTTTAGACAACCCAAATCGTCAAGTATTTTCTAGTAATTTTTTTCGTATAAGTTCGCATTCAGGCTAGTGGTTGATCTAATGGACTACTTTGAGCATTAGCATTAGTGCTAGAAGAAAAGACTAGTATTTAGGAGAGCTCTCTCAACCATTCTTTGCAAAAAAAATCCATGGCAACACCACCACCATCACAAAGCTATCATAGCAATTCTCATGAAGAAACACGCTCGCAATCATGTCAACCAACAAATATATCATGAGGCCTATTTTTTAAAATTAAATTAGGTATGGTCCGTTATTAAGTTATAATTCACTTCTTAGAAGTCCATATAGATTCTGTAAATACCCATTAGCCCACACGTAAGCAAATTGCTTATTTAAAAAGAAATAATTGTAGCCCTTTTAAATGGAAGGTGACTCATTCAATCATAAATTGAATTCCCCTTCATATGCATTCTGCCTCTGGTCAAGATAGCCCATTGGGGTGCAGAAGTCTTTTCTTTACTCTACTCTTCCACCTCACTTCATATGCTAAAGAAGTGAAGATCAATATTGTTGGACTGCATATTTACTAACGCGAATAGATTGCCTCTATATTGGGTCTTACCTCCCACACAGCCCATTAGGTCTAGTGCGTTCACTTGGGACTCCAAAATCTAATAGGCTTGGGTTCACCACCTTGTCACTTAAGGTACTAATTAATTACTATATCTAATACTAATTTATATAGTAATTACATTATGAATTGTAATTCTATTAATAAAGAGTGACTACTATAAATACAAGATAAAAAATTGAGGTACAAGAATAAATATTTAACCTACTAAATATTTTTTTATCTCTATTATTAATCCATCTTAAAATATATTTATACTCTTATACCGGAAGTATTTTTAACGGCCAAAACCGTTAAATATTTTTTAATAATTATTTTTATACAAGTTTATGTTCAAATCATGATTGAATGAATGGACAAATTTAAACGATAACAGATAGTATATATTGTTATTGGGGCCGTCAGCCTTAAGTGTGATGTTACTTATAAAGGTCATCGAGAACTAATTTATCTAAAATCCTAACACTAATTTGAACTCCGCCGGCATAAGGTACAACTTGAGGTCTTTAATTTGACTATATATATATATATACCAAAATCCTAGACATACGCTCTTTATGATAAACTTATTAATTTCTTAAATTTTATCGATCATAAAAATAAGTTGTTGTGTTTAGTTGGGCAAAAAAAGAAGAAAAAAAAGAAATTGCAAGTTAATGCATAAATAATTAGTGCACTGATAAATGTTGGAGATCTTTTTAGAGACCCTCCTTCACTACTCAGCGTGCATTTGGTAACCCCTGACACTACATTGCGTACTAGGCAAGAGAGTGCTCACGACCCCAGTAAATTATTTGTTTATTTTTTTGGTATAATGTCTCAAATTAAATATCAATCATATAGTTAGTACTTAGTAGGTTATAAATTTATTACTTGTAAAGTAAAAGGGGCAAAATTAATTTAGCTTTTGATTAGTTAAATTTTATTTTAATTAACAAATAATTTTATTATTAACATATATATTATTTCCACATTTTATGATTTTATTCATTAAAGAATATTTTTTAGGAAATTTAAATTTTCACGGGTAAAAATGATACTTCTACATAGGTCTATCTTACATGGATATAGGGCCCACTCACTATTTATGTAGGGGAGATATATCAGTTCCCTATTTTTTATGTAGCTTGTAGCATTTTTTCAATAATAAAAAATAAATCTTGCATTGGTCAAGGATCATAACATGTAACTACTAGAAACACTTATCACAGCAGGAAAGGATATTTTTAAGTTTCAGTTCTCTTGGTATGTCTTCTTATCAAATGCGGGCTGAAGCACAGGCTGTCTTCCTTCACTCACTGCTTTGTTGTGGGCTGTTGTCTTTCCAAGATTCAGTACTATCTCAAGAATCCATAAGATTTTTGTAATGTAAATGGAGGCCCTAATGAGTCACGGTTACATACAACAATAATCCTCTTACTACGCTAGATGTGGAGTGATCCGGCTCAAAATCTCAGCCCATACTTCATTACAATAGTCAGGCCCACAATTGTTCCCTTTCACTTTCCAAGTAATACCAACACTGTCAAATTACAAAGAGATCGCTCTTGTTTGGCATATAGTACTTCTCTCTCTTTCTTACTTTTTTTTTTTTGTTTATAAGCTCAAATCTTTGAAAAATACAATATAATTTTATAATTAAGCAATCATTAATATTAGACAGACCTAGTTAATCTCTTTCTTATTGGGAATATATTTAGAATTGATTAAAAAAATGATATTAGTGATTCTAATTACCACTTTTACTTATAACTTATTTTTAAAAAAATATTTTATATTTGATAAACAAAAAATATTTAAACTAGTAATAAGCAAAGCATGTTTGGTATAAAAAAAATTGTTAATCACTTATTTAAAGTATAAATTATTAAAAAAATATTTTGAAAAGTAAAAATGAATAATTGATAACATTTCTGAAATAAGTAAGAATAGATTAGTAATATACTTAGTCAAACTTGATTGTTAGATTTGACAAATAATCAATAGCTCAAAATTGAAGATTTTGATTATTTTCATAAAAAATAATTATAAGTAATTTTAAAACTAATTTATCAAACACTATACACTTCTTCAAACTTATTAGAAGCAAGTTTGACTCGTTATAAGTGATTCCAAACACGCACTTAATTAAGTTGCATTGGACCCTAGTTCACCAAGGACGATGGGACATTATTCTTTTTTTCTTTTATAAAATTTATAAATTGAACATCAAAAATTTAAATGAGAAGAATTAAATAAAGAAATCTCACTATAAAATTATTGGAAAATACAATTTATAATTACTCACTATCTCTATTAAGATAACTTTCTTGTCACTGTTATTTTTTTCTTCTCCTCTTTTTATCCATGTAATTTCATTCAAAGAAGATGAATATTATTTTTATGACTTTTCCCCGTCTGTTCTTGTGTGAACTGATGTGGTAATAATCTCAGTATTTGACACTATGGTTGGACAATCACGTGTCCATTTGTCCTTTTATAGCCGTCCCTACTTATTTTACACGTATAATTCAAAGTAGGAAATAATTTCAACAGGATTAATTTATGTTTTAATTATTGTATTATAAATCAATTTTTATTGTAATTATTAAATTTTTTTATGATAAATATATTACTATAGTTATTAAATATTATAAAAAAATCACTCATTAAAGTTTTATCTATAAAAATAATGAAAATTGTTGTCTAAATTAAGGGCTGACAAGTATTTCTTATATAGCATGTGAGACTTAGTTTAGGTGAATCTTTTAATCTTAACATTCATCTTCTTTTTAAAATTAAACCTAATCTTAATTTTTTTTCTCTCTCCTATTTCCTTCCTCCTCCATTAACAACTCATCCGCGAAAGATTTTATCTGTTCAATAACACCAATTAATTTCAATCAAATTAGAGCCTCATTTGATATATTAGCTATTTCCTTTTAAATTTTTCAAAACCTATCTATGAAAAGCGCAAAAACAATCCATTAATTAATTGAATCAGTAATTTTTTTTTAAAAATTTAACTGAGTCCTCTTAAATTAGTATCAAGTAATTGATAAAAATAAATTAAATTGAGTTTAACCATAAGTTTTTGTATATAAAATTACAACCGAATTAATTTCGTTCGTATAAGTCATAATATAATTTAAATTATAAAATTCAAGAGTTACACCAAATGTCCTTCACTGAAAGGTCTTTTATTAAATGTCCTCTACGAATTCATATGCAATATATGTGGCTATATAGAGATATATAATTAAATCTATTATATATGAAGAAGAGAGAAAGAAGAAAAAAGAAAATCAATTGTAGAAAAAAATAAAGATATGTGTGAGATTTTATTGAATCCCCCATCACAAGGAGGAACAGAATAAGTCTTATTACACGTTCATTTGTTTTATGCTTTTGTAAAAGGTAAGATTTGCAAAATTGATTCACCGTTTTTTTGTTTTACTTTTTATAAAAGGGGGACGACTTTAAATTTAATATCAAATTGGGAATTGTAATTTAATTGAGTTCAGGGTTTTTAGAGAGAGAAAAAGGGAGAAAATTGGAATATGAGTGATTGTTTTTTAGATGTTAAGACGGAAATGCAAGTCATTGGAGGTGGTAGAGGAGGGCCCCGTAACCAGGGAATGCATAATGATGTTGTTGACTTCTTCAACACCAAGGGACTTAACGTTTTTTTTACTCAAATTGAAGTTTATTCAAAATCTTTTATCACACTCTGTGTACGTGTGTCTATATATGTGTGTGTATGTATATATTTAACTTTTTCTTCTTTTGTTTTCTATTGTACTTATTATCAATTTGTTTTACTAGGTTTTTTTTTTTTGGTTAAAATTACTTTTGAAATATGGTGAATGTAATTGATAGTTAAATTATATTTTAAATTTTTGATAAATGAATTCATGTCATTTTACTAATTATTTAACTAATTTATTCATGCATCGCACAGGTACGTTATTGTATATATAAAAGTAAGGAAGGTGATCATCTGAATGACAACTGATTTTCACTTAAATTATGGAGGAAGAATATGAAAAATTTCTTCTTGAAAGTTATATGTAATTTTAATTAAATAAATATAATTAATGAATATGAGTAGGAGAGATATACATGGCATGGCATATACTAACGAGTAAGTGATGATTTATGAGAGAGATTGAGAAGAGAGATTTTATCAGAGGAGAAATGAAATAGTTAATGAATTAGTACTCCGATAAATGATGTTTTACCACCGAAAGAAGGTTTAACTAAAGGGAGTTGTAATTACAATAACGTCCTACTACGTAATTATGCTACTTGTTTTCGACTTTTAAAGCTTTGAATGAGTGGACAATTCAATTCCACCCAACCCCTCCCTCTCTCTAGGGGAGTAAATAAATATAAATAAATACGGATATAATAATATCCGTATTCGTATTTAAAAAATTAATTCACTATCTATATTCGTATTCGGTATTCTGCGGATTTTAAAAATTATATTCGTATTCGGTATTCGAAATAATATTCGAATACGAATAATAACCGTTTCAGTTTATTTTATTTAAATAAACAGCTTATTCGGATATCCGAATTTATTTATTAATCACCTAATATAAAATTCATTCAAATTATTTACAAAAAATAAAGAAAAAATTGAATAATTACTCATAACCAATCACAATTTAAAATTTAAACCATACATATTAATGAATGAATGTTAATTTATTTATTTTTAATAAATACAATAATCAATACTTTAAATTAAAATTCAAATAAATTTTTATTATTTTTGAAATCATAAATTCAAAATGAATGCTCTACTTATTAATGTTTAGATGTTCATTAATAAGTAGATGTTCATTTTATATGATAATTTAGAGTAATATTGTAGTATATATGAATATTTATAATCTATAATTATAACATTTAAATGATATTTATAACACTTGTTAAATGATGCATTTTAGATATATTGTAACACTATATATAACTAGAATAAAGAAAAAAACTAATAAATTTTAAAGTATAGTTCATTAATGAATGAATGTTAATTTATTTATTTTTAATAAATACAATAATCAATGCTCTAAATTATAATTTAAATAAGTTTTTATTATTTTTGAAATCCTAAATTAAAAATGAATGCTCTACTTATTAATGTTTAGATGCCCATTAATAAGTAGATGTTCATTTTATGTGTTAATTTAGAGTAATACTATAGTGTGTATGAATATTTATAATCTATAATTATAACATTTAAATGATATTTATAACACTTGTTAAATGATACATTTTAGATATATTATAACCCTATATATAACTAGAACAAGGGAAAAAAATAATGAGTTTTAAAGTATAGTTCATTAATGAATGAATGTTAATTTATTCATTTTTAATAAATAGAATAATCAATATTCTAAATTATAATTCAAATAAGTTTTCATTATTTTTAAAATTCTAAATTCAAAAATAAATGTTCTACTTATTAATGTTTAGATATCCATTAATAAGTAGACATCTATTTTATATGTTAATTTTGAGTAATATTGTAGTGTGTATGAATATTTATAATCTATATTGTAACACTTGTTAAATGATACATTTTAGATATTTTAACTTTATAATAGTAAAAATTCATTAATTATACAAAAATTAATTTATTAATATTATAATAAAAGTGTTATTTCCTACTTTTTAGAAATGAAATGACATATTTTAAAAATAATTTTCATATGATAGTGAAAACTAATTATTATATAAGGAAGATCATTTAAAAAATATATTTTGCTTATTTTATATATATATAAGTTATTCGGATACGAATTCCGGATACGGATTTGAATTCGGATATCAGATTTCGGATATTCGATATCCGCCGGATATATTTACAAACGGATGTTAAACGAATACGAATACGCCTATATCTGTATTCGTATCCGTTTATTTGCGGATACCTTTAAACCGAATACGGATATATCCGTTTTTTTCCGAATGCGAATAATATCCATTTTTTTTTGATACAGATGCGAACAAATACGAATTTTTCGGTTACCATTTACAGCCCTACCTCTCTTTGTTCTAACTTGAAAATCCTTATTTATTTATTTACATGTTTGAAGTTAAATGTAATCTAATCAGTTACTATTCTTATTGGTATATTGTTGTAGACACTCAAAAATAAAAATAAAAATTTTAAAAATATTTATGTAATAGTGCAAATAAGAATTGATTTTACAGAGAATGATTAATTTAATTTTATGTTTTTTTAAACCAAAATTGAGAATTTTTTAATTAAAGAAATAATTTACATAAAATTAACTAAAATAAATATGCAAGTAATTTTATGAAATAAATAAGAAGAAAAAGTCTTAGTTTAAGTTAACATCCATCATAAAAAATTTATAACTGATCATTGATGCAAAAATAAATCAATTAATATTTTGAACATTCATCGTAGGAATAACTACTCACATATGAAATAATTTTTCTCCTATCTCTTTAATTTTAGTTTAAGTAGACACACGCGTTCTAAATTACTCTTGCTAAATAACTTTCGGCACTTGTTAAAGATTTAATTTAATAACAGTTTTAAGAATTAAAAAAATCGTTGAACTAAACAACACAAGCCATGCGTTTGTATATAATTTAGTGAATATTTTTTCTAAGATATAATAATATTTTGATCTGCAAAAGAATTATTAATCTTAATTGCTTTACAAATAACAGTAGATTAATAATAAACTAGTAGGCCTCTTAACAATTAAATAAATCAATCATAAAATTAAACACAGAAGAATATTCAATACTCATAATATAAATTGAACAATTAAAATAAATTAAATTTGTCAGTGTATAAATTTTGATGGCTGCAGTCACTTAAATTCAGAAAAACAATTTAGCCACATATAGCCATGAAAAATACTAAAAATAATAGAAAGAATTTTTTAATAAAAAATATATTCTCAATTATATTTTAAATCCTCTATTTAAAGGTTACATAATTTTTTTAACCCTAATATAATTTAGAATACTAATTAAAATAAATTATAAAAAAAAATCATATTTTTAATTTCTATTTTAATTTGTAATTGGACTCAAAAATATAAAGTACTAATTTATTTTGTTGTTGATCACATAAAGGAAATAATATACGCGCTGCTGAAGGAAACATGGAATAAGGGATGGAATTAAGGTGTGGGTGGGGGGTCCCACTGGAGAAAAAAAACAAAAGAAACAAGCAGCAGCCACCCCTAGTCCATTCCCACGCGCCTGTTGCTTCATTGCTGGTAACGTCCCATGCACAAGCTGCTGATAAATATCACAACGAATTCCTTCATGGCTATAAGTCTATAACTCACGTGCGGGGACCCACGCGTTAAAGCTGAAAAGAAACATCCGGAGAACATATACTACTTACCGCGTATTGCGCGGTCTGATTACTTCTAATGCCTTCGTGGGACGCCGTTTGATTGTGGCTTGTGCTACTGAATCCTTTTAATTACCATTCTACCCCTGCTTCTAAGCCTTGCGCGCATGGCGCCATACCAACCTGATTCAATAATTACATAAATGCCATTAACTTATATTTTTCCTATAAAATTAAATACAAATTAATGAAAATAATAAAAATACATAATAATAAATAAATTATCTAAAACACTAAAAATACTTAAAAATCATAAATAATTAAATCTAAAAATATCTAATAGATAAATATAAAATCTACTTATCACTTGTCAATCAATTTTAAGCCAAGTCCAAACTATTTATATAGCTATCTATGTATGTTACAACAGTAACTTGAAGATTAATACATTTTGTATTCTAATTGTTTAATTTCCTTTATAACATAATAATCCCTACATTCTCTTGAAAAACTTGCTTCTTAGGAAGAATTTCATGACTACAGAAAGCAATAACTTGGAAACAATATTCACTAAGCCAATTTAAAAGCCTAACCTATCCTTCCCTTGGCTAGAATTAATCTATGGTACAATCCCTCCATTATAAATTACCATCTACCCGACTTTATATATATATATATATATAAATAAATGGCGCGTGTAGAAAATTAAATAATAATCATAAGTGTTTATTTTTTAACACCATTATTAGGGGTGCACACGGTCGGTTTAGTCGATTTTTTGAAAAAAATAATAACCAAACCATTTAAGTCGGTTATAAAAAATTAAAAACCAAAACCGCCCAGATTTTTACATTGTAATCGGTTATCGGTTAAATCGGTCGGTTATTCGGTTCCGTAATTGATAATTTGATATTTATTATATTGTCAATTTTTCATAATAATTAATAAATCACTAACTCAATAACTACTAATTATAATAGAAGTTCTCTAAATCCGAAAAACAAAAATCACCTAACTCACTCACCAGGATAAAAGTTTTACAAATTCGTCACAATAAAAACATATAATAAATATATAATTATATAAAATAAATATTTATTAGAAAAGTATATAAATTATATTATAATTTTAAATTGTTCGGTCGGTTTGGTCGGTTTCGGTTTTTTGAGAAGCCAAACCAAACCGACCGAACTAGTTTCGGTTTTTTAATTTTATAGTGTTCGATTTTTTGATTTTATATTTTTTGATTTAAAATAGTAACGATTTAGTTCAATCTGATCAATTTTTCAATTTTAATTAATTTTGTGTGCACTTCTAACCATCATAATAGTAAGGAGAAAAATCAAAGTCTCATAATAGTAATACTATTAGTAGTACTACATTATTATTAACATATTTATTTATTTATTTAATAGTACGAGTAAGTAATAATAATAATAATAATAGACTGGAGTTTTGCTCTACGTACAAAGAATCTAAGCCGACCATATCTCATTTATTGTCCCAAAAGTGGCTGACACAGCCCCGTCTTTCCACTCGACGGTCAGCTGCCCCACATCTTGGCGGGCAGGGCCAAACTCCAAGGCAACTCTCATTTGCTCCGTACGACACTACTACTTTCGTTTAAAACCACCTTTGTGATCAAATCCCCTGACCGGCTGCCCCATCCCTCCTCCTTCACTAGTAATACCCGTCGCCACCACCACAGCCACTCCGCCATGGAAGGTGGCGCGTGAGGAACAGTTAAATGCCAACCGATCTCTTTCTTTATTAATGCTTACAAGAGAAATAGAAGAGGGATGGGTCAGGGGCTGAGCTGCGGAGAGGCCGGCCGTGAGCATGCTCTGTTCAGTGCTGTTCAAAATGGGGAGCTTGAAATAGTAGAAGCTTTGTTGAACCAAGACCCAAGTGTTTTGGGCCGGGCCACTGACGATTCGAGGCTATTTGCACTTCATGTGGCAGCTGCTCATGGTCAGATCGAGGTGGGTTAATTTGGCCCTTGTGGTCTCCTCTTTTCTTATTTGGTTTCTTTTTTTTTATTGGACGCTATTTGACAAGTTTTTTTTTTGGGTCTTGCTTTTTATTTATTTATTATGAGCAGGTTCTTTCTATGCTGTTGGATCGGTGTGTTAATCCAGATATATTGACTCGCCATAAGCAGGTATATATAATATGCATTACATTTGTATTTGCAATTTTGGTGGTAGTGTATATATACATACACTGATCATAGTCCATATATAGATTTTGAATTGTTTGATTTGTTTGTGATTGTTATTGGGCCAGACCCCACTGATGTTGGCGGCAATGTATGGGAACCTATCCTGCGTGGAAAGGCTTATTCAAGCTGGTGCTAATGTATGTACTAGTATTTGTATTACATTTTAAGAATTTTTTTTTGAATTGATATACTTGTTACTTATAGATTAGAATGTTAGCGAATGATATCTTAGCCTAGTGGTTAAGACTGAGGTACTGCAACTTTTAATTTTATGTGAGGTTTATTTGGTTGTGGGTTTATTTCTTCCTTCTTTAGTGTGAGAAGTTTGATTGGTTGTTGATATTATAATAGTTACTCGATTATAAAATTATATTGTATTCCCCCCACCCCCCCCAAAAAAAAAAAAGGCTTTCAAAAAAATTAGAATTTTTTCAATTTGTTTTTTGAAATTTTGTAGATTTTGATGTTTGACTCGCTGAATGGAAGAACCTGTGTGCACTATGCCGCTTTCTATGGCCATCCAGATTGCTTGGAAGCTATTCTCTCTGCAGCCCAGTCCACCCCTGTTGCACATTCTTGGTACAGTTTCTCTATATAAACATATACTCCATCCGTTCAACAAAAAGATTCTCATTTACAAATAGTAAGAATGTGTTTGCGTTTCACAATTATCCTTAAAATTAAATAAATGTTAGTTTAGTTATGGACTAATGGTAGCATTATATTGAAATTGTACTGTGAAACTTGAGGACATTATGTCATTGTATATTAATATCAATTAAAAGATTGCGGAACATAAAAAAATGACAAATGAACGGTGGACTCTTTTTTTTTTGGAACAAATGGGGATAATATGTTTGCTAATATGTATGTGAAGATGTAAAAACAATTTGCTAAGAATCGGCTTGGGAATGCAGGGGGTTTGCAAGATTTGTGAACATAAGGGACGGAAGTGGTGCTACGCCACTCCACTTAGCAGCACGGCAAAGATCTCCAGAATGCGTTCATATTCTTCTAGGCAGTGGAGCTATTGTTTCTGCTTTTACTTGTGGTTATGGGTAAGTAATTTCTTATTTACAGTTTTCCCTGCACGGTAATTGCATGGATAACCTAATACTCACCCTGAAAACAGTTCCACTTGCATCTACCCGGGAAGCACACCGCTGCATTTGGCAGCTCGTGGAGGCTCTTTGGACTGTGTCCGGGAGTTACTTGCTTGGGGAGCAGATAGACTTCAATCAGATTCATCTGGGTGAGCTTAATATATAGAGACACATCTCTTAATCTATAATATCTTCTAAGCTTATGGAATAATATAACATACCTAAAAGATAATTTAAAGATTTTCCTCATCTCCATAACTGAAAAGAAAGGATCTAAAGTTGTAACAGTGCCATTATGTAAACCCCTAAAGGACTTAAAAATTAAGGAGCTCCATTTTGTAGAATTTAAATATATACGAACACTGCACAAATATTTCTAGGATATGCTGAGATCAATGGGATATCCGCAGGAAGATACCTTACACGGTTGCTTTGAAGCACAAGCATGTAGCATGTTCAGCCTTGTTGAACCCTTCATCTCCAGAACCTCTCGTCTGGCCATCGCCATTGAAATTTATCACTGATCTTAATCCAGAGGCAAAAGGCCTATTAGAAAAGGCCTTAATCGAGGTGAACAAGCGGAGGGAAAAAGCTGTCTTGAAGGACACTTTGAACTCATGTCCATCCCCCGTGCATTCTGATTCTGAGGTTGCTGACGATGTTTCTGAGGTAACATTGATCTTCAAGGCTATAAATTTCCACTTAAAAGCCATAAATTTGCAGGAAGATTTCCCCATTTGTATTGCATTATATATATGATCCGTATGACAGATAACACAAGCAAAATCAATGACCACACTTAAATGATGAAAAATGTACGGTGCAGGAAACTTGTCAAAATAAAACAAATAAGTGTAAGGTGCAGGGGAACAGTAGTTACTCAATGCTCTGTTAAAATCAATCTATCCATCAAATTCTAGTCTACAACTCTGCTTTGAAAACTGACATGAGAGAATTATTCTTCTTCGACAGGCCAGTGATGTAGATTTATGCTGTATTTGCTTTGAGCAAGTCTGTGCGATTGAGGTTAAGGATTGCAGTCACCAGATGTGCGCCCAGTGCATGTTAACCCTGTGTTGCCACAACAAACCCAACCCTGCAACTTCTTGTTCAAATCCCCCAATTTGCCCGTTTTGTAGAAGCAACATAAGCCAACTAGTCGTAGCTAATATCAAGACCTACGACAATATTAACTTGGAACTCGGCCCTTCGAAGCCAAGGAGATCATCAAGAATGTCTTTCAACAGTGAAGGCGGCAGCAGCAGCAGCTTTAAGAATTTGTCAGCCCTGAGCTCATTCGGTAAGACGGGTGATCGAATTTCAGGTAGAGTGGCTGCAGAATGCAATGAAGATCTCGATAAACCTTAAAATAGAAAATAAATAAATAGAAGTTCATTGAAACTCCCAAGCCATTGTTGCAAGCTTGGGTTGAAATGGCGGCTACGGTTTAGTATCTACTTCAAGTAGCTTGAATGTGAAATGAGGCTCACTACTTGAATAAACAAATTGTGAGAAGAAAATGTATGGAAAAGTGGAAACATCTATACTTTTGGTTCTAATTGTAAATTAACCAAAGAGGAGCGTATCTGTTTCTTCGCTCCATTACATTATTGTAAGTGAAGAGCTTTCACTTTATTCAGTAATGCAGTTTATTAAGGTGTAATTTCATTTGGCCACAACTCAGGATCTACTGAAGTGAGCAACTGAACTCTACCACCCACCAAAAGACTCGAGTCGAAGATATTTTAAGCATTTTTATGATTATAACTTCACAGTTTGGGATCAAGTTCTTTTGTTAGTGAAAATTAAACATTCAATACTTCTTCATTCAGTCCCACAATAAAAATTCCTATTTTATTTAAATATTTAATTAAGAAAATAGTACTCTTGGACTTGGCATCCTGAACAATTGTCAACATTTTTATGCCATTATTGTAGGGGACCCTATTGGGTGTAAATTGCAGTCTTTCCGGAGTCCATAATAGAAAGGAAAAGTATAAGTTGACAAAAATTAATGATAAAATAGAACATAAAATGCATCTCAACCATTAAAAAATAGAATCTGATACGAAAATCTGTGTTATACTTCACTTTTTAATAGTTAAAATGAATGTAATGTTTGATTTTTGTGTATGTAGTAGTGTCCTAATAGAAATCCGTAAAAATCTTCGATAGAAGATACAAATTTTCAATTAAAAAATATCAAAAGATAATCACCCTAACTAAATCTTTAGCGAAAGGGATTGGACTGGTTTAGCATAAATCTTTTTAAGCCTAATACTAGCACTCATCAAAACGAGACCCAATAAAGAGAGTTTGTCCAGCTCCCTATTTCTCATTGTTCTTTGCTTAGGCTTTCACTGTGAATTGGCCCCGCATTTTTATTTCACACCAGATAGCACAGATAGGCGATTCCATACGAAACTAAAAACACTAAAACTAGTTAGTTTTATCTCCAGCTATATTTTCTCTCTTTCAAGTTATATTTTACTAACATGAATCTTGCTTCAAGACTCAAATATTTAGGTCATTCCAGGTTGCAATGAACCATTCTGAGCAAAAAACTTTTACTTGTACGTTTCCCGCTCTAGCTGTCCAATCCCAAATTCATGTTTTAGTTACATTTCACTAAAATGTAAACAAAAATTCTTCAGGCAAATCTTTATTACCGCCGTATTCATTCAAAATAAAAGAAGTAATAACTGAAAAGCACCTAGATAAGAGAAACTCACACAAGCAAAGCACCGAGAATTTTTTGAACCCCACGACCTTAATTAAGATATAGCAGAGACCTATATTATATTTGACCTTGGTTTCATTAATTTAACCATAACAATGAAGATGTGGTTGCTTCTGGCAGTGTTTGCCTCATAATAGTAAAGCAAATAAACAATCAGCACTAATTAAATTAACAGTTGATCTCTACACGAAAGCAGTTTCCACCCATCACAATGCAACTTGAAGCACATGAGATATAAATTCCACATAAGCTGGAAAGAAAATTAGAAATTGTTCGCTTAAGCACGATCATTAGTGAGTAAGAGGTCCACATAAACATGAAAGTAGTAGTGGATTTCCATACCCATTAGTACCATTCTGATATAAGCCTTCATTAGATCTTCTTTCATCATCTGAAATCATACAAGGACTTGACCGATCAGGAGCAGCAGCATTGCCAATTACTAGTAACGCATTATGGTCTGTAACAGGCAAGGCTTGAGAGATATTTTCAGGGCTGTATGTGATTGGATTCCGATTCCTATTATAAATATTGGCAGCTCTTCTTTCTGCTTCAAGGAATTGTTGGAGAGAAGGAGTGTTGTTGTTCATGGTTACAGCATCAGTGCTCAGCTTTGAGCATATTGAGAATAACCAAGGTTTGGGTTTGTAATGCTTCTTGTCCCTTAAGGTTTCTGCTGTTTTTCCCCTTGTTGATCTCCTAGAGAGCCCTAGAATGCTAGAGACACCAATGAGGCTCCCAAGGGTGATGCTCTTATCATGGAATAAAGAACCAGTGGACTGAAGCAGATCAAATGAAGGTATTACACAAAAAATGTAACGGCAAAGACGAAGCAATTTGGGAATATGAAGATTTACTTACTTCACCCGCACTTTCAAAATCAAAAATGAAAAAAATAAAAATAATATAGGAAATTTAGAAATAGACAATAAATCAAAGTAACAACATTTTAACCTAGTTTGCCCAACTTAAAATTTTAAAGTTAAACTTCTTGCCTTCTATACATCCATTTTGGGCACATTCCCCGTCCAGAATCCAGATACCTCTCTTATTTTTTTAAAATCACAGGGTGTTGGTTTGAGTGTGTGTGTGGTATGTAGCAAGTCTATTTGACCTTATCTTCTTGTGCAGTTCAACATACAATTTTCATATCCTTGTTTCCAAAGCACGACAAACTTCAGACACAGAGATAGTAAGACAAAAACTTTGACGTAACTAAAACAATTGTCTATAAACTAGTGGAACCCAAAAACTCAGATTTTACTCCCATGTGAATCTCAGATTAAGTCTCAAATCTAACATCATGCGGGGTAGGATAGACTCAAGGTTGCTGGTTTCAATCCCCACAATTGGGACCACACTTACCTATTCCTAAGGAGCCTTAACTCTTAAGGATATGCATTGTTAATATACTTCTGCATGCCATATTATTTTCTTATGTAAACAGAAGAAAAGAAGTTTTTACGGACCTCATTTAATAAAATAAACTGGACAGTACAGAGTCAAATACTCAGAACACCATCATTCAAAAGAATCAAAACCATGTGCAAAGAGTAAAGTTGCCTTCAACTTTCTACTTTTATTAAGCATGACCAGGACTGAAACCAAAAACAATATTACATGAAACATTGGCATGTAAAAAAAAGAGCGAGTTGTTGCTACTATTACATGGTATAGACAAACGGTGTCATCACCGAAACAAAAGGGTAAAAACACTAGAGCAATCACTATAATTATAGTTGGGACTTGGTTGAAATTGCATGATGACTTCTTGATTTTCTTCTGAATGTTAATTGCTACACACTGTTCTTACCCAATCCAAACCTCCCTCATTACCCATAAATTTATAGAAACACTTTTACGTAAATTCTTACAGCACTAATATGTGTAATGTGAACAAATGTGCATTCAAGTTAACCTCATTTGGGGTAATGAAAAATGTAAATGTTTACCTGGAGAACCTTATTGAAGGACACCTATAAAAATGAGGCATTTTCTAATGAAAGATAAATAAAAAAAACCTAGTTAAATTGCACAATGACTTCTTGATTTTTTTTCTAAATAGTAAACACTGTTCTAGCCTAATCCACTCCTCCCCCATTACCCACCAATATATAGAAGGAATTTTTTTAAAAATACAGAGAAATATAAATACCCACACAGAAATAAATGTACTGACCTCTGTATCAAGATCAAAAAAAGAAGAATCAGGGGAGGAGGTGGGTGAACCGGTGAGCAAAGTGTTGAAGGAAACTGATCCATTAAGATCACGATTTCTCACTAACCCAACTCGTACATTTAGTGGTTGCAGCCCAAGAGGCCATCCATCTCCCTGCATATCCATAAAATTTATTCAATCAGTACAGAACATCATCCATATTCATATATGAAATGTCAACATAAATCATCAAATAAACATATATACCATGACAATAAAAGGGGAGGGAGAGAGAAATTAGTTCAAAGTCAATTATAGAGAGGCCTTCAAAAGGGAATAAATGACAAATCTAAAGAAAACCCAGATGGAGGAGAAGAAGAAATTTCTGCAAATGCTTATGAATATTGAATAGACACGTGAGTGATATATCTAGATATGCAAGAGATGATATGAAAAACACATACCTGTCGAAGCATAACTTTCTCTCTCTTAATCCTTGGGCTTGGAGGAAACTGCGGGTCTACTGGTAGACTTATGTTAGGAGCACTCCGGGAAGGTCAGCTAAAGGAAAGTACTAATAACTTCCACTGCACTGTTGTATTCAAAGAATCAATAAGTAATCATGGACATAGGTGGAAATTAAACAAGAAAAGCAGAAAAGGAATGTAGGACTTGGCTTCTCGTCACATGCTTTCTAAGGCCATTTCCCCTTTACAGTGGTAGAGAGAGAGCTTACAATTCACTTGTGTAACAGAGGGTTGCTGCTTGGAAATGGTAGTGCAGCTGGAACAGTGTGTTTTAAAGGGTACATATCACTGGGCTGGAAATATTGAGGAGGGACCAGGAGGAGTGCCTACCTAAATGACTAAACTAACCCCAGAAAAAAGAGTTACTCTGTGTCTGTGAGTTTTAAAAAAGAGAACTGCACAAGTAAAAATTGAAATTTTTACGGATTTTTTTCATATAAATATGAAGTCTATTTAATATTTATATGAAAGGATCTTGTATTCTCTTAAAAACGGGAAGAAAAAAATGAGAAGGAAAGAATTTAAGGGGATTAAAAAAAATCTGTTTGTGAGTTTTTTAAAGATAAAAAAAAAGGAGTGTGATTTTTTACAAATTTTCTTCCAAAGTTGAAAAGATTTAGAAGAAAATTTACTAAAATCTTAGATGACATTTTAAAATACCAAAATTATCCTTATAATAATTTTTAAAATATAAATTTCATAAGGGTAAAATAGTAATATATTCTTTTGAGCTAAAATTTCTTTCCAAAATTTACAAACACAAATAAAGAAAGTAAATTTTCTTTTCTCCACTCTCTTTTCTCTAAAAAAATTTAATTTTTTTTTTTTTCTTTCCAAACTCATAAACAGTGTTAATCTTCAAGTGGGACATTCGATTACACTCCATCAACCGAAATCATTTTCATATTTTGAAATGGTGGGAGGAGTAACGATAAAAAAAATATATTGTGAAAAGAAAAGAAAAAAAACTTTTTACACAACCCTGTGGGGAAAATGGTGAATGATATATAATGGAAAGTTTTACTATTAGATGTGATCATGTTTTTCTTGCACAAAAAACAGGTTGAATCGAGTGCTGGCGTCCTGAAAAGAAATTCTAAACAGAAGTATCAAACAAGATGCAATGGGCAACCCAACCCACAATGGGTGGGTCCACAAGGTCAAGTCCGTAAGCATCACTCAGATTCAGTGGTCAAGCACCACTGCACCAGTCACCACCAGATACGGACAGACAATTACATTATTCGTGTCTGGAATTCTCTTTTTTATATTGCGCATCTTTCTTTATGAGAAATTACTCTAAAAATTATGTAGGGATATACACAGTGGAAACTCAATAAATTTAGAAAAGAATTTGAGACTTGGGGAAAAACACGTTTATTTAACCATAGTCGAGAGGAAACAAGTCTAATAAGACACTAAGGGGAAGATTATAATAAGAATTCAAATATCATAATGGAGAGAGGAGTACGCAAAAGGGTGAAGTAAACATAACTCTAGCAATATAGATCGAACCTGCTTCCCATTCATTTTTTTTATAAAGATGGTCTTCGGCTGGTCATTAGGGCACATCACAACAACGTTAATGCATCAAGCATTTCCCTCTCACCGACTTTATGTAAAAAATGCTCAAACATTTCTCTATTATTTTTTTTAACTCAGGGATTTCAAAACCATGATAGGTAAATGCACCGTCTTTTTTTTTTTTTTTTTTTTGCTTATTGGAATTAAAATACATTGGGAAAATAGAATACACATAACTAACGAATAATTATTCAGTGGTCTTGAGACATCTTTCACATGGTATCTCACTATGTACTGTTACTTTAGAACTTAAAGTAAGTCATTTCATTTTAAGTGTTAAAATAACAGTACATAAACGATGTAAGACACCACATATTCCAAAAACATTTAATAATTTTTCCATAACTAACGGCAGCATTGAACTGTCCACCTCTACTTCTGTATCCATTGAGAGGCGGCCCAGCAACAGCTTTAGGTGCACCATCTAATTTGAGGTTCCAATCCCATCCATGAGCTACAGAGACAGAGTTACCTTGATTGGGTTGGGGGTAAGGAGCGATTTCCGATTTGGACAATTCTCACCACATAAACCTCCTTGGTCAATGTCATAATCAGGGGACAATGTGAATCCAAATAATGGGGGACAAGAGGAGAGAATAGCAGATCCTTGTTCAGGAATTATCCAAGGGATAATTTGGCTCGGGAGGACCAACGATTATGATTTAGTGATTCAAAATTCAAAATATCATTGTAGAGGACCATATCAATACAATGTCAAATGTTAAAATGGAAAATAAACAATGGTGTGGAGATCGAACTCTCTTTCGTGCAGTGTTTTCTTGCTCAAAACAATCCCAACTTAATATATGTGGGTTACAACACGACTCCTTTTTCTTTTTGTAAGTTTACAACATGATTTTTATCAATAGTCCCCTTCTTCGGTCAAGAGTGTTTACTCAGAGTTAATAGAGTACACAGAACTAGGAATTATTATTACAGTTATCTCTGCGCATGGCTTGCACCAGGTCGATACTCTCCAATTCCTAGCAGGTCCTGCATATATTTACAGAAAAATAATTGTTTATTAAGAATATATGTACCATCTGTGACATGAAGCACAACAATCTAACTAAATATCATGATACTCAGCAAACCCACATTAAAGGGGTAGAAAACACAGTTTATCTGGCGTGAGTGGGGGAGAGGGGATGAAACTAGGTTTAAACAAAACAAGAATATAACTTGTTGCAAATAAAAAAAATTGTGGGATTCTTCAACCACGTCTAGCTCTGCTTATTTAGGGTGATGCAGAAAGATCAAGTTAAGCTTCCTCACCAAAAATAAATAAATATATTAATAAAATAAAATCCATCATTTAACAGGTACTTGATAGAAAATGAAAAAATAAAAAGGAAATCTCTTATGTAGACAAACTAACCTCACAATATTTTACAAATTAAAACTTTGTAGATCAATCAAGTATACTTTAAAAGTCCAACCAAAATAATCATACAAGTATTAAGACAAGGCATCTGGTTATGGTTTCTCCAAAGTACAATCTGTCTGATAAAATTAGGTTCTCATCCTTGCTTATCTGCCTTCTTTTTATTCTAAATATCTCAACCAAAAAAATAAAAATAAAAAACATTTTGTACATTTCATTCTCAATAAAACCGACCATCTCCCCCAATAAAACCTTAAAAAGCACTCTCTCGCCCATTCCCTCCCCTTGATTTTCAGACTTTGGCAAAAATTAACTATTTCATCCAAACAAGCCAAGTAGCCAACCCAAAAGCCTGGAAGTTGTTAATTGCTTTAAAAAATCAATAGTCAGATACCAAAAAGTCGATCCAAACATGCTCAATATCACAAAATTTGTCAGCTTAAAATCTTCTTCAAATCCCATTATTAGTCTTTGATATGTGTAATATTTAATATGAAAGCGCATACTAGTCTCATCAAAAAGATCACAAGCTAGGTAGTACTGTACTACCTCAACCAAGATTCCACCATGGAGGGGTCAATCCATACCAGACCTGTAGAAATTTGAAACAACTATAGAGGTAGTACTAGTACAAATAGAATACTAGAAATTTCTTTTCTGCAATTGTCCTAGTTCTACTTCTCACCTCATATGCTATTTCGTTGCTTCTCATTAAGCCCTGGGCTTTAAGATCAATTTTTTACATAAAGCGGAGTACGGTTCAAAAGGTTAATAGAACCAAGTTTATGCAACCTAACATTAAGATTTGCATGACAAACACTAGAGAAGACTTTCTTATGTTGATACAATGATAGTGCAAGCTGGAACCAACCATTCTAAAGACATGATGTGAATAAGATAAGTCAAAAGAATAAATCTGAACAGCTAGAAGGGGATGGAATTCTTAAGAAAGCAGAACCAAATTCAACATGGGAAAGAGAAACCCAGAAAAAATGTCAATTCTTGCATGATGAAAGCCAATGCCTTGCTAAGGATGCTTGTCTAATGAGTCATGTCGTCATATATTGAGAACGAAAACTTAAGGAAATGTCACATAACCTCGACTTTCTCTCTCTTTCTCCACAGTCCACAAAGTACGGTTGTTGACACTTGTGGTCAGAAGGCAAAGTTTCGAAAGGAGTGGCAGTAGGAGAAAGTTAAGAAATATGTTGACAAAGATCAAGCTTGAAGACCCTAACACAATTTGTTTAAACAAGCACTATAGTTTGATTCAGAGAGATGAAGAGTCCTCTTTGTTGTATGTAAATACTGAACATAGTTTGTTTGCAGTGGATATTCAGCTAGAAGACACTCAAAAAACACTGTTGCAACTTGAAAGTTCTAACAAAATATTTCTACTAATATTTAAAATGCTATGAACTCAGCCCTGCCTTCCTCAATTATAATAAACATGGGAAATTAATCATCATATTTAAAAACCAAACAGCTAGAATAAAGGATGAAATTAATAAGCTAATGTATTCATTGAAAACATCAATACCAAATTCTGAAACAAACCTGCTGAGAAGAAAACCTACCTGGCATGCTTTATTTTTTGCTCTGGTTTCTGCTGTGCTGGGAATATCATGATTTGGTTTCATAAATCTCTTCTCACGCCTTTCACATGAGCCCCATCCATCTGAAAATCTACCACCCCTAGAAACAACGAAATGGAAGAAATATACAACAGTAAGAAATCAGTAAAAGTCAAAAAGGATCTATGTTTAATGACTTAAGTATCGAAATGCCAAAGAACATACTGCATGTGTGCTCGAACCACGAATTCGGCACGCTGAACATTACGGTTCTCATCAAATTCAATGGTTTTGTCTTTAATTTCATAAGAGAGATTGAAGTAAAATGATATCTTCCTCCAACCTATAGAAAACATATGTGTTTTAAGATACAATCTCTGCCTCTATTAAGTGCATATAAATGTGCTGTGTGTGTGGAAAACTTGTCTATATACCTGACTTTTTAATGAAAGGATTGCCAGATATCATAGTGTAATCACTTTTCTCCAGAATCTGTTTATGGAGTTATCATACATGCAGAGTGGCAAAAACGTTAAGTAGCTTCAGCAGGCAATAATATTAAAACCCAAAAAAAAAAGACTCCATGCTTTTTCAGGTTTGAATTAGCAGTCATTTGTGAGTTTGTGTATGTTTGATTCATTAATGGCATACAGGTATTGAGGGCCCGTTTAGTGAAGCTGGTGATCATATACTATCAGATTATTTAAGAAGCCATGTGTTAATGTTTTAGTGAATGTGCTTGACGGTAATCTACTGACTGGGAAAGTCGCACAACTCAGGCATCAAAATCTCTTCGCATTTGACACCCAGAACTCAAAAGATAATTTACTGAAGGATGCACAATTTACAATTTGATTATTGATACTCACCCATAAAGCAATTTGTGGGTTGTGCCTATGTTAAGCTAATGAAACAAACACCGGAGTGATAGCTTATTTTAAGCTATAATCAAGTTGCACCATACTGGACCTAAGACTGATAAATATGATGATAAACATATACTATATGTTTGTGTACTTCCTATCTTTTAAGTGCCTTTTCTTCATGAACTGGTATCTACAAATCACATACAACATGAACAAATGTTAGCAATACAGGATAAAACCTTTAACAGCCATGCAACTTAGAAGACTAGAGAATGATAGGATTTCTATAAACAAGAAAGCCGCTGCAAAATCAATAATCTCCAACCCATATATTCATCTTAATTAGAGAACTTTCAATTGCCTTCCTAGAAAAGAACACATGCAAGTAATAAGTAAATCTCTGAAAGCTAGCTAAGACATACTACCTCTATCCTCAGAGAGAGATAGAGGAAGGGGGGGGGGGGGGGGGGGGGGGAGGGGGGGAGGACTCCTTTTTTTCAGGATGGAGTATACAACTGAAATTTCCATGTTAGTCATACACTCATACCCATATGCGATTAGTCCCACAACTTATACATCCCACTTTCCTAATCTTATTGATGGAATATAATGTCAGTTGCCCTACTCCTGATATCAATAATAACAATAAAAAATCAAGAACCTGCTCTTAAAATTAGAACAATATGATAGCATGATTAAGTATAAACCTCAGTCGATGTGCAGCTATAAAGAGAAAGTGGTTTAATTAAAAATAACACACTTGAAACATATACACTAATTCAAGTAAGTCGTATAAACATAAATGCTTGGTTTGTTTAAAGGGAATCATTTACAGAAACTTTTGACATATTCTTGGGTGTTTAATGGACAACCAAAATAAAGTCAGATATCGATTTATACGTGTCAAATGAACCACAGCTTCCTAGAAAATATCTTACAGTTTTTAACTGTGAAACGTATTTCCTTCTTAGGAACAAACATATCAGAAAATAGATTAGCAGATACAGAATTAACAAAAGTAACAAGTGAGAAAAATTACCGCCATAGCAGCATTCTGGTACTCTTTGAACAGAGAAACAGAAGGAAATCGACCAGCCAAGCTATGCCTCGAAATTTCTCCCTGTTCACATTGTCCATAGCTCACCGCCGTGCAATCCGAACCAATCGGACTATACTCCTTCACCTCAAACCTTCTGGTATCTGGCGAGGAATATGTCGGAGTAGTAGGCGTGCGCTGCCCGTGCTTCACCATGGCCAGCGGAGGACTGGTAGTTTCACTCAGCTCCGTAACAGAAGATCTAGCCATTTTTTGCGGTCGGTGATGAGACCAAGGCTCCTGCAAGACCTCGCCGTCCGGCGAGTTGTGATTCCTAGGGTTTTTGGGGACTTTGTTTGGGGGAGAAGGATTTGATGTGATAAGCTTGGCTCTTGGAGAATGATAGTGATTATGATTGGTTTGTTTGATTGCGAGGGATTTACGAGACTTGGAGGAGACGGAGGAGGAGAGAGAGGCTGCGGCAGAGTCAATTACCGCCCATAGAGCAGCGTCGTCGAGATCTTTGTCGTCAATGGCATAGTTAATCGGAGAATTCATTCCAATTCTGATAAGCCAGCGTTTTGAATTGAGGATTGTAAGAGCCGATGAAAAAGATCTACTTGTTCGGTCTACCTCTCCCCGCTGCCCGATAATTCAAATTAGACGCAACTTACGACGTCGTAATAGAAACCAAGTGATGTCGTTTAAGTATCCCTCATGGACTCATTATACTTCCAAATGTATTACATTATCAATTTTCATTTCATAGTATTTAAGGAAAAAATTATATTAAACATAGACTTTGTTTATAAACATTATAAAAACACATCTTACATATGATATTGTTGCATTAGAAATAATGTTGCGAGTTTAAATTTTTTTATTAATACGGTATTATTATATATATATTGGTTGAGTACATTATTTATGATTTATTATGCTAAAATCTAAATTTAGATAATTTAGATATATTTTTTTAAAATGACGTCTTTTATATTGTACTTGTGAGTTTTAAAAAGGACAAAAAAGAAATGAAAATAAGAGACATTTTGAGAAGAAACTCTATTTTTTTTATTTGTGAGTTTTTTTAACATAGAAAATAAAAAAGGATGAAAATTTTGAAGCAAATTTTCTCTCAAAAAATATTTCTAAAATCGGCAAGATTTAAAAAAAAAAAATTGATCAAAAACTTGTATAGCATTTCAAAACCATAGACTGATTTATCAAAAATAATCTCAAAAAGTAACATAGTAATATACTATTTTAAGCAATTTTGCTATACGTAATAATTTATATAATAATTTTTTATAAAATGGTGGGTCCCATATTTTAATTATCCTATAGAACTTACTATTTTATAAATGATCATTATATAGATCATTACGTATAGCAAAATTCAATTTTAAGTTATATTTTTTATGATTATTTTTAAAAGCTACCACAAAATTTCATCACGCACTCTTATTCTTCTAGTAGTGTCCCCAAAAATGGGTTTCAAAACAAAAATTAAAAATTTAGTAATGGTGATATGATACTATAAATGATAACAAAAAATAATGACAAGTAAAAATATCATATAACTTTATAGTAGTAAAACAGAAATGTATATATTTTTTATTGAACAGATTAAAAAAGAAAATGTATATATGATTTTGAAACATCTAAAGAAAATTTTTGCGATGACCCCAAATCTGGGCTCACAATGCCCAAACTTGAGTCGTCAAAATGCACAACAATTATTATAATACAACGTACCACAATACAGTATTCAAATAATACACAACTAAGTCTTCATTATTATTGACACACTATTTTATAACTTATGAAAACTAATACAACTACAACTTGGACCTTCACTCAATCCTCCGGCTAGATCTAGCTACTCTATTATCTCATGTTGAAGATCAATGGAACAAAATAGAAAAGGTGAGGTCAAATAGCTCAGTAAATAATAACATGATTAAGATAATGATGAATAAATTATCATTAGCCTTCAACAGTTGAGTTCTTGATAAAATATAATAAGCAACAAGTTTTAAATCAACAACTGCAGTTAGATTCTTGAACAACGTTTAGATCAACAACTACAAAGTAATAACAGTCATTAGGGAAAATCATATAGACTATGGTGTCCACTCGCTTCTCTTTTTCAAAAAAACATCATTAACTTTTATCATTTGAAACACCACTGACCATGATCATGTCAAACAACAGTTTTTCTTTGCTTCAAACCAAAGAGAACATTCACAACGCGCCTCAAAAGACACAACAATTATATCACATTTATTCTATCATCTGTATCCTATGCCACATATATTCATAATAACGTGATTATGATTATTAGAACAAATAGTAATTATGTAAATGATGAACAGAGGAAAGGGAATAATAGGATAAACAATAGATATCGAAAGTTTACAAATTTTACTTTGTGTAGATTCAAATAATGTCCAAATAATCAACATGACGTGAACTCAAATTCAAGAATGATATTCAAGATCCATAATTAAAAAGAACGATTGAAGTTCAATAGAAATATTCAAGTAAATAAGAAGATTCAATTGAAATAATATTAAATAAAGCGCAAAGTATTAAGAAATTTATAATCATTTCATAAGTTTTACCGAATAATACTTATCGTAGTAAGTTTAAGAGTATGAAAAAAAATGATATCTCTTCCCGTAGTAAGTTTGAATGATAGAAGATGAAAAAAATGGTATTCCTTACCTTAACACGTGGAAAGAGACTGTTTTAAATATAGTGGATTAACCTATATATTTATAATATAATTAATAATTACCACGTATAAATTTCATGGTGTATGATAACTTGTATATTATGAATTATCAAAAATATTTATATAATATAATTTTTTGTGGTGGAATAAAATATAATAGTTTCAAAAATAATTTTTGAAATAATATTTCAAAATAAATATTACAAATGAAGTTTTTCAAAATAAATCTTCTTAAAGAAGAGTCTTTTAAAAGAAGATTTGTGAATACCGTGTGAAATAAGTATTTATGTAATTACTACTCTTTAAATAAAATACTTACTTGAGAAATTTTTGTACTCCTTTTAGTTTACTAACACTCAAGATGACATTACTATTTTTAGAGAAATACTCTTGCAGATTTTTTTTTATGTTTTAGGTGTAATTTTTTTAATCAGCTAAACAACCTATTTATAGGAAAATAAAGTGCACTGTGTGTGGTAGACTGGTAGGTGAGCAGTTAGCGTGCTGCACACCAGCCTAAAAAACCAGTAATGGCCGCAACAACCTTACTGCTTTTCAAATTCCTTCCAGCAAAGTTCAATTTCCATTTTCATTTTTCATATGACCTCTACAGGGGGTCTATATGTTTCCTTACTATTCATGTATAATGATAAAAATACTTACTAATAATACAATAATTAAGGTAATATTACAACAGTGATAACAATAATTCAACAATAACGTAAGAAACACGTTATTGATAATTATTAATTTAATAATATAATTTACTGTGTATTTGCTATTGTGATAATTATTTGGTTCAATAATTTTAAAATACAGTGCAATAACAATTATTGGTTTAATTATATATAAAATATAGTGTAATGACAATTATTGAATCAATAATGTAAGATACTGTTTATCAATAATTATTGATGAATATTATGCAATAACCACTTTATCAGAACAATAATATGAGATATTATGCACTACCATGTGTTACTATGTAATATCGTGTGCTACTGTAGAATATCGTGTGCTACAGTAAAATATCGCATGCTACTATTCTTTTATCACTGGTATTTTAAAAATTAAAAATGATACTACCGTTGATTATTTTTATTTAAAAATGTTACTTCTGTCGTTTTTTATATTCGACAATATTTCGTTATGGGATCCACCAATGATTGGTTATTTCGGCGCCGTTGTACGACTCGAATATTCCCCGATAAAACGAATATTATCGGACTTAATAAAATTTACACATAACACCTTTAACTTTTACCTTTGTTAATTTAACCACTTACTGTTTTAGAAAATATATATATGAAGAAAAATTAAATTAAGATTCGAAGTCAGTAATCTGAACGGTAAAAAAATAAAATTAGAATGGTAAAAAATAAATAAATCAGATCAACGATAAAATCATAGCGAAACGAATAGAAATTAAAAATGGTGATTGAAAAATTTATAAATATGTACAATGATTTAATACATTTTATCATCTCTCAATCAACTACTTCAACTTTTAGTAATTATAAGTATTTGATTAAATAGTTAGTATTTTTATTATATTTGATTTTTATTTTTTTAGATAATATCTCTCTAATTTATTGATTATTTTAATTTTTTAATATTATAGTCTACGGAATAATTTATGAAATAGTCCATTTACAAAAAAAATTAAAAATTAAAGAATATTTATTAATGTCATATAAATTAAATATAATACACGAAATAGTCTACCTGAGTTTCCTTAGGCCCAACATCAACTACACGAGCACTACTACTACTATATCTAACGAGTTCAGAAGCATGGCAATTAGCAAGTTCCCTCTTTTTTTTTTTGTCTTTCACCCAGTTCCCGCTTAACCTTCACCCCCTTTGAACTGCTTCGATGCCATTATCTCAAACTTCAGAAACGGAGTACAACTAGTATAATTCAGCTAATCTTCCTGACCTTCACCTTCGTGATCTTTCATCAGATCCAGATCTTCGTTATTGAGATCAACCAGTGCTTCGCAATTGCTCCTCCGGTGACGTCGTTTCCCTGATCCGTCTATGATTTCTGTACTGTTCGAAACCTCTTTAAACACCCTTCAATTCATTAAGTGGCCACTCAAACTCATCACGAAACTCCTTCCGTTTGAGCATATCTCCGTCCTCATGACATTGTTTCTTTTTTTGCCCAATTTTGGCGCAAATTGTAGAAAGAAGAGCCGGATCCAAATTTGAAGTAGTTGTCGAGCTTTTTGTTCGTCAGTACTAGTTGTTATCTGTTCCTGCTCTGAAACTCAGTTGCGTTAGAAATTAACTGCGGCGAATATCCTGTTTTGCTATCGCGATCGTCCCTGTTATTAAGAAGAATTATAGAATTACAGAAGTAATTGAAATTCCCAACATGTACGTATATGTGTATATATATATATATAGAGAGAGAGAGAATTAATGTGTACTTGCGTAGAAGGAATGGTTGATGAATGAAATTGAAGAGAGGGGAGGTCGAACGAGGCGTCTTTGGATTTCTTCGACGGTAGCAAGAGGACTTGAATTATTCTCGAATCTTCTGTTCTCCATTCTTTAATTGGCTCTTCCAACACCTGAGAAATGCTTTTGGAGTTCAAATTAGTATATACTAATATAGGTAATTTCCTGTTTCTCACTTTTTCGTGACTATCTATCTGTGTTGTTTACTTTATTGCTCTTCAACAGAATGGATGAAATAAAATTTAGGATAAATATGTAGGCAGGCTCTATTACTTTATCCCATAAACGACAAAGACTAACGTCGTTGGTAAAATCCTTCCCAATCTTTCACCTTGAAAGTGAAATATTCAACTCTCTACGATTAATAATTATCCTCTCAATTCCTATTTATCTCTCCTCGGCGCACCAACCGCCATCACCATCCCGTCAACCACCACCTCTCCTCTTCCTCTTTCATCACCGGAGCAGCCACTTCAAGTTGCTCTACTAAAATTCTTTTTCTCTCTCTTTGAACTTCAAATAGACCAACCTCTGACCACCGCATATCAATTCCACTCATATTACGGTGTCTTGGTGTTAGTGCAGAGAAGGAAGAGAACGAGGGAGGAGGAAGATAACTCAAGTGGGCTTAATATTTGATTAATTAAAACTACATACTTATAAAACTGTAGTTTCTACATTTTGTACGGACTTTTGAAGTGTCTATAGCTTTGCTCTAAAATTTAATATTGAAATGTGAAACAAATAACTGAAATGTCATGATAGTCCCACTTCATAGTCAATATTGTTCGTGATTCGTTCAATTGTTTAACATTCTATTAACGAAACTTCGAGAAATTAGAACCATTGAAACTTAAAATATGGGCATTTATACGTATTATAATCAAATATTATATATATTTTAATTATTATAAAATAAAATTTAACATAAATTTTCGTGTCAAATTTTATCTTTCGATGATTGAGATCAAAATATAATATTTTAAATTGTATTTGGTGTTATGCACGTACATTTATTCTTAAAATATTGGCTAAATTAATAAAGTTATTGATTTCATTAGAGTTTTACCGATGGGTCAAACTTGGCTGAATGAAGGAGGGGATCTAGGTGAATCATTCCAAACCAATTGATGGACTGTCTTGAATTTTAAAGATGGTTATATATAACTTCATCACCTTTCTTTAGATTGTTTGTTGATGATCATTTACTTGGCTTTTTTCAGGTGTGTAGTGTATTTAATTTCTTAGTTGGGAGGAGAGAAGCTGTCAAATTCAATGAGCTTTAAGGATGATGCTAAAGACTTGGGCTCACTTTGATTCATTTACCAGGTGATAACTTTTCTTTTTAATAAATAAATCTCTTGTTTAACAAAATCAGTCGACAAAATCTTTTAATTTCTGTATTTATTAGTTGGTCATGGAAACAGGAAATACAAAGCATTTTCCATTTGGTGCCACTTAATAGTGCTCCAGAGTTCATCATAAATTGTAGATCTATAGTACACGTTTGGAAATTATAGACGAGGGGACAACAAAAATTACCATAATTGCTTAACATACATCGCATAAGCTCTTTTAGTTTTCTAATATGAAATATTTTTTTACGATAGCGAAATCCACAATTCTTATCTATTGAGTGTGCAGTAGATAAAAATAACCACAAATAAAATTGACATTTTTACAAAATTCCTTTCACATGTATAGTAAATAAATTCCACATTTTTGTGAAATCTTATGTAAATATCAGTTTTACTCCGACAAACTGGTAGTAGATAATGTTTGGATGAAGAATACTTTGACAAAAGTAGAAAATATTTATACTTCTGATATAATTAAACACTTTTTGTCGAATTACACAAGGTATGGAATGTGTTTAAATTCTTGAAGAAAAAAATTATAAATTCATATTACATATGAAATCACTTTTGTCCAAGTGTTTAATTTTATTTTACCACACCACACTGCTCTACCGAATCAGCACTTAATAAGTAAAAACTATTAGGCAGGAATATAACATTTGTAATCAGATATGTTTAAAAAATGAGAACTATATGATACAGAAACAATACAAGCCAAGTACCTATCTGGATAGTTTTTTCCACTACTAAAAGTGGGCCGAAAAGGGCTGGGCCTCGAAAGAACACGCACATACTTTTTGCGGGTGAATTCACTTATTAACGTGTGTCGAGTTGATCTGAATTCATGCATATTGGATGAGTCCATTAGTATATGTTTGGATAATCCATGACCTATATTTGGCTCTGTAGCTTTGCTGCGACAAATTATGCAAGTTCATATTAGTTATTAAGAGTTGGAAAATAATATATATCGTGAATATTGTCAATTTTTTAATTGTCAATTACGTAAATAAATATTAATGATAATTTTTTTAGAGAGATGTGTAATAAATGAGACTTCTAATAATTCTATTCAATTTCATATATTGTTAAATTTCGCAACTTTAATTTGACATAAATTTATCGCTATATATAACAAAATTCTTATCAGTTACTTTGGCGGAGAGTAGTGTACTTTTAAATTTGAATTTTAGTATTTAGTGACTCTCCAAAAATATTTGTACGAGTAAATATTTGAGATAGAAAGTATTTTTAGAAAAAAAAACATATAAGAAAAATTCTTTTGGTAGAAGCACAATTTACAAATTTGTCTTTAAGTTATTAAAAAATATTAAAAGTTCACGCCGGTATATATTTTTGTATAATTTTGCCTTGTACTAGTGTATTCTAAAAAAAACACTTTTTTAATTGTGTTACCAAATAATATTTTTACTTTCTTATTAAAATATTATATCATAAGTTTAATATTTAGGAGGATTTTATCTTATCGTAACACATTATATCGCTTTGCCAGCTGGTCTTAAAACACACTGTCCGAGAGAAATGTTTGGTGGCGACCTAGCTAATCTTTTACTCCCTTCTTGCCATGCATGCAATTGTTTTATCTCTTCCACTTGGGATTCAAAAAAGTTGGTCCAATCGATTTTTGTGTATATTAAATCGGTTTGGTATAAATAATAATGGGTGATTCGGTATTTTGATGTTCCGATATATATTGGATCATATCGATTATATTGATTATTCTAATTTATTTATTTTTTAAAATTATTATTATTATTATTATTATTTTCGGTAAAAAATTGATACCAAGTCGGTAAATCGGTTCAATCGATATCAGTATTGAATTTTGAATTAATTCAATACTGATTCGATCCGATTTAAACCGAATGAATACCACTACTTCCACCTGTTAGTTGGTTAGCAACAAGTGTTGAAACAGTTGCATGCAATTAAAGCTTATCTTATGTAAGATAGTGGAGTATCCATTTAGAACCTTCACAGTAGTTCCTAACTAGTTCCTACTTTCTAGGAGGGAGCTACGGAGAGATATATTATGTACCGCCAATTAAGTATTGGTTGTCCCAAAGGGTCGGTAAAAAAATTCCTTTTTATTTGAAAAAGGACACTAGGATGATAACGAATTAAAGAATTAAAGAATTAAAAATTTCACTAGGGCTCTCACCAAAACTGATGGCACCCAATCAAATCAAATATATTGATTAACTCTTTAAGTTTGGACTCACCTATATTATAGTCCATTTATTTTTTCGTAATGGTCTATCTATATACATAGTCCATTTCACAAAGCTGACAAACACGCATATCCTCACAAATGGTAATTTGCAACAAATTATAGAAGAAATAATTAATCTATTAATTTCATAGACAACAATTGAGGTACGTAGGTTGGACGGATGTGAGCAAGTAGAAAATTTTCTATGCCATATTTTAATTAGAATGAATTTGCTTAACCAATTCATCTAGTGATGACATCAATCCGTAAATCCTGGGAATGTTTATGAAATTGACTGATTCCTACAAATAAAATACGCAAGCAAAAGTTAAGTTCTTGGAAACCATGCATGATCAGCTCTAAAAGATAATTGGTAATGAGCAATATTAGGGTAATGGTTCCCTAATATTCCTTTAATATGTTTCTATTTGGGAGAGAGGGTTGATAGTTACTATACATATAATGGAGGATGTTTGCTTCCTCTTGGAAAACCAAGTTTGACATTTAATACATTTATATTTTGGATAAGTTCTTATAAATCTATAAAAGGGAAAGGCCAGTGGGTTAGGGTCCACAAATTCTGCCGAGAACATTATTTAATTGTGCTCCAAATTTAACCCTTTTTACAAACACCGATCTCTCTGTCTCTCTCTTTAGATGCAGGCTGCAATTAATTGAAGTAGAATGGTTTTCCCTTTGCACGAAAATAGCTTTCTGGAACTACTAATTAGTACTACTGCTACTTCTTCCCTTACAACTGTTTCTTTAATGGAATCCAAAGAAACTTCTGCCTATACATATGTTGATATATATATACAGGTATATTTTTGTGATAGTACTTTCAAGATGAATATTACAAGAAATTATATAATAGAGGAATAATGAGTGAAAAGGAATCTAGGGAAAAAATGAAAAAGAAAAAGAAAATTCAATGGGTTTGATCTAGAATAAATTCTCTCTACTTTGAAACAGCATAACACCTTGATTACAAAAGAAGTTAAGAAGCAATAAAGTTAGAAGTCTCTATGTCCACCTCTTTCTCTTGGTCTGTACTTCATGTCTCAAGTCTATTTCAACTTTAATTAGGCTTTACACAACATATCACAAAAAAGGGTCTTGGACCAAAATGAAGATCTACAATTTTAACCAGGCCAGATAATTAAATCATCAACTTAACTAAGACAGAAACAAAAGTAAAAATGAAATATTACAGAAAATATATGAACTAAATAAGTATTATATATATAGTAGCTAGTATATTTCCGAAAACTAATTAATTAAGCACTGTTATCATTAGTAGAGATGTCTCAAAATAATTTTTTACATAAAATTTTCAATTCTTACCACATAGAAGTAGGATGGTTGAAAATAATAAATCGATCATGTTAGTGCATCATCATCCCTGCGAGCTTTCTTGATCTTTCGGCCTATATCTTGTTGAAGAGCTTGAGGAAACATTGAGTCGACTTCTTCTGATAGATCAAGGAAGAGTTTTCTTGGTGATGCCGATTTTCTCTTTCTTGATGGTATGATTTTTCTTGGTGGTGGTGGGCAATGTGTTGTCACCGGGATTTTGTGATCCAAAGAAGTTGGAGTTCGAAACCCATCATCATCATCATCATCAGAGGAAGAACATTGTCCTAATGATACGAATGGCTTTTGTTCAAGCTTCTTCTGATCATCGTCGTCAGTAGTACATATAACGATGTCTTCTTTCTTATAATCTAATTCTTGATCTTTTGAAGAAGATACATGATCTTGAAACACATTTGCAGCAGATTCCAATGTCGAATCTTTCCTGGTAGTAGTATCTTGTTTGATAGTTTGACAAATATCAGAATTGGACATGGCGGCCAAGAATGAGAATTGACTGAATTCTGAGTACATGTAATAAAACTGTTAAGAAATATAGATTTAGTAAAGGAGATGAAAAAAGAGAGAGAGGTAGGATTAGCAATATAAGGGTGGGCTAGGTGTTATATATAGAGAGAGGATCTTCCTTCTCGTACATGGAAGATATATATATATATATATATATATATATATATATATATATATATATATATATATATAAGTAAATCATAGCGTCACCATCTTTTTGTTTGTTTACTAATTTCTCTGCTAGCTACTCTCTCAAAGAGAAATTATAGGGAGAGAGAGATTGAGTTGGTGAAGGTGAAGAATTTAAAGGCTGCAGCTAGGGTAGCCTGGCGAAGGATCCGATGTACACTAACTCTCGCGCATCACATCCCTTCCTTTTTAAGCTCATATTAAAACAGTTTCTCTCTCTCTCTCTCTCTCTCTATATATATATATATCCAAATCAATCTTCTCGGGGTAGTAGGTAATAGGTAAAAGTAGCACTTGTATAACTACTAGTATGATTTTTAAATGCATATATTCATTAATTTTAGCTAGCTTTTCTTTTTCTGATCTCTCTACGAACTTTGATGCATCTATGCACGTGGTTTTGCTACAGGGGACCATCTCTGTTGTAAACGTATGTTATATGCATCTTTCATTTAATTCATTTCTCCACCTATATATGATATATTATTTAACTTTGTCATGTATAATGATATTGTCAATAATTTATATAATAATTTTTATAAAAAATAGTTAGACTCATTACTTATATAACGAATTTTATTATTTTTTATAAAAAATTATTACATAAATCATTATTCATATCGTTTTTCTATGTTATCAATCCCATCCCTCAATTTCTCAGATGCTTTGTTATTTTTGCAAGCAACACCTTCCTTTCTATACACTACTCCACGTGTGTGTATATATATAACACCAGAGGTTATTGATATGATACTATAGTGATAATTACCATGTTAAAGCAATGAATATAGTTAAAAATTCAAAGGGTTGTTAAAATAAGTATAAAAATATTATCAAATATATATATATATATATTTTGGAATTTCAACAGTTTTTACAAACAGATAGAGAGAGAATGATCTATAATTAATGCTACTTAATTTTTCATTAGATTTGGAATTCCAAAAGTTATTTGCACTATCTCTCGGTACACTTATTACTCTTGAAAGCATAGTGCAACACAATTTAGTTACTAGTTACGTATCATATATATATATATATATATATATATATATATATATATATATATATTACTAGTGATGACAATTATAATAATTTCTTTAAACAAAAAATAAATTGAAAAAAAAAAAGTTGTGATGAAAAATAAAGAATTATTGGTTTAGCATTTGGCCCATGACTACGAAGGAGAAAGATTTTAACTCTTTATATTGGAACTGAAGAGTACACAAAACTGTAAAGAACAATAACAACTACAGTAAAAGAAAATCTTTTCCCTTAAAATAATTATGTTCGACGATGAGTTCAATCATAAATTTGTATGAATAATTAACATAATAATATAGAAAAACTAAACTAAAATTTAACGTATCCATGCATGACGGATCAGTATTCAACTCATCCATATCGTATAGTGTTTGTATCCTTATTCTATTATGCTATATTTGAATTGAAAAAATAAAATAAAAAATAATATATTTGATAATCATTTCGGCAGATAAATTATTTTAATGAAATAAAAATTCATTATATCTCTTTGATTTTTATTTTATATGAATAATGGTGAAATAAAATATATTCCAATAAAATGAATATATATGACAATTATGACATCTCATCGCACCATCCACCACTAACAATAATTAAATATATACTTAAAATCCTAAAAAATCATTCAATTTTTTTTTTCATTCTATTTTTTTTATATATTTAGACGTAATAATTAGTGCTTCTTTAGTTTTCTATGCAAAATAGTCAACACTTATGAAAGAATTTTAATAATTATATACCGATGGTTGGCTTAATGCATGACATATATATATACTAAGCCTCACTGGAATGTCACATGAAATTTATTGGTTTATTTAGTATTCACACAAATTCATGTCTTAATTTCAACAAATATTCCATCCGTGTCACAAAACAAGTTTCACTTGATTTTTTTTACTTATTTTTTAAAATTGTATAATTCAAAATTGATGTAGTTAATATAATTTAATTAAAAAATATTATTTATATACAAAACTCTTATTTTAAAAATTAAAATAAATTTACATCATAATATGAATTTAAAATTAAACTAATTAACTAGAATCAAAGTTTTATTTTTTGTGAAACAAAAGAAATATTTTTCACTTCTTATTCCCCAAGGATTAGCCGAATACTCGGAAGTTCTCAATAATAATATCTTATATTTAAACCTAGATTTAATGATTTCATTATATGTTTAATAATTTCAATTTTTAAAATTTAAAATAATAATTACTTTTTCAAAATTTTGGATTATATTTTTGAAATTTGAATTTGTTTTATTTAATAATAATTTGTTAGTTTGCTTGTATTTTAATTTTTAATTTGTAAATTTTAATATTGGCAATAATTATAAATACACAAATATATACTATACATATAGGGTATAAATATGTTTAAAATATAATTTTAATTTTGTATTTTGAATATTATTAAAAATAATTTTGTCCTTAATAAATTTGATCGAATCAAATTTTGGACGGATTTTGATATTCCTTTCGTGCAAGTACCTGCTTGATGTTTTCAACGACTAGACTTATATAGATAGTATGTGCCATGATTTGATAGTAGCTTCAATTTAGAAATGTAACTATTTTAAATGGCCTGTGTTATTACAAACAAAAATAAGCTTTAACCTATTTTATTTTTTATATAAAAACAATACACTTTTGAGATGTTACTACAAGTACAATAGTAAGAAATTTTTAGAATCAACCTCAAATATACAAATACAATAATCACATTAATGACAAAAATATATATTCTTTTCGTTCTTAATTATAATATTATTATTGATTTAAAAAAAATTAATTTGAAATATTTTAAAATTTAAAATTAATATAATTAATTTAAAATTTTAAAATAATAAATATTATAACTAATAGTACTTTTTAAATAATTTATGATATTTATAATTATATTGACATAAATAAAATAAATTCGTCTTAATTATGAGTTTAAAAATATTTAAAATTAATTCTTTTTAAAATTAATATTAATTTTATAATTTAAAACGGAGAAAGTATTAACCATAGAAAAAAACCTTTAATAAAGAAAAAATAAATTAGAGTTTATATAAATAAAAAAATAAACTCAACACATATGATAGTTGAATGTAAAAAAGAAATAGTACGACAATTTAAAATCATAGGATCCCTCCTACGAAGAAGCATGGAAGGAGCTGGGATTTGGTAACCTTCCAAATTTATGTGTAGAGTATTTGGAATTTATGTTTTAAAGTTTGTGCATTTTGAGATTGTTTGTTTACAGTTTAATGTATTTGAATAGTTTAATTAGTCAATTATTCAATACATTTGTTTTGAATAATTTTTTTTTAAAAGGCTGAATCGATCAAATTTTTGGGTTGAATGACTAAATCTAATTTTTTTTTTGACTAAATTGATTAAGTCCAATAGCTAAATGAAGTATTTTATATTTAATAATTTTTTTATAATATTAACTATTATATTAAATAATTTTATAAAAATTTAAATTTTTTCAGAAGAGTAAAATAATAAAAATTTATTATTCAAATATTTTAAACATATTAATTATTAAATAATTTTTTTTATTTAATATTAAAAATTCTATTTAATTTAATTTATTCAAATTACTTAAATATTTAAAATTATTTAATTTAATTTTATCAAACACCTCAGACTTATTCAAAAGAAAGACGGTGCAAACTTTCTTGCGGTGGAAATAGTAATTAGTAAAGGATTTAATATTAGTTAGAGCGTATTATTATAACAGTTTACTTGGGTGAGAGAGAGAGAGAGAGAGAGAGAGTTAGTAATAATAATAGTAAGTAGAATAGAATAGAATAGAATATTAGAAGTAGAAGAATAAGAATAAGAAAGCGCCGACATGACACACAGAGTCTCATGCGGTGGCATTATTATTATTATTGCAGCAGCAGCAGCATGTGTCATATTTATTCACATGGGTTATGATGATGGATTTTGCTTTTGCAGATCCATCATATAATTTCCCATCTCTCATAATCATCCATCCCCTCTATTTCATCTGCTTCACTTCTGCAGTACTTGTGGTCCTAAACTATAAAACATCGGATGATCAAGCCTCCATCTTTTTCTTACCTTTTTATTTATTTATCATTGTCTAATATTACGGCCATTATCAACGTACAGCTACACCATATTTCATCAATTACATATATGAGGACATAATTACTGTTATAGACTGTTGAATGTAACATATATCACCACCACTAAGCCAAATCGTTCGATTAGTCTCTCTCTCGCTAATAATCTTTAGCTATATTTATTTTTAAAAATAATGAACCACTTTACACTCGTAACATTATAATATAATATAAAATATTATATTTTATCTTATTATTAAAAAATAATCCTTCTTTTTAATGATAAAATGATATATAATATTTTATATTGTATTTCAACGTTATATGTGTAAAATTTATTCAAAAATAATGCATGAGATATAATTATTTATCTTAATTAATTTATTATAGCTTTACTTAATTTTAATTTATTATAGCTTTACTTAATTTTTGTTGATAATTATTACAATCGAAAATATTTATTAGTTAATTTACAACTATTATATAGTTGTAAATATTTAAATTAAATAATTTTTTATTAAGTAACAAATTTAATTAATTCCCAAATTGACTCTAAAAATTTAAATCATATTTTTAACTTTGAAACTGAGAATGTGTTATACTAATTTTTTTTTAACTAAATCCAAGTTTGATCTTATAATAATTTATGTTTAAAATTGATTTTCATCTTAAATTTTATTTTTAATTAAAACCAAACTAATTAAATTTTTAGGTAAAGAAAAATATCTTCTAAATTTATCAAATTTCTAATCTATACTTTTCATTGAAATTCATTCATTTGTTTAAATATATTTTTATATGCTATTTTTTCCCTTACAATTTACGATATAAGACGAGAATATTTGAATTTGATTACCATTCTTTTAATTTTGTATTATCCAATAGTAAATATTTAGTTGTATGAATATTAAAAAAAATCTACTTTTTATTTAGAATATTTTATGATATAATGAATTTTACTTTTTATATTGTACGTTGTTAGAACTAATTTTAAATAATTGTTAAATAGTTGTTCGATGTACTTCTAAGTTATACTAGTACAAGGCTGCACGATAGTGTTAGATTTTATTATATTATTATATTATAAACGGATTCATTAGTTATTTAGGTAGAATACATAACATAAAGAATTTCAATATTAAAATTATTATGTTTAGTAATATCCGATCAAAAATTAATGTATCACGAGAGAGAAAAAAAACTCTCCCCTTTCTAAATTAAGAGTTTCATTTAAACTTAAATATTTTATTTTGTAAAATTTAAAACTATTTTCAATCATTTAATTTAATTTAAAAAATATTAAAAGTGATAACTTAACTATAGAGATGTTTTTTTTTACTGAGTAAGGTCACGTATTCAATTCTATCTCCTTAGTAAAAGTCATAAAAAGGTGAAGAAGCTAATTTTTTTCTAGATTTTCCCCTATTTTTTCCTAGGCCCTAGAATGAAATATATCCCAAAAATTGAATTATAATAAATAGGTTCTAAAAAACCGAATAGTAAAAATTTAAAGTATGTTAAAATAATATTAGAGAGTTTTAAAATCTTAAAATTGATATACAAAATAACATAAATTCTCTAATTACCTATTCATCTATACATATCATACGTAAAAAGTTAAAGTTAAAATTCAGCTTTAAAAAAATTAAATTAAGCTATATTTCTCCTAGATTGTCCTCTAGATTATTAAAATTAAATATATAGCAATTGAATTGTAATAAAATAGATTTAAAAAAAAATTAACTCAAAATAATATTATAGAACTATAAAGTCTTAAAATTATTATGCAAATTAACATACATTCTCTAATTACCTAATCATTTATATATCATGCTCAGTTAAATTAAAGTCAAAACTTAGAGTAAAATAATCAAAATAAGCTATCAATTTTAAATATTTTCATATTCAAAATTAGCCTAAAATTTGATACACAACAAATTATAGATTTAATTGACTAAAAGATTAATAAATATGCTATTTTAAGGGAAATTCCATGGGCTCACTCGTCCATATCCGGTTGGCGCAAAAAGGAAAATCATATAGTATATATCCTTAGCTCTAACTAAAAATAGAGTAATAGCTATGACGGTGTTGTTGATTTGTAAATATATATATATATATATATATATATATATATATATATATATATATATATATATAATTTAATTGATGTAAAAATGCAAAAGCGTGTCATAAATTATATTTAATTTTTTTTTCAATATTCCAAGATCTATCTTTATTCAATATTATTAATTAAGGAATAATAAAAGATTATACCAATTGAAGATAATCCGTAATCACGAACTGATCTACAAGTACCAATTCCTCGTTATTTCAAGATAATTCAAATCCACTGATTAAACGCAAACTACACAGTGTGGGTATCGCTCTAAAGATAATCTACCAAGAGATTATTTATTTGAAGAAGTAAATTTAGATTTTTTCAAACCTTAGGTGGCTAGTCTTAATTTTCTCCTTCTCCTAACTCCTTAGGTTTTAAAAAAATTATGAAATATTCTACAATACTTGTCAACCCTCATTTATAATAAAACACCTCTTATTTATACACTAACTCCTCCCTCCTAAATTATTTAGAATTAGAGTTTTAATTTAATTCTCAATCTATATAGGAACTAAATTATTTATTATATTTAATCTAATTCCTAAACCATTTAAGAATTATATTATTTATACTAAAAATAATACTTATTCATTATTTTTTTAACTTTTTAAAAACTAAACTCCTCTTATTAATTTAAAATTAATATTTTTAAAATACTTAATTATAAGTATTAAATTATTTTATTTATTCCAACATACAATTACTCCCATGCACAACCCTACTGGCTTGTGACTGGTCGAATGAAGTGTTTCGAGTGGGCTCTAAGAACGCGCGCATTATCATTAACACAGAGAACGAATGAAATTTCCAGTGCCCAATTAATTACTTTTTTTTTTCTTTTTTAATTGATGTTTCAGAAAAAGCACAAAATTCTAATTAATTACTTGTTTTTCTCTTTTTAATTGATGTTTTAGAAAAAGTACAAAGATTAAGAACGTAAATAATATTTTTGTTTAATTGATTAAATTAAATTTAAAATTTTAATATTATATTTTTAAAATTTAATGAAAAGATAAAAGAGAAATAAATAAATATTTATTGTAAAAAATAATATGAAAAACTATGTCATTAATTATTTTTTCAATCTACAAATGATGTATAAAAATAAATAAATTTCACTTTCTAACAATACATATAAAATATATAAATTTTATAAATGTAGCTCTTTTTAAAAACGGAGGGAGAGTAGCTTGATAATTTTGTAGGGGGTGGGGTGGTGGGGCGGGAGTAATTTGGTCCCCGGACGTATATAATTTTGTGGTGGTGGAGGTGGGGGTTGAGAGGAACTTGGTCCCCGGACGGCCGGACGTATATATATATATCATATGAATGATCCCAAGGTCTGGCTACTTTTTTGCTCTAGTATTATTAGATGAGCATATATATGTCAATTTTGAATTAATGAAGAAGATTCGATGATAGAGAAGGGATCAATAATGTTTTTTGGTTAATAGTACTGCAGCCAGGGAGGGGTCATGTTCTCCACTATAATATGTCTCTCTACCTCCTCTTTGATATATAGCTCGCTTCATGTATGTCAGGATCGCCAACAATATATCACAATCTTTTTTTGTTACTAGATCACCTTTTTCTAAAGAAGAAATATCATTTCATGATTAATATGCGTGTGTGTATAGATTTTATAAGAGAAATTAGAACCTCATAAATTTGAAAGATTAAATAAAAAATATCAAATTAAAAAGGACATAGCAATATATTAAAAGTTGTCGGAGCAACAAAAAAAAGAAGAAAATGTGACACAAAATCACGACATCTCGAGAGATACTTTATATATAGAATAGAGATGCATCATGCAAGCACCATTTTAAGTCTCGTCTTTTTCTTTCCCTTCTAGCTACCACAAAAAATAATATTGGGTTTTTACTTTTAGGTCATATCCTAAATTTTCCAATTCAATGAGTTCACATCACTCCTTCATGGATCGGACCTAGCATTTCTATGCAATCTACCTTCATTTTTCTTTTCCCATCTTCAACTCTACTTGGGTACGTAGTAGTAACTCTACATGTGCTCACTCTTTTTAGAAATCAGAGCTTTATTATTTTTTGTTTAATTAGTTTTCTTTTGAATGCATGCTAAGATATATTTAGACATATATATTTTTATTATTTAATGGTTAATTTTCTTTGATCATAATGCCAACAATTTTATGACATCACTATCGTAAAATTTACTTTATTTTTTGATTTAATTAGTATTACAAAAGTTGATATAACGGTAATTATTTTATTTTCTATCGTAATACAACAAATATAGAGAATTATAGACGTTTGGACTACTTGATCTTCCGTCATACTACAACAATTCAATGTAGACCTATTAATAAGGAGAAATTATTCAATGGTTTACGTGGTGTTTCAGATCAATTACATCTTCTCATTTTACTAGTGTTCCACTTCTTGTAATTCCGAACTCACTAAAATGAAGAGATGTAATTAGTCTGAGACACTACGCGACGGTGCTCTAAGAGCGTTGAATAATTACTCATTAATAAGACCCAAATCTAGAGAAATTTTATCATGCTCCTCGCAAGGGGGAAAAAAAACCCTATCGACCCAAGTTTAAACGAATAATTCACGCCCAATATAACATAATAATCTACTACTCCATTTAGTTCTTATGTTGGTTCGACAAAAGAAAAATAGACAACAAATATATAACAACGGTTAAATTATTGTGATAGACACTACATGTGAGTCATACACATGAAAATATAAAAATCTCATATAAAAATATTAATTTTTTTAATCTATTTTCTCTCACGATTTTTTCTTGCACAATTCCGCTGTCGGTATTTATTGCAGTTTGCAAGATTTTATCTTACTCTTTAACTTCTATTTTTCTTTATTCTCATTTCTTATCGAACCTTAATTTATTTGTAATATTTTTCAAATTAAATTTTAAAATTATTCCCTCAAGTTATTCATTCTTAAGTTTAGCTATTAGCCAAAAAAATTTCTTTAAATACAATTAATAGTGTAAAAGTATACTTTTTAAATCAATTTTGTACAATTAATTATTCACTAAAAATATAAATTTATGTATTATATAATGGGAGTTTAATTATTTTATAATTTTATCCTTTTTAATTATTTTTATTTTATAAATTTATTTTTAAATTTGATAAAATTATTATTATATCATTACAAATTTACAAATGTAACGCGTATTAATAAATAATAATTGTTGTACCGGATTGGCTTAGCTTATTAAATCTTGACGCGTCTCATTAAATTTTCGTTACTAAACTCAAATGATTGCGGATAGCGAGGCCCAACGTCCAAGGATTCATCAGCAAATATTCACCAAAATTCAGAGGCAAATGGTCTCTTCGCATTAGCTGAAAAAAAGAAAAAGAAATTGCTGGTCGGTCTGACCCACTATAGAATCGGGATGCTAAAGCAAATTGACCCGCAAGAGCCTTAAATCATCCGTGACTGTAGGATTGAAATTATCAACGGATCGTCATCGTCTAAATCGGAGCGAGACCGCATTTTCTGTTTCAACGCTCATTTTGTTACCAGTCTAGTGGTTCCATTTCATTTTTTGAAACCTGAGGCGTTAATACGAGACAACATTCTCTATTCTCCACGCACACAAAACTCACAACCTCTCTCGGAAAACGTGATCTCTAGGGCTTGGAGGAAAGGTCAGTTCTTATGAATTTTGATTATAATAATATGTAGTACTATTAATTTTAGATTTGTATGCCATTGTCCTCGTCTTTTCTATTGATTTTCGAATCCATGAAATTACGTTTTGTTTTTGGGAATGAAATCCGCTTCGTGGTGAATTTGAATATCTTTTGGTATTTGATTATCGGTGCTGTGATTACATTGTTATTTCAATGTATTTCGGCACTCAACTGAATTCATTTCCGTTTATATACTTGTATATACGTGTTGCCATGATTTTGATGTGTGCTCTGTGAATCTTGTTATTATGATTTTCTTAATTATTTATTGATTTTTTTTTAGTGGTTTCATTTCTTGGTTGATTGATCTTGAGATTTTTGAGTTCTTCAACTGATAATTCTTAGGTGATCATAATGCAGAACTGGTTTGATAATGTCATATGTTTAAGATCTTGATTCTGTGATTCAGTTTAGTGCATTGTATGAATAAACATTTCCTTTTCCACATCCCATGAGTGGAGGAAATTAAATTATTATCCACACTCATAAGTAATCAGGGGGAAAAAATGTCTCCTACATGGACTGAGCTCAACTCCAAAACTAGAACATTGAAATAACTGCACAAGGACATTTCATAACCCACAATGCTTGTATTAACTTGGACCATTAGTAGCAAATTTGACCTTTGATACTTGTGATTAATGTTTATACTTAAGTTTTTATTTGTGAAAATAGTGTTGCGCTAAATTCAATGCGAGTCTCATCGAGAACCTGTCAATCAGTTTTTAGCTTGTAAAGGATGCCTCTTTAAAATTTAATAGATACTTTTCTGCCCTAATATATATACATATAAATTATGGATGCTAATTCCATGTTATCTTAATTGCTTTTCTGATTTCATATTCCTCAAAATGTCTAGTCATTAGGGCTGAAGTTATCACTAAAGCCTGTTACTTTATTTCTGTTGATTGAAGACTTGAAGTATCACAAAATCAGTTGTCTTTGAGCTTTGTGGATCGACATTGTTTGATACTTTGATCTGTTTGCAAAATACTGTCCTCTGGTATTAAAGGTTCTTCCCTGTAGCAACCTAGTAGCTGAACCAAGCTAATGCATCCTACTCGTGAGGAAAAAAGAGGAGATTTTTGAATGTTGACGTGATTATTCTTTTTCTGACAGGCATATAACATGGCAGATACTGAGGACATTCAGCCTCTAGTCTGTGACAATGGAACGGGAATGGTTAAGGTCTATATCCGATGCTTTCTTTTTCAAATATTACTTGTGAAATACTATTCGCTCTTATATCTTCTTAAGTTGGACATGTATATGTGATCCTGATGTTTATGTTGGACATGTATATGTGATCCTGATCGTTTTACTAACATTTTATAATTGTTAAATATTTTTTTGTCCCTTTCTTTAAGGCTGGATTTGCAGGAGATGATGCTCCAAGAGCTGTGTTCCCTAGCATTGTTGGCCGCCCACGCCACACCGGTGTGATGGTAGGCATGGGGCAAAAAGATGCATATGTCGGGGATGAGGCTCAGTCCAAGCGTGGTATTTTAACTTTAAAATACCCCATTGAGCATGGTATCGTGAGTAATTGGGATGACATGGAGAAGATTTGGCATCACACCTTCTACAATGAACTTCGTGTGGCTCCAGAGGAGCACCCAGTTCTCCTCACTGAAGCACCTCTCAATCCAAAGGCCAATCGTGAGAAGATGACCCAAATCATGTTTGAAACATTTAATGCTCCTGCTATGTATGTCGCTATACAAGCTGTACTCTCTCTGTATGCCAGTGGTCGTACAACTGGTAAGCTGCCTGTTTAAGTGTACCTACTAGGCTACTACAATTTCAATAATCTATTTCATGTTTATTAGGACAATTATATTAGTGCATATTATCCAGGGTCATAAATGATCCCTTTAAGACTTACTAGTAGAGCTGGCTGTTTTTTTTGTTCTTTGCATTTGTTCTGATCACTTAAGCAAATATATACATTAGTTAACTTTTTGTCAGCTTGACTGAGTTGTATGTGCTTGTTGTGCAGGTATTGTTCTGGACTCTGGAGATGGTGTCAGCCATACAGTCCCCATTTATGAAGGTTATGCACTTCCACATGCTATCCTGCGTCTTAACCTTGCTGGACGTGACCTTACGGATGCCCTGATGAAAATTCTCACTGAGCGTGGCTATTCTTTCACCACTACTGCTGAGCGTGAAATTGTGAGGGACGTGAAGGAGAAGTTGGCATATATTGCCCTCGATTATGAACAAGAACTAGAAACTTCCAAGACGGGCTCTTCTGTTGAGAAGAGCTATGAATTACCAGATGGACAGGTGATTACCATTGGGGCTGAGCGTTTCAGGTGTCCTGAAGTTCTTTTCCAGCCATCTATGATTGGGATGGAAGCTGCTGGTATTCATGAAACGACATATAACTCTATAATGAAATGTGATGTCGATATTAGGAAGGATTTATATGGAAACATCGTACTTAGTGGTGGGACCACCATGTTCCCTGGTATTGCTGACAGAATGAGCAAAGAAATCACTGCGTTGGCCCCCAGCAGCATGAAGATTAAAGTGGTTGCTCCACCTGAAAGGAAGTATAGTGTCTGGATTGGAGGTTCCATATTGGCATCTCTCAGTACCTTCCAGCAGGTATGTTTAATTACAAATAAATGCTCTACCACCTAATATTTTAATTGAATAGTTGTCTACGCTTGCAGCTTTTCTGATAATTGATCATGTTTACTCTCTTTTCTTTTTTTCCGAGTGCAGATGTGGATTGCAAAGGCCGAGTATGATGAGTCTGGCCCTTCAATTGTGCACAGGAAATGTTTCTAAATGCAAGCGGATAAAGATGTGCACATTATGTATTTCTCCTCTTTGTGGAGCTTTGTTGGTTGCATTCTCATCTTCAATCCATTTTTTGTTTCTTGCTTTATTTTCCCTTTTTTTTTGCTAATTATTTTCTCATTTTTCCAATGTCTGGACAACAAACTTAAATTATATGCATAGTATTTCAATTCTTTTAGTTTTAAATATAATCTAGAAATGTTACCAGCGTGTAATGTTATTAGTCTTGTTTCATGTTTCTTCGTTACTCCTTGGGTTTGTTTTGGTGAATGAATTACTTGAATATATTTGCCCAGCAACCCCTGGAAAATCTAATCGGATCAACCATTATTTCTCAGTGGCTTCTGACCGTTTTCTGGGGAATTTATTTTTCTCCTCCATTCTTTTTGGTAATAATTAGCTGACATACTAAAAAGATTTTATGATATTGTTGAAGGTAAACAAATTTCACTAGTTGTACCTTGCACGAACAGGTTCCCTGTCAAGGATACCCTTTCTATTGATCTGCATGTGACATATGTTGTTAATGTCACTTATTTTTAGAATAAATTGTAACACCTTTTAATCTAATTTGGCACTATAATATATGATTAGCTTCTTGCATGTACGTGAATAAATTACCGTTCAGTGAAACATGGGACATCGTTCCTAAGCTGACCCAGCATACGCTCTTCGTGAATCTCGAGTGAATTTAGCTAGGAATACTGAGAGGTAGAAAGTACTCCACCATTACAACAGTGGTATCATTTCTAAAAATGTATTGGTCCGTTTCAAATTATACCACGATATTTTTAAAATTAAAATTGAGATGATTTATTAAAAATTATAAAATAATAAAATTTATGATAAATAATATTTTTAAATAATTTATAATATTCACATTGTAGTGATTAAATTAAAAAAATTTATGTCAATTTTTGAATTTAAAAATCTCTTAAGTTGACTTTAAAAGTCAACGATAATCAAATAATATGAAACGGATATAGTATTTTTCAATGGAACATTTACATTTCCTAGTACACTTTTAAAAAAAAATACAATAAAAGTACATACAAAAAATATTTACAGAACTAATATATTTTTAATATTTTATTTACATACCAATTACCACCAAAAAAAAAGCGGAACTCTCAGATTTCTGTTTACCTTTTTCTCTCTTTTCTTCTCTTACTTTAAGGATCTAATTTTTTTCTCTCTCCTCCCCTATTAAACATTTCTCTGTTTACTTTTTTTTCTCTCCTCCCCTAAACTAACCAGGCTCATTATACAAGGTACCGTCACAAGTTGTTGTGCACAAAAACTACCTCCCCTAGCCTAGCCCTATGAGTGTGTACTACATAGACAAATAAACAATAATATGAGTATTTTATAAATCTGTATCCATTAATTCTATCATCGTTCCCGAGAATTTACATTGCTTATGTCTACAGAAGCTTTCTAATTCTTTAAAAGTTTACTTGGAAGGAAGTGTTTCATTGCAATAAACAATTAATTATAAGAGCAACCTTTTAGTACCCAACTATTTAATTAAATTAAGTACTTTACGAGAGGTGCATATAATAATGCATAGAGAGAGAGAATCCTTATTATTGAGTAATAGGTTCACTGTAAAGTAATTTATATAGATTCTTTATTGATTCTCATGTTAGTTGCTTTGTCTGTAGATTAAGTAGTTTATTTATGTCGATGCGTTGAACTGACCATCTTATTCCATCATTTTTAATGTATACAGAGGTGAAAAATGGTGGTTGTGTTTAGCGCTATGACGTTTGGACTCTGTTTCTAAGTTTTCAAACGCTGCTGTTTCGTTTGGTTACTGTTATATTCTGATTTGGTTACTGTTATATTCTGATTTGGTTACCTTGATCTGAAGGTTTGGCAACCAACTGCAAATACGTATATGTACGTTCAAATGGTTATGAAGCAATGGTTGGGTCGGAGAGAGAAGTTGAGCTTTGCTGGTTGAAAAATAGAGATTAAGTAGTTTATTCATGTCGATGCGTTGAACTGACCATCTTATTCCATCATTTTTAATGTATACAGAGGTGAAAATGGTGGTTGTGTTTGACACTATGATGTCTGGGCTCTGTTTCTAAGTTTTCAGACGCTGCTGTTTCGTTTGGTTACTGTTATATTCAGGGGTGGCTCAAGACAATTTGAGGCCTAAAGCGATAATTTTAAATGAGGCCTTTTATATTTAGTATGTTTTTTTATTGATTTTTATGGTCAAATTAATTATTTTTTAAATCAATATATCTTATTATTATTTAATATATGTATAAGAATCCTATAAACATTATAAACTATATAAAATTTAGTACTAATCTCAATGTTTACTTTTTTGAAAATTTAAATATATATGTTTAATTGTTAATTTTAAAAATAGTTAATTTGATTACAAAAGTCAATAGATGATTTTTATTTTGAGACGGAGTAAATATTAAATTTTTTTTATTTTAATGAGGCTTTTTTTTATAATGTTAATTTTTTTTAGGTATTTAATATTTGTATTGGACTATGGACCCTAAGGATTGATTGAGTTTATATTTTTATAAGATTTTTTTTACATAAATTATTTATAGTATATAAAAATTTGAGGCCTTCCTTTGAGATGGGGCCTAAAGCCCAGGCTTTTTTTCCCATACCATAGGGCCGGCCCTGGTTATATTCTAATTTGGTTACTGTTATATTCTGATTTGGTTACCTTGGTCTGAAGGTTTGACAACCAACTGCAAATACGTATACGTACGTTCAAATGGTTATGAAGCAATTGTTGGGTCGGAGAGAGAAGCTGAGCTTTGCTAGTTGAAAAATGGACGATGAGTCCGCTACTCGCCTACTTCCGCTACTTCGTTAGGTTACTATTATATTCTGATTTGGTTACTGTTATATTCTGATATGGTTACTTTGGTCTGAAGGTTTGGCAACTAACTGCAAATACGTATACATACGTTCAAATGGTTATGAAGCAATGGTTGGGTTGGAGAGAGAAGCTGAGCTTTGCTGGTTGAAAAATGGACGATGACTCCACTGCTCGCCTCCTTCCGCTGCTTCATTTGGTTACTGTTATATTCTGATTTGGTTACTTTGGTCTGAAGGTTTGGCAACCAACTGCAAATACGTATATTCAAATGGTTATGAAGCAAACTTGCAGTTTATTCACCTCCACACTTGCAGTTTTTTCGTAATGCAGTTAGTAACCAAACCTTCATATCAAGGTAACCAAACCTTCATACCAAGGTAACAAAAACCTTCATACCAATGTAACAAAACCTTCATACCAAGGTAACCAATCCACCTCCACACCTGCAGTTTTTTTTATAGTGCAGTTGGTAGCCAAACTTTCATACCAAGATAACCAATTCAGTTTTATTAGGTTACCAATTTTTTTTGAATGTGATGCAGTTTTATTAGGTTTACCTACAATTGACTAAATTGGTTTCAGGAGTTTCCCGCAACAGTACGTGACATGAAGACTTGTTAAGTTAGGGGGCAAATCCCTATCTGAAAAGGTCTCCAATTTCGAACATCATGATATCTCCAGCTTTTCTAGTGATGCATAGTGGTTCATTTGAATTTGATTAAAACGCAACGTCTTGAAATTGTGGCAGTCCCGAATTGCGAGAAATTTGAGTTTCCAGTTTAAGTTGTGGGGGGCAAATCCCCATCTGGAAAGGGACAAAGATTTGCAACGATTCATTATTGAGTGAAGACATTAACTTAAGCCCCATTGCTCTCTGAATTAACAAGCGACATAGCGAGGTAACTTTAGATAAGCTTTCTAGCACCGGCCCTGGCGGCCCATGATAATCAACAAATGTTAGGTGGGAAAGTGACAAAAGTGCCATCAGTGGAAGGAGAGAGAAACTGAGAGGGAGAGGAGACAAAAGCAGAGAGAGAAAAGTAGAGTTTATTAATTTCAAGGTTTTCTTATTTACTTAAAACTGAATGATCTGATGTGTTTATTGTGTTGCACTCTTTTTGAAATTATTTTATAAATGCACTAATCTTGTAATTAATTTTTAAAGGTTGTATAGTTCTGTAAAGAGTCCTTTTTTAATTTAGTAAAAGTGAGTGGCGACGTGATAGTAAAATTATGATTATTAAAATTACAATATAAGTATCATTTATACTATTATCAATAAAAAATTATGGAAATATTATGGTGCAAAAGGAAAGGTAAGAAAACAAATTCTAACAAACATTTAGTCAGATTAGGAGAGGTTAAGATTCTTTCATAAATTTTTTCCAATCACACGTACACTTTTTCATTCTTCCAGAATTTCATCCAGCAATACATATATATATATATATATAGTCTTAAAACGAGAGCAACAAACTAAATTAAAAGCTAGGTACGCCTTCTTAACATATTTTATCTTTAGCTTTTAATTTAAGTTGGTATAGGGAATTATTTTAAACAATTTAACTGATTTTTATTTTAATTTAAAGATAATATTTTTTTTAAAAATAACTCATAACTTATTGGGCTACTCTAAAAATGATTTAAGTAAAGAAAGGGGACATAATTAGCTTCAAGCCTTTTGAGTATTCATTTTTAATTTAACCTAATATTTCTTTGTCAGCTATCTTATACGGAATTCATCATCTGACTTAAAATATTTTTGTCTATTTTAAATTAATAAATAAATAAATTCCAAAATCAGAGAAAAGAATAAACTAAATTTTTTTATAAACTATGTTTGTTTATCTGTGAGTTTTCAAAAGAAAATTAAAGAAATCTAGTTTTTAAATTAGACTACCACTTTAATTGAAGGTTGATATAGGTATTAAAATTTAGCTATATCATTTTCTTCCCCACCACTCTCTCCGCGGAACCCCCCCCCCCCCCCCCTAAATTGATCTATTTTAAGATACCCAGAAAATTGACAAAATTTTCTTTTATTTTTTTTGACTTAAAAAAAACTCGCAAACAATTCAAACTATGAAACTAATAGATAATTTTTTTATTTTATCAATTTTATTTCGGGTCGGGTCGGAGGACTACGCTACGGATTCAATTTCCCTTGTTCCCCAATTTTCAAATCGATTGATATAGCAGTAGCGGTTGAGTGGGTGCGGCAGAGAAAGAATGGGTAGACTTGCAGTTGCAGGGATTGTTAGCTCGTGGGTTATTCCCATCTCTATCCTCGTCAATCACATTGTTCCTGACCCTTACATGGTATTCTTCATCATATATATGTATATATATTTGTATGGCTCATATCATATGTATATGTATATTGTACGCGTTAATATGTGTTTGTTATGTGTAGGATGAGATATTCCATGTTCCCCAAGCCCAAAATTACTGCAAGGGAAATTTTAAAAGTTGGGATCCCATGATCACCACTCCCCCTGGCTTGTGAGTTTTAAATTTACTTTATTTATTTCCCCCTATCGAATAGTAGTTCATTTTGGTTCATATACTAGAACGTATAATAATATACATAGAATTGATAATACCTTTGATAAATTCAGTTGATATGGATTTGTGAAATTTCCCCATTTAACAAGAGATATTAGGTTTCACACTCAGCTTGCTTTCCCAATGCACTGAGTTCCGATTTTAAATGTTTTTCCTTGTTATAAGATGATTTAGGAATAAAAGCACCAGTATTCTATTTGGTTGCTGGGAATGTGAGGAAAGAAGAGCTTCTTGATTGTTGAGTTTCATGTGTTTAATCTTTAGAAATTAGTACCTCCTAGAGGAAACAAAATACTCCAATTGAAAAAGCCTAGTAGGCCGTTTGACCAATATAAGTCGTGATTTCTTTAGTGGGTGATAACAACAGTAGAGATCATGAAACACTATGACTTGCGACTGTGTCTTTTTCCACCACTAAATAAGAAGTTTGAATTCCTTTCTTCAGATTGTTGCAACTTATGAAGTCCCTGAAGTAAGTATTGAGGTACAATAATAATGTCACATGTGCAATGGAAGGATCATTTATTAGCCATTCATAAGATATTCAGAAAATCTTATCCTCTTTGGTGGTTTTCACTTTGCTGTATTTTTTTTCTATGACTGCCAGGTTTCTTATTATGATTTCTTCAACATAAACATTTTTTTGATCATTTTATGTTTCAACTTTACAATTATTGGAAAATTTGGTTAGTATAAGTTTAGCATCGGTGGGTATAGAAGCAATTGATAACCCCAATTTAGATAGTTTAGTTTTTACCACTTTGCCTTGTACCTGAGGTATTCCTCTATTAGCCTGAGAGAGAAAAGTTAATAAAGGAAGGAGCTAAGTTGGTGCTAAAATATATTGAAATAATGAACCATTGGGAAAGAACAACTCTATTGAACCCCAAAGAGCATGAATTTGTGAAGGAGTATCGATATAATTTTTGAATCAATATTTTTGCAGGTACTTTCTTTCACTTGCCCATGTTGCTTCTTTTTTTCCAGGCATGTTCTGTATACAAGCAGTCTCATCATACTTTGATGCCTGCTCTACTGTAGTTCTGCGCTCCACCAATGGTGTCCTGACTGTAATTTGCAGCATTCTGGTTTATGAGATAATTGCCCACTTGAGGCCAGCTCTAGATGAAAGAAAAGCCACTCTTCAAGCAGTTGTTCTAGCTTTGTACCCCCTCCACTGGTTCTTCACTTTTCTTTATTATACTGATGTGGCATCACTTACTGCAGTGCTTGCTACATATTTGATGTGTCTGAAGAAGAACTACCCAATAAGTGCACTGGTATGGATGGCTCTAGCTTATTTCCGTATGCTATTGCTATATGATCATCTTTTTGGAGTATGGACTTACTAGAGTATGCGGCTTTCACTCTGTTATTCTTTCTTATTTACATGCATTTGTAGTATAGTTCAGTTCTCAAGTAAATTTCCATTTGTTTATATAACTATTATATGAATATATATAAGGAGTTTATGCACTACAAATACAAGTGATGGTACTTTTGCAAGAGTATCATTCTATAAAATCCCTTCCATTGCTTTAGTGATCTTTCAGTTCTTTCTTGAACAAAAATTGCTCTTGTTTTAAGTGATAGGTCGCTGTCAATTGCGAGGCATAAATTACTTGATACAGTTTCATATCTCCGGGCACACTTCTTCCAACCTAAAGAAATGGATCACCCCCAAAAGTTTGACTTTCTCTTCCATATTGTTAATTACTGAGGGAATGCTACAGTGCTACAAATTCCTTGTTTACCCATCAAGTATTTTAGTAGTTCTGCAGCAAGGATCTCAAACATCAGTAGTGGTTAATGGTAACATCTCATGACCCTTTTCCAAATTGGCATAGATGGTATAGAGTTGTTGCCCTGTTGAGTTGAATTGTCTCCTGCATTCTAAGTGCCTCAGAGTGCTGCATGGAAGAAAAAAGATCTTATTATGTAACAAACCTTCGTTGCCACATTTTCTCTCTGATGCTAAATGCTAGTTGTATAATACTATTAAGAGAAGTATAAGGACAACTACTTGATAAGACTACTTATGCATTACCTCAAGAGGAGATTCTACTCTTGTTGCTTTTTAAAAGGAAACCTGGGGTAAATGTTGCTAGCCCTCTTATATGCAGTTGACATACAGGAGCTAACTTCTACTCATTGACTTATATCTCTAGCTTGGGGCTTTGGCTGTACTCATACGACAAACAAATATCGTATGGGTTCTTTTTGTTGCTTGTGCTGGGGTTATAGATTGTATGCTGCCTGTTCAAAAAGATAAAGAGCAATCAGATTACTCTAATATATCGAATCAGGAAGATTATCATATAGCCTCCAATAAAGGTGTTGCTATGTGGCCAAACTTGAAAAGGCGAAGGTTTGGCAATGCTGTGGCTTCTATCAACCATTCTATTCCCAGAAGTTCCCCTTCCTCCCCTCATTCCTCAGGTTATCTTTCTTCAAACAAATTTCTGTTGTGTTCATAGTTATTAGCTTAGAATGTCTATAACGTGCACTATGTTTTAGCTAATTTTCTTGACAGGGAATTGCATTGCCTCCTTTTCTTTGTCTTTAATCTCTCTCCCATCTTTGAGCATGCATAATTTTGTCGATGTAATAATAATGTGTTTCTTTCTTTTTAAAAAAAAATAGAAAAAAATTTTCAGTCTTACAGTAATAGAATCAAGCCAAAACTAATAAGTATTTTAAATTTACTACTTACATATAAAATGCTTTCAAACCACCTTTTCTGCGTTAGGTATAGACTCTTCACTCGCAGTTTGGTGTTAGTGTAGGCATTTCTTCCAAGTCTTTATAAGCAGGTTAAACTGAAACCCTTTTTCAGTAACTTTCTACTCTCTGTATATATAAAATCTCAATTTATTATTGCAGTATCATTTTCCTTTACCCATCTTTAAAGCCCATGTTTCTCTTTCACGTCACTTTATTGCAGTATTACTTTATTATTGCAGAATCAGAACCTTTACACTATATGTTACTAAACAATCAAATAATGCAGACTTTCAGATTTTTATATGTTTTTTGTTATTTGTATTTTTTCGTTGCAAGTTTAGCTCATCAGTAAACAATGATAGTCTTTACTTAATTCAGCCTAGTATTTGGAGAAAAAAAAAAATCTCCATATGAAACTTTATTTTTTGGTTCAAATAACCATAATTCTCTTTGCTACTTTGGCTGCAGGCTTAATTAATGATATTAAGGAAATCTTGTTAAGGTCGTGGTATATAAAGTGGGAGCTTTTGATTTCATTTAGCCCCTATCTTATGTTGTTGGTGGCTTTTGTCGGATTTGTTCGTTGGAATGGGAGTATAGTTCTTGGTAACTTCCATCTTGATTTATATATATATATATATATATATATATATATATATATATATATAAGGGGACGTTCCATAACATTTATTTGCTATGGAGTAAGATTGGGCAAAAGCCATCCATACCATCCATTATAGGCATTTATTTTCTAATCCCGACAGTTCCTTCTTATTTTCAATGGTATGGTTGGTGTTTGGCCAATCTTACTTCATAGCAAATATACATGCTATGGGTCATTTCTCATATATATATATTTGGTGGCTTTTTTAAGGATTAGTACTAGGGTTTATCTCACCGTGTTTCCTGACATTGCAGGTGCAAAAGAAGCACATGCAATTTCTCCACATTTTGCACAACTTATGTATTTTAGCCTGGTTTCAGTTTTATTTATGGCTCCCGTTCACTTGAGTTTAAGTCGAGCTGCAGTTTTGTTCCAATCATTTTGTAAATATAGGCTGCTGAGTTTTGTCCAATGGTTTATAGCCTTTACTGCTGGTTTCCTTTCGGTGCATTTTTTCAGGTTAGATTATGTGAAATAGCAAGAAATTGTTATTTTTGATATACTATAAGATTTTACTTGTTTTTTTTTTAATTTTTTTTTGTGCTTGCATTAAAATTGATTGGAAGAGAGATCATGACATCTGTTGTTGGCTATTGCAGCATAGCTCACCCCTATCTTCTTGCTGATAATCGTCACTATCCCTTTTATCTCTGGCGAAAGATCATGAAAGCCCATTGGTCAATGAAATACCTTATGGTTCCACTTTATGTTTTCTCATGGTTTTCTATCTTCAACATATTAGGTGAGTGTAGAAATTTAAGTCCTTGCATTTTTTTTCTTTTCTTATGTTCTGGAATTCAATGAATCATTTGACTATATTTCCAATTTCAGCAAAATATCAGAAGAAAATATGGGTACTGGTATATTTCTTGGCTTGTGCTGCAGTTCTTATTCCTGCTCCCTTGATAGAGTTCAGATACTATTCCACACCATTCTTTTTCTTGATTCTCCATTCCCATGTCAACAATGACAGAAGCTGGATCCTCATGGGGCTCCTATATATTGTTATCAACATCTTCACAATCTATTTGTTTTTGTTTAAGCCATTCTATTGGAACCATGAGGCTGGGATCCAAAGGTTTATATGGTAGTTGAATGCTGGAGAAGGCATTACAGACTTCATTATATATTACACCCGAGTGTTTCAGTTCTTCAGATTTGGCTTAGATCAGTTGGTGCAGATCTTGTCTACTTGAAACAGTTGAGCATTAACTTAACCTTTATTCACCCTAGTTTAATTGTAAACAGCTAGCTTTTTTGTTTTGATACTCATTGTGGTGACTTACTGGTGTGAAATGAAATTTTACCGAAACTCTCTATTGAAGATTTGAGCTGAATTATTTCATGTAATAAGTGGGAATGGCAAATAATCAAATATAGATATCTTGTGGGCATTTACTACGTCTCTTTGCTTTTTGTTGTGATGAATGTTGTAGTTGTAGCCTTTTGAGTGGGGAGAAATAAGCATTGAAGGCCCAACCATGCCGCTGATTTCCCTTAAATTTTCACTACTAAAACATCCATATTACAAATTGGCTGTTAGGTGAGAAAACCATCACTGTCCAACAAGTAGCTGCACTTGACAGCCATAATCACAAAAACCAACTCCTACCACTACTACTACTACTTTATAAATTAATTTAAAACTTAAAAATTGAAACTTTCATGAGATGTTAGAGATCGATGCCACAAGCAACATTATCAAGAAAATTGTTCAGTTCGTTCATGAATACATATATGAAAAATTATACATGGCAACCGGTTGTTAGGAACAATTAAAATTGGTCTGTCGTAAAAAGGGATAGTGATAGCGTCAAAATTACGCGTAAATTAGTACCCCGCAAGAAGGATGAACGGCATAGCCAATCCATAGCAAAAATACCCGCCGTATTGGTTGTCGAAACTGTGTTCCAGCAACCAATTGCTATGAATGAGCACCTTATATATATATATATATATCAAAATGCCATGGGTCGCTAGCTTCATTTCATGAATCATCATCATCACCTCTTATCTGCTATTGTGCTGTCTAACGGTCAAATTCATTCATCAGCCAAACTGCTCCACTACATGAACGCGTAATTTCTGACTCCAAAACAAAAGATGAGCTCATTAATCTATGAGTCAACTGTTTGTTTGGTTGCTTGCCTTTTCACAGCAAGTTGTAGTGTTCTACCACTTGAAAATAATCTAACTCCTCCTTATTTTCCATAAAACGCGTAAAATTGTTAATAAAAATGACAGATTGATTTGATTTATACATAATCCGACTGTCACCGTCTCCAGAAAGTAGAAATTGCATTTTTATTAATATTAATATTATTAGTATTGACCCCGCACACAATGAACAATCTATCTATCGTATTCATACCTAACCCGTACAAGAATCACATGAAGTGCTGAGGCATTATTTCCAGAAATAAAGAAAAGAAAAGAAAAAAGAACATTAAGAAAACTTTAGCCAAGCGTGTGCATGTGTTTCAACCTCTTTTTAAAATTAATCTGTACACAAACTTATACTCTCTCCTCGCAAGGAAAAGACTCGTATGATTCTTGATTTATTTCATTTCACTCATATTAAGGTTTATTAATTACACATGTAAACTTAATTTCAATAGTTTGTTATCTTAAATTTAATCTTAATTAATAACAACAGCAATATTAAGTAAACGTTAAATACAGGCCTAAGAAGTTTCACAAAGAAAGTAAATAATAATAAGTAAGGGTAAGACTAAATGGGTCTAGAATCTTAGTCATAACCATTAGGCCACGACATCATTGGTAACGCTTATACTTTGGAATTCATTGTAAACTCTCAAGGAGTAGGATTTGATCACAAATTTCACTGTTTTAACACATTAGGCTACCAAACTAAGGGCAGGTTTTTGAACAATTTATGAAGAAACAACCTTAGAGGTCTCCTGTATACATACTATACACACTAAAAGGGTAGTTTATTTCTGTATCTCCTACTTGCAAAATTCTATATTTACAAGGAAAAGAAGAAAACATATCGGTATCATCATGGTACTTTCGTAGGTCCCCTTGCGGGACATCATTGGTAACGCTTACACTTTGGAATTCAAGATAAATTTACTATAGGCCATTAGGCCTCGTGCAAATATGTAAAATCCCATGAACTCAATTCAATCTTTCACGCGGCATCAAAAGCAGAAAGTACAAGGAAAAGAAGAAAACATATTGGTTGGGGGCCTGGGGCTAAAAGTTTCCATTACTAAGAATATGGCACATAAATCTACAATTTTCTGACTTAAGACATACCCATCTTTTAGTTAATTACCAAAATATGATTAAATTGTCGGTGTATATATATATATAGAAAGGCAAACAATTAATCACAAGAAAGATTGCAGTCTTTAATGTTGATATCAGAAGCTAAAATACCTGTTTGAGAAAGCCAGCCCCAAAAGCTCCAGTAAACTTCAAAGATCCTTTCACCATATCTTTAATTACTGCTGAAGAATCATCCCGATGCTCGCTTGTAATTCTTTGAACTTCCAGAAAATTCACAACTCATTTGGTTAAATCTTTGAAACAGAGAAAATAAACTACAAACTTATAGCCACCAGAAAGGAAAATGATACAGAAAATGTCACCTCTTCCACTGATGTACTGTGATCAGTGGTTAGCCTTGAAGAAGCTAACCTTGTAAAACTGCCTAGCTAGCATCCTGCTACTCAAGCTCGGAGCCGGCTACTGCCCTACACGTACTTACTTGCAAGAGCCTGAGACTGCCGATCATGTTCTGTGTCAGTGTTTCTATGCTAAAACTTTCAGAAAATGTTCTCATGTTGCTGGAGCTGGTCTCAGAGATGCCACATGAAATTGGATTCGAGCTTCGTCAAGGAAACTTTATGGTGCTTCTGTCCCTTTAGTCGAGCTGTGGGCTATATAAAGGATGGTCTTTCTATGGCTTGGGATTTGGGCTTCAGAAATATTGTGTTGGAATCAGTTCGATGCATGCATGCAGTGTCCATTATTAACATGTTGAAATCTTCTACTGTTATCCATAATAATTTGCTTCCTCTTTTGCTGAAATCTCTTAGCCAGGACATGGAACGTAAAATTATGCTCAATCTATAGAGAAGCCAACTATGTTGCTGGTATTTTCGCTAGAAATGCTTGTCGCCAAGATATTTTGTTGAAATATTTCTCTGTACCTACTCCTTTTGTTCCACACAATGTGGGACGGGCAACCCCACGATGTGTCCTTAATATATATATATATATATGATCATATTTGTGTGAACATATATTTATATTTTCTATTAAGCTATCTAGCTTCTTAATTCAGTATTTCTTATGTAGGCAAACTATTTCTTTTTGTCCACATGTACACACTTTGGTAGCATGCTAGGCTTAATTATGTGGAGTCGATGTTTTCTGATATGTAGCATATATGCATGATCTTAATTACTATCAATAAAAGGAGGAATTAAGTCAACGAGTTCAATCAAGCAAGATTCATGCAATGGAGCCGGAAAACACGTGAGAACTAGGCTTCATCCATGCTGCTTCTACATCCTCCTTATACGCATATACTCCTTCCTTCCCGGAAGGCTCACATTTTGTTTTAATAAAAATATTAAAAAATTCTTTGGATGCTCAAACATATTTGTTCCATATAAATTTAATTATTAAAATTTTAAATATTTATTAATAAAATTATATTTATATTTGCATTGACAAATTTCAATATGCCTTTAAAAAAAATTATAATTTTTTTAAAGGCTGTGTTAAGCGCGCTTATCAAATTATCTCATGTTGAATGTTTTATCATATTTGTAAATAAAAATAAGATTGCATATATTTCACCTAGATTTTTGTTTTATAATTCTTATTTCTTGTTGGCAGGAAGAAGCCCTCGTTTAGACATAAGCTTTTTAATTGGTGAGTAATTGTTTATTTATGTTTATAAAGAAAGAAATAAAAGAACCCAACAATAGCTCAATTAAAGAGTAAAACTATTTGACAACAACTTTTGCATCATGCCGCCACTGTTTTTTTTTAATTTAAAATAAGTTTAGATGTATAATTTTGAAGTACAACTCTAAAATTATATACATTATAATCATTAAAAAATAAAATTTGATATTAAAATTTGTGTCAAATTTTATTTTTCAATAATTAAAATATATATAATGTTTAATTATAATGCGCGTAGAGTCGTCCATTAATTTATCAAGCCACCACCATCCTAAATCATCATTATCCAAAAGCATGACACGAGTTATGAAGATTGATGGGCTGGGTCTAAATCGATTTGTAGTTTATCTGACTAAGGTGTTGTTTGATTGCACTTTAATGTATCTTAATAATTTATCTTTTAATATATTTTAACAGTTTATATCTTTATATTAAGATGTCATCTAAATAGTTCAAACTTATATTTATATTTTAACTATTTAAAAAATCCCTTAATATTAAAATATGAGCCGTTAAAATATATTAAAAAATAAATAATTAAAATATGTTAAGATACAATCAAACCCAAAGAATTGGTTGGGCTTTGCGGACTTGAATTTTGTAGGACTTTTGAAACTCAGAGGGTACAAAAAATTAATGCGTGGATTTTTTAGATACACGTGAGAAAAAAATCTTTCAGTACCGTTTCGATTTATTCTTGTGAAAGATCATTATCATATATTCAAACCTTTATTTTATTTTTTTGTCTTGATGATCGCTTTTTCTTTTTTTCTTTCTCTATCCACTGGGATTCTGCTGCCCTCTGGTGCGGGTTGTTGACGATCGTATGGATTTAATTTTTGATTTTTGTTCTGCTCACGGAGGTATACTATTTAGCCCTAATTACCCTGAAACATGTGTACATACATACTTGCCCGTGTACGTGTTTTATATGATATGATTGCTCCATTTGCACTTAAAATTGGAGTGATTTGCTTAGTTAATTGAACAATTTGTTTCTGTTATTTTCATGCCATTAGTACCAACTATCAGCTCAGAAAAGTCATAATATGACTATGTGGTGCTTAGTTAATTGAACAGCTGCCCCTTCCCCTGGGTAAGGGTTTGATATTGAATATTTATAGTCATATTTATAATCATAGATTTCATTTTCATCAATAAATCTGGTACTCACAATCTCATGATCAACTTTCTTTTTTATTATTTATTAGAGATTAGATGGATAAGATGTTGGTGTATTTTTAATCTGTTTGAAATTTCTTAATATTTGACTTCCTCAAGCAGAGGGAATTTTTTGCTTCTTTTCTTTTTCCTTGGGAAAGTTAAATAGAAAAAGATATGAATGGTAGTTCCGGGTATTAAGTAACATATGCTAGTTATTGCAGATGCTTTTCTGCAAACGAAAAAGAAAAAGAAAACATTATATTGCTCTTGGTATGCCCCCTCATAAGCTGCTGCTTCATTTTGGTTATTGTGATATGGATTATTTTTGGGAATTCGGAGGCCTTCAGCTAATATGAATTGTCACTGAAGCACATTTTGAAGATACTCGGATCAAATTGGAAGGAATATGGGGCAAAATACTTGGTGGTGGTACTCGCAAGCAGGCACGTTGCAGGTATAAGTCAGTTTGGATCGAGTTCGATATTTTGCCATTGATGTTTTGGTTTTTGGCATTGCGTGTGTTTAATACTTGTGATTATGTGCATGCATTAGTCCCTTGCCTCAACTGCTAAACTACAGTACAGTAAATATGAAAAATATTGCCAGTAACTTACTGATCTAATGATTCATTGTACAACGTGCTTTAGCTTACTTCTTGGCTTGTATAGAATCAATTTGGTGAATCAGAACACTTAATGGTCCAAGCGTTGCGTCTTCATTTTTCGTATGCAGTGGTAATAATATAGATTTTTTTATTTTTTGCCAAATTAATATAGATTTTTTTTTCTTAGTCTTTAACTGAATCCTTGTGATAATTGTGAGTCTTGACCTATATAAAGAGAGAATATTATCTTAAATAAAGTTGCTGCAAATTGGTGAACATGATACTGATTGAAACTTAATTTATTTAAACTCCAACAACTAGAATTTTCTTTGAAGACAACCTTTTATGGGATCATCAACTAGATAGTTTGAACAGATAAATAATAAATAAATACTAGGACATACACTCCCCTGTCATCAAAGCCCGTCTAGCTCAGTTGGTAGAGCGCAAGGCTCTTAACCTTGTGGTCGTGGGTTCGAGCCCCACGGTGGGCGTTATATTTTTGCTGAAATTTAGAAAACTGTTTTTTTGTTATTTTTACTCAGATAAATCTTCATCTTTTATCATTAAGCCCCATCAATAGCATATAATCGGAAATCTCAACTACTTCTAAGAAAGGTTCAGCACTTCTCCTTTATGTATAGCAAATGTTTTCATGCGTGGCTTTTAGTAGTGGTAGATACCCTCTTTGTCTATGTCTTTCCACTCTCTCAACCAACATCCACTTTTCTTATGCATTATTATTTTTCCTAATAAAGAATTGAAATATGGCTGTGAAGATATATCACCAGTCACCCCCACTCCATTCAACCCTACCCTTTGGTGCAATCTGAAAATAATATTCCTTATTTTCCTTGAAATTTTGTTTTTCTTTAGTTGCTTTCGAACTTTTGACCAAACAACACTTAATGAAATTCCTTATAATTTACTTCATTTAATTATATGGTGAACAAAGCACGCAGTTTTGTGTTCTTAGTTGATAATGTTATCAAGCTTGGGTAAATCTATTGGAGTTGTGTGCATTTAATTAATAGCCCCTTTCCCTTTCTTTGGTTGTTGGAGATCCTGGGAATGATAAATCTGCCACTGGCATAGGGTGAAGTGCAAGAATACATTGATTCTAAAATGAACAAGTCTCTTGTAAGTTTGTTCAAGATTGCTTTGTGGAATAAATAATACTCGTAGTATTTACTCATCGAAATATAATCTTTGGTTTAAATTTTCTGTTGCGTATCATCTTGTGCAATAAACTCATGTTTCAACTGGTGAATGACAGTACTTAATCCAATGCAGTGGTAAATAGGCTAGTATTGCCAGCAATTGACCAATTTTGTGATTCATCAGACTATATGCTTTAGCTTGCTTCTTGAGCTTGTGAACAATCAATTTGTACAAGTCAGAATACTAAGTCGTCCAAGCATCAGCATCTTCCTTTTTTTTATGCATTAGCATTAATATGGATTTTGTTACTTAGTCTTTAATTGAATCCTTGCAGTGGTGAAGTATATTAAGAGAGAATATCATCTTAAATGAGGGTAGATGATATGGATTGAAATTTCACTACTTCATTTACTCAAGACTTGCTAGGTCTGGATAGCGTGAACAGTTAAATATCATAGTATGTAATTCTTTGTTATCAAAGCCCGTCTAGCTCAGTTGGTAGAGCGCAAGATATTTTTCTTCTTACATATTTCTTGAGAAAAAGGTATTTTTTTTTCTTTGTACATTTCTTTTTATTTTTTTATAATTCAGATAGATCTTCTAAGATAATCATTAAGCCCCAACAAGGCAACAATGATTTTCGAGATGAAGTACTTCTTTTGACCTTACCTAAAAAGGGTATTTTTTTTAAAGAATACTATATATATATATAGGCCTTAAGAAAATTGTCGATTCTACTTCATCTTAAAAGAAAGGATAGTGGTTTTTAAAGGATAGTGGTTAAGTGACTCTTGAACCATGTGTTCCCGTGGAGGATGGTTCATTTTTGGGGCATTTGGCTGAGGATTGTGTGGTGCTTAAAGTAAAGCTTGAGTCTGTCAATTTTTTCTATTGACATTGTGATGGTAATTCTGTAACTTATGGATTAGCGTCTTTGATTCAACGTTCTGATGTACATTTTTCGAGTTACTGATTGAAAGATATTCATGCTAGTATTTTTCACTTATTGTAAGACATGCTCAAACTTAATTTTTTAAGTCAGGTGACTGTTTTATCAAAAAAAAAAATTAAAAAATCAATAAATAAATGAAAAAGAGAAGTTACTGCATGCTACACTCTGTCTTAAATTTAAAGTCTTAAATCGCACTTAAGCGGTTTGGGCTTCAAATCGCACCAAACTACACCACCTAAGCATAGGGCAGCAGATGGAATAGTACCTTGGACTAGGTTCAAATAATTATTTTTCGAAAATTATTTTCTCCGAAGCATGCAGAGTCGCATGGAGATGCAATTTCTAGAACTCAAGCAAGGAGATATGACGGTGCCTCAATACGCGACAACGTT